>JARJCX010000165.1:0-345684 GCA_029282285.1 Mycena rebaudengoi
TCACGCGGTCCAGATACGGGGGCGCCTTTTTCCCCAAAGCGAAGCACTTCGTTATTACAAACGGACGGTTCAAGAGCGTGACGAACAACGTCGTCTACCGAGCACCACCAAATGATCATACTGGTTCGCAAGGAACTCTTTGACTGCATGACGAACCTTACTTGGTGGATAGACTTTCGAGTGACCCCCCCTGGAGACCTGATTTTACTTCGTACAATCGGAATTGAAGATGGATCTGGTACAGTGCCTCGTCAGCGACAAGGCGGTTCCGTCAGGCGGATGTACTCCGCTCACATTCAGGGATCCCAGACCATTATGACGGCTGCAGTGTACGAAGGAGACGGGGCCGAAGAGGTGCGTTTAAACGTCGATCGTGGCGTGTACCAACTTTCTCAGCGTTTACAGAAGTGGCGCGATGAAATTTCACAATACTCCAAGCTTCGGTGAGAGAATCCACGCACGGTGCTTGGGTCGAATCAAATGTCATGGTTTTCGTCGTAGTCACCCGAATCTCTTTCAACTGTACGGTATCGTCAACTCCGCGGTGCATGCGGCGATTTTCTATGACGGCGAGCATTTATCTCTGTCACTCTGTCAAGCTACGGATCCCTCACCTGTAATGCTGTTAGAGTTGGTACCATGCAAATATCTACTGCAGATGTACCGCAACCTGCATTTTTCGACAGTGTTCTTCTGGGCATGCATGGTACGTCCGAAACTGCCCTTCACACCCAGAGACTAAGTCAGATTGCCCAAGGACCAAGAATTCCGGGTAACGGCAGTCGTTGGCACACGGCTGAGAGCTCACTCTGCCTTAGGACGTCTACCAATACATAGCTTCTTCGGTTCTCAGACGACGACTGGTAAATTAAATAGGAAACCGACTCGGAGAGACTCGTGTGTCTTACTGTTGGCATAGGGTTGGTCTGAGTACAGTGTTTGGATACGTTCCTCGACGGGTTCTCTCTGCTTGGACCTTACGCGGCCACAGTCTGATCCCGTACCGTTATATCCGATAGACGGTGTTCAAGCACACAGACCTCGCACCTCAGTTTTGGAACTCCCCGAGGACTCAGAAATAATTAGTTCAATGTCGCTGGCGGAGTATCACCGCACTTGTAACATGTACCTGTGCCAGTGGCGCGAAGTATCCGTTTCCACCAATGTTCCGGCAAAGCTGGGGTCCATCCTGCATATTTGTGGACCGCGATACGAGGATTCTGTGGAAATCGCATATTGCGCCCCCGTTTGTGGGATAGATGATATGGGTTGGTCAGCAAAGCACCCAATTCTCGAGGATAAACTATTTGGTTATGGCTGGATGTCGTAGGTTCAACTTCCCAATGTCGCGTGTCTCTCTGATTCTGGTGTTTAATGACAGCCTTCTATATCTGAAAGGGACCGTGATTATGGAGAACGGTTGGGTTCGGTACGCTTGTGTTAATTCAACTTGTCGCATCTCTTCAATCATGATGATATCAGTATAAATTCTGCGGATGTGGCCGACATATACTACCGTAGACTGGAGTACAATATTTCCGGAGTCTCATGGTTGAGTTGGCTAACGCAGGCCAATCATATTTTTGATCGTCTTCATATAACTTCCCACTTCGACGATTATGGTAAGTTCATTTCTGGTACAATACGCACAGGGTGACGAGTTAAATCATCTTGCCCCTCAGTCTTCGTAGAAGCAGTCAAGTGCTGGGTGCACATTCTGGGATCACCACGCACTCTACCGGCAGGCTATCTATTTCTATGCTCTTTGGACGAGTTTCAAGCGGAAGTCCCCACATGGTTTCGGCGTCCCCTTTGCCCAGCATATTGGTCCCTCGAACCATTCGGAGCTCACCGTTTGAGCGCGGAAGAGTCGAGGAGACAAGGGTTTCCTGAGATCATTCTGCGGATGGAGGTCTTCGGACGGACCTGGGACGAGGAAGTCTACACCGGAATCCGGCAGTTTCAAGAAATGAAGGGATTTGATCCGTCAAACCGGGAGGTCGCAGTGGAGCTCGGATGTTCGCTCTTCCAAGTGTCATGCCCCGCGGACGCTCTATTGGCTCACAGTGAGCCCATGCATCTGACTATAATTATGATGATTTATAGTTGCCTTGCGCAGTGGAGGGAAGTGACTCGTCGGCTTATACCTCTGATGGCTCTGCCGGAGCTGGTGACACCAATGACCATTTTGAATCAGCTGATAACGGATCAGGTACGGTCACTCGATTGTCGAAAAAATGATTTCGCCACTCATCTCCCGAGAAGCGGCAGACAGTCCGGAAGTCCATGTCAACTCCAGGCTCGGCTCAACGGAAGTCGCCAATGTCTTTGATGACATAGAAGGCCTGCCAGACTTCGAAGGTATGCATAAATACAATCCCTGAGAAGTACAGGTCGTGTCTTAAGGGATTTAGTCTTCCTATATTTTCCAACCGTGCCTTCAGCAACCTCTGTCGAGGAAGCTTCTGCATTTGATGATTTCGATGGGAAAATGTTGGTCACTGGAAGCTGGTATATTGTTATGTCAGTGAAATTTGCACTCATTTTCATCGCCAGTGTATTGTTGCTCTATGCCTATCTACACAGTTGTTAAGAAATCGAATAATGTTCCCCATGGGCGGAGTTTCCGATTGATTTCCCATCTTCGAAAAATCGGTCATTTCGAGGGTTTATTTGGCCTCAGATTGCCAAGGGTTTTGCCCCTGACCAATGTTGGACTTTGCAAATATATTCACCCTTGCGTTGCGAGCATCTATATGAATAAAGTAAAAATTTGACTACAGTGAGTCCCGAGCCTCCATAGCGTCGTGCGGTTGCTAACGCTTAGCACGGTCTCCTAGCACAGTCCCAAAACTTGCCAAAACGTCAGTAGTGCCGCGAGTGCCGAGATTGATGGCACGTGTAATGTCACTAATGTGGTTAACCACATATCCCCTCCTTCAATATATCCTCCCTCCCTCCATGATACTGCCATAGCGTACGTACGCCATCTACAAAGCCAGATGCAACTATATATTCGTGTTATACCACCACCACAGCCTCCTTCCATACTGGTTGCAAAACTAAATAATGTCCCAGGCCATCAGGTTTCGGTCGTGATCAAGGCGGTCCTATCCCCATCATGCAGGTTTCGTCCCCCGTTTATCGGGCTCACCCTCCGTAGCTCAGATATCCACTGGATGAGGTATCCGAGTGCCTAGCATATATTACTCAGGGATAAAAATGGAATCTCGTTCACAGTGCATCTTTCCCTGAGTATCAGGGCTTGTAAGATACCACATTTGCCTAGAGATATGTTCCACTAAATGGCCCTCCCCATTTATTCCCAATCTGGTCAACCCCTAAATCCCTGCTTGGCACCTGTGCAGGTGGGTCCGGAAAAATCAGGGGAACAACATCGATTGATCCCCTAGGACGTTTGGAGTTGTATTGGTACCGCTGCGGCCAAAACCGTCCGAAATCCCACTGTTCCTAGCAATCTAATCCGAGAATGTGGTCCCACATTCCAGTGGTTTAGAACCACATTCTCGGATTAGATAGCTAGGATCGAACACAGTAGATGTTCCAAAAGGTGTGGCTCGGGCGCAGCAGTTGCACTAAACCCGTGGACTTTCCTCAAAGTCTCCCGAATTCATGATCCATTCTACGTTTCTCTCGAACAGAAAAGACGACGAACGCCTTGCAAACAGTTTTCGCTCAATCGCTTTGCTATTCTCTCATGCTCTCTATCTTTGACTCGGAGTGGAGCCAATCATTGGTGTTCTTCCTAAGTGGCTGGCAGGCGCCATCCCCTCTTTACATGAAAGCAGTTGAAAGTGGCTCAGGATCTTCCTTAGTTGGGCATCAAATCACCTTACCGGGTGTAGTTCATGATATACTTTGGCCAAGAGTCTGTGCCACAGAATCCACGGAGATTTGTGAGTCTATCTGAAGGAGAAACAATTGAAGTAGTGATTGTGTAAGCGGCAGATTGCGGTATGCACTCTGAATCAAAACGCAAGCCGCATACGGCTCGTAGGATCGCTCGGCACCCAGCATGGACAGAGACCTCTGTACGAGATTGAGCATGTTTGAAAGCCCTGGCACTTAACCTGAACTGCCGAGCTATTTTCGAATGAATTTGCAGCGATTCTCAAGGGTTGACCCATATGTGTCGGTGAAGAATAAATAAGTCGTTTTGTGATTTAGGGTAGGTCTCTGCCACCGGTTCCGATAAGCGGAGAGCGCGGCTTGATTGCGGGATTTAAAAAGGCTTCGGACAGACATACTTAATTTTTTACAAGTGGCTACTGGGCCGCGATCCAAAAGTGAGTATTTTTGAATTGGTCTGAAATTGAACACTTTCTTTTGTGAGTGGGAGAGGGAATTGACTTGAGGCCAGATGAGTTGATCTGAGTTGTCACGTTGGAATAAATATTTGCGGTTGAGAACATTTAACCCATGACCAAGTTTATTTGAACGAGAAATGATGGAAGTTCAATGTGTGGAACGCCGATGCGGCACGAGCCCTGAATCGGGGCTGAAGCCGAAATGGGAACCGAGTCTCCGGCACACACGGCATTAAGCGGAGATCAGGCAGCACAAGACGGGAGAAGGAGCTGCCGGAATGATGGATTAAAGCGGAGTTTGAAAAAGCTTCAGACAGACGGAATGGTTAATTTTATAAAGAGGGTGAAAGAGGCAGATTCAAACTTGTCACGCCAGAGGCATCTACGATACCGAATACGTAACCTACGTTCGTGACCTGCTGTCCCTCCCGCAATACAGCATGTCTGCCTTCGTGGCCATGCACCAGGACGTCTGGTCCCGCTACTTCCGGCGGCTCCGGATCTTACCCGATGAAGGACCGGTGATAGCCCGTCATCTCATGGGCAGATGGACTGTGCGGCACTTGTAGGTATATTGAAGTCCACGATATAGTTCTTCCGATTTTCTTCCACAACATCTATCTGAGCTTAAATTAGCCTATTTGCACTCTTACTTCGGGATTGCAGGCCGACAGATACCCACCAGACGTTCAAGCGACCTTCAGCCGTCTCCACCGGGGCCCCACACTGATCAGCACAGGTGTTATTTTCGTCGTCGTCAAGCGAATATCGTCTCAGTGTGCTCGGAACAATGTCGGTACATGTACGAACCTTGCTTATAAAAACGCTCGATGTTGACCGACCTACTACTCACTGGCAGCCTCTATCCACCGCCGCTCGGGATATTAAGTAGCTACTCATTAGTCAACATGCCGCGTCATTCAACGTTTGCTCTGGCAACTCTTGCTGCTATGATTTCCTCAGTTCGAGGTCAAGGCGGAGTCTGGTCTCAATGTAAGGGTCCCGAATTTGTTATTTGAGCTGACTGCCATTCGTCATACTATACCAGGTGGAGGAATAGTTAGTATTTCTCCCGACGTCTCTTTATCATGCTCACTCGCCGTTGTAAATTAGGGTTGGACTGGAGCTACGACCTGCGTGGCGGGCTCGGTTTGTTCGGATCTCAATCCTTGTAAGCTTCCAAGCCACTCGCCGACAAAGAATCGACTCACAAGACCATAGATTATTCTCAATGCATACCGGGAACTGCAACAACCGCTACCACAACTTCGACCGCAACCAGCCCTTCTGGTTCTCCCTCGGGAACCGGCTCTCTGAAATTTGTGTAAGTCCTTGCAATCTACATATTTTGGGGAAACTAGGACCGAAGTTTCCTTCCAATTGTCTAGCGGCGTCAATATTGCAGGTATGTTGTTCGAATAGTACCTTGGTGTTTTCACCCAACAATCCGCGGAAAGGATTCGACTTCGGATGCGGAACCGACGGAACGTGCACCGCTAGCAAGGCCTTTCCGCCGCTTTCTCAATTCGGAGGTCAGTGGGGCTATCTAGCTACTCACTCAAAGGCCATTTGTATTTATCTTCCCGGCTATTCGCTCAGGGAATGACGGCGCAGGACAAATGAGGCACTTCGTGAACGATGACGGCTTCAATATGTTCCGTCTTCCAGTTGGGTGGCAGTACCTCCTCAACAATGCGCTCGGGCCCGTCAATCAAGCAAATTTGAATGAATACGATGCCCTTGTTCAAGCTTGTCTGGGCACTGGAGCCTATTGTATCATTGATATACATAACTATGCACGCTGGAATGGCGCTGTAAGTAGTTCATTGCTTTTCTCGTAAAATCTATGTCTTAAACTGTCATTGCCCATTTCATCGGGACGTTCACAGATTATCGGCCAAGGCGGACCTACCAACGCCCAATTCGCCTCTACTTGGAGCACTCTCGCTGCCAAGTACGCGAATTCGCCCAAGGTTGTTTTCGGAGTGTGAGCAATTTTCTGTTTTGACAATGTTCACAATGCACCTGTCATTGAACCCGAATACAGAATGAACGAGCCGCACGATGTCCCCAATATCAACACCTGGGCTGGGTCTGTTCAAGCTGCTGTCACTGCTATCCGACAGGCTGGGTATGTAGTGACGATTCGCTTATTTCTAAAAAAAAACGGTTATCTTATATTACTTTTCTTCTCAACAAGTGCAACGTCGCAAATGATCCTCCTGCCTGGGAATGACTGGACCAGTGCCGGGTCGTTCGTCTCTGACGGTTCTGCCGCTGGTGGGTTTGGATCCTACTCGTGCAATGACCATTATCATCATATCTATTTATTCAGCCCTCAGCACAGTCAAAAATCCCGATGGTACCACCACTAATCTTATCTTCGACGTCCATAAATATCTTGATTCTGACAATTCTGGAACTCATGCGTGAGTGCAAACTCAAATTCGACAGCGATGTGTTGAATGTGATTTTAAATGGAACAGCGACTGTACGACGAATAACATCGCTGACGCATGGACTCCTTTGGTGCAGTGGCTTCGTGCGAACAAACGCCAGGCATTGAATACGGAGACGGGGGGAGGGAACACGGCAAGCTGCGTACAGTTTATGTGCCAGCAGATCGCATTCCAGGCACAGAACAGTGACGGTAGGCCATTTGTCAGCGCTCACAATCCGAATTTAAAACTTCTCGTTTCTGTTATTGCAGTAATTCTGGGCTACGTTGGATGGGTATGTCTTGCAACCAAATTTTATCCCTAGGCTCCTCTGCTGACATACGACATGAAGTCTGCAGGTAACTTCAACTCGAGCTACGTACTCTCAGAGGTGCCGTCGGGATCGACCGACACATCCCTCGTGTCGAGATGCATGTCGCCAAAGGCGGGTGCGCAGAAGGGATCGACATCGCAGCGCCTCAGAGTGTTTAGATATTCAGAACATTCTGCAAATATATTTGTATAAAACCAATGCGACGGAATAAAAAGCCAAAAGAAGCTATAGGAACTGAGCATATTTGAGGGCGTCAGCTGGCGTCAATCAGAGAGAATAAGGGGGGTTAGCTTTTAACCCCTTCGTCAGTAATTTTATTGCGGCGTCTAGCCCTTACTCTACGCGGAGACAATGGCTTCAAGGGTGCATTTTGAAGTAGGGGCAAGGAAGATGTAGGATTAAGGGAGGGCGGGCAAGGGATTGAAGAGAGCAACGTAGAAGGAAGTACAAGCTCAACTGGGGACTCTGTATCTACATGCATTGCATTGCGTAGCGCCTGCAAAGAGGTAGCTACTTTGGCCACTAGACCCTCCATCCGTGTTGGACGTGCATCTACTGAGAAGCTTGAGAGCGGGGCAGTAAAGTCGCGGCCAACAGTACTAACTTGAAGTCATCATCTGTATTAGAGATGAGTCGTCCATGCATTTCACGGCGTTGTGAGATGAGATGTTGGTCCTGCAAGGTATATTGTATGCCTATATGTCTTGGGCTCGGTTCTGTGGGCAGATCGGTGGCTGTACACTCTGGGGAAAGCCGGGTGGCATGTACAGCCACCGATCTGCCCACAGAACCGAGCCCAAGATATGTAGGAAGGGTAGGGTATTTAAGCGAAATCAGAATGAAAAATGGCGCGGTGAATTTTCTATTCTTGGTCATTACCCTCCCATGTCAGAGGGCCGGGCACAGCAACAGCCACATGTGTCCCAGCACCTCAAATATTGGGGTGTGAGCTCCTGTATATATCCGCCCCAGAGTAGGAAGGGTATTGTAGCGAAATCAGATTGCAAAATGGCGCGGTGAATTTTATATTTTGGGTGAGGACCATCAGAAGACAGAGGGCCGGGTACAGCGACAGTCACAGGTGTCCCAATGCTTCAGATTTCTGTATGTGAGCTCCTGCATATATCCCCCCTCGAGTAGGAAGGGTCTTTTAGCCAAATAAGAATGCAAAATGGTGCCGTCAATTTTCTATTTTCGGTAAGTACCGTCAAATGTCAGAGGGCCGGGCACAGCGACAGCCACATGTGTCCCAAAGCATCAAATATTGGTATGTGAGCTCTAGAATATATCCCCACAGAGTAGGAAGGATATTTAAGCAAAATGGGAATGCACAATGGTGCGGTCAATTCTCTATGTTCGGTTAATCCCATCATATGACAGAGGGCCGGGCACAACGAAGGCCACAGGTGACTCGGCTCTCTAAAAATTGGTATATGAGCTCTTGAATATATTCACACAAGAGTAGAATAGTGCTTTAAGCTAAATGGGAATGAAAATTGGCTCGGTGAATTTTCTATTTCAGTTAACCCCAACAAATGACAGAGGGCCGGGCACAGCGAGAGCCTCAGCTGGCCCAGCCACCTGAAAATTTCTAGTCACATCCTCACAGATGTACCACACAGGACTAGGCACATCCCGCATGTTTTCATCTAAAAAATCCTCGGCAGTGAATTTCTTTAATCTCCCTTACCCCCCAATTCGCGTTTTCCTGCTTCAGTGGGGCCAGTACCATCACCAGCTACTCTGTAAGTGCATAGTAATATTATATTAGTCCATAAAACTGTCCCACAGCCGGCAGAAACGGTGGAAATCTCGTCATTTACATTGGAGCCCTTCCCACCCTCATCTAACCCATCAATATAATGTGGCCGGACATACCGCACTCCACACCCGCAGTGGAGCTTCCAAACACCTTGTATTTACTATGAGGGGTAAAGCACACAGGATAGGACCAGTTCCCTCCCCCCCCCTACAGCTTGGTCCTCCGACACCGCGGATGCTTTTCATGGTTTGCACAGCCACTGATTTCAGACATGGCCGGGCGGAATCCTAGCAGCCGTTTTTTTTAAAGAATGTCTATAATACTGTTCAATAACTTTGTGCCGGCTTTCCACCACTTCATTAAGGCACAGGGTGCCTGGTAAATGTAGCCGAAGCACTTTTCTGGACGGTGGCTGTGGGGCATAGCCACAGGCTGCGACAAATCGGGTGATTTCTGTCCACTGGAGCCGTTGGAAGCACCGATGACTGGCGGAACATGAGCTATATATATATATACGGTCCTGATGGACAGTTCCTGAAGGTATCCGAACCCTGTTGACCTTGTGGGGTACGAAATAGTCCAAAAAAGGAAAATGCTGCCTGTGGCAGCTGAAGCACCATCAGAGAAAAACTGAAGAGGCCAGTTTTTTTTTTTTGTTTGTAATTGTTAGTCTCGGATCCAGCCGTTGGGGTGACAGGCCTGACGGCCCGCCGGACCGGCGGAGTTTGAAAAACAGAGTGCAGAAGAGTCACCCCAACGTCTGGTGCACATGGTATAGTGAGGGCCCCCATCGAGTCACACAGTGACAGTTACTGATCCTTCACACGCCGCAAAGGCACCGTTGTGCGTCCCGCCCACCGTCCACCGTCTGCAGCTGGGCGAGGCCCGCCTTCGCAGAGTTGTGGCCGTTGTTTTCCTCCGCGCTTTTGCACCTTTGTGCGCTTTTTTGAGGAATCATTGTCCAAGCCAAAAATAGGACTTTCCATTTGCAGCGTGCCACGTGTTCTTCTGCGTTCTTCACTCGCTTTGGCCGTCGGCTTTATGACTGCAGCTGGATGTTTCGGCCTGTCCTCTCACTCTTCATCGCTGGGCAGGCATGGGAAGGCGCGGGAACTCACGGGAATCGAGGTTGCCGAGTGAATGATGGTCACTGTGTGACTCGATGGGGGCTGTTGCTATACGAAATACCCCAGACGTTCTGACTGAATCTCTGCGCTACATTTTTCAAACTCCGACGGTCCGGCGGCCCGCAGGGCCGATTCAGGCAGAACGTCTGGTTACGAGACTATGTAATTGCCCGCATTTTTAGGAGCACTCATCAAAACTTTTTGTTGGCTGGGGGGCAGCCAACACAAAGTCTATGGGTAATGCGAAGAGCGAACCCCAAACTGATAATATATTCAGTACTCCTGCAGAAAAAGTTGATGTGTCTTACCAGGTAGTTTGTTCGGGGTTCGCTTGATCATGAATATTTGGGACCTTGCACTGTCCTTATTATCCGTTCTGCTTAAATTGCTTTCTGAAAAGCACATGAAAATGTTATCATGATCAAAATGTAGATTCAATCAAAGTCGCAGCAGAATTAACAAATATCAAGCGGCAACTTGCCACCACAATCCATTGTATACAAAATCGGCAGGGTGGGTGATTCTACATTTGAACACAGAATAATTAATTTTGTGAGCTTAAAAAATTGGCTGTACTGTAGAAACCCGTTTCCAGATGTTTCAAGAAGATCAAGGAGCTGATAGGGTTGCCTACAGATTCTTCCTCACTGTTCGATGCCGGAGCAACACCCCTTTGACGGACAGCCACTGCCTCGCCTATTCCCCAACTCTATCTCTCTGTACATATCGGAGGAGGGTGGCCTGGTTCTAAAGTGGTGGGATTAAACCGAGTATCTACATGCAGTGGAAGTACTTACTTGCTGTTGGTTGGGAGGGGGGGCAGTTTCTTCAGGCTTCAAAAAGTGGAAGGGACTTGGCGGTACTTACAAGCTAATTATTAACAAGGGAGGGGGGGGATCAGGCAGTGTTCGGTGTGTGAGAGGTATGCGGCTGCACTTACGACCTGAATGTCGAAGAAGGAGGGAGGGATCGGTCAGGATGTTGCATGCGGGGGGGATGCAGCAACACTTACACGCTGAACGTCGAGGACGGAGGGAGGGATTGGTCAGCGTTCGGCATACAGGAGGGGGGGATGGAGCGGCACTTACATCCTGAACATCGAGGACAGAGGGAGGGTTAGGTCAGGGTTCGGCATGCGGGAAGGATGGAGCGGCACTTACACGCTGAACGTCGAGGACAGAGGGAGGGACCAATCAGTGTTTGGTGTGCGAGAGGATGCGGCAGCACTTACAGCCTGAATGTCGAGGACAGAGGGAGGGATCGGTCGGCATTCGGCATGGGGGAGGGATGCAGCGGCACTTACATCCTGAACATCGAGGACAGAGGGAGGGATCGGTCAGCATTCAGTGTGCAGGAGGGACATGGCAGCACTTGCAATCTGAACATCGAGGATGGAAGGAGGGATCAGTCAGTGGTTGGCATGCAAGAGGGACATGATGGCATGTGGTGGCACTTACAAACTGAATGTCAAGGATGGAGGGAGGGATTGGTCAGCTTTCAGCATGCAGGAGGGGGGCAGCAGCCTGTAGCAGCACTTACAAACTGAACATCGAGGACAGAGGGAGGGATCAGTCAGCATTTGGGTGCGGGAGGGACACAGCGACACTTACGACCTGAATATTGAGGATGGAGCAAGCGATCCATCAGCATTCGGCATGCGGGAGGGGCGCAGCGGCACTTACATCCTGAATGTCGAGGATGGAGGGAGGGATCAGTCAGTGTTCGGCATGCGGGAGGGACGCAGCGGCACTTACATCCTGAATGTCGAGGATGGAGGGAGGGATCGGTCGGCATTTGGCATGCAGGAGAGATGCAGCGGCACTTACATACTGAATGTAGAGGACAGAGGGAGGGGTTGGTCAGCATTCAGGGTGCGGGAGGGATGCAGCGGCACTTACACTCTGAACATCAAGGACAGGGGGAGGGATCGGTCAGCATTTGCTGTGCGGGAGGGATGCGGCGGCACTTACACTCTGAACATCAAGGACAGGGGGAGGGATCGGTCAGCATTTGCTGTGCGGGAGGAATGCGGTGGCACTTACACTCTGAACATCAAGGACAGGGGGAGGGATCAGTCAGCATTTGCTGTGCGGGAGGGATGCGGCGGCACTTACATCCTGAACATTGTGGACGGAGGGAGGGATCGGTCAGCATTTGGCATGGGGGAGGGACACAGCGGCACTTACATCCTGAACGTCGAGGACAGAGGGAGGGATCGGTCAGTGTTCGGCATGCGGGAGGGACACAGCAGCACTTACATACTGAATGTCGAGGACAGAGGGAGGGGTTGGTCAGCATTCAGGGTGCGAGAGGGATGCAGCGGCACTTACATACTGAATGTCGAGGACAGAGGGAGGGGTTGGTCAGCATTCAGGGTGCGGGAGGGATGCAGCGGCACTTACACTCTGAACATCAAGGACAGAGGGAGGGATCGGTCAGCATTCACTGTGCGGGAGGGACACAGCGGCACTTACGACCTGAATATTGAGGATGGAAGGAGGGATCCATCAGCATTCGGCATGAGGGAGGGGCGCAGCGGCACTTACATACTGAATGTTGAGGACAGAGGGAGGGGTTGGTCAGCATTTAGGGTGCGGGAGGGATGCAGCGGCACTTACACTCTGAACATCAAGGACAGAGGGAGAGATCAGTCAGCATTTGCTGTGCGGGAGGGATGCGGCGGCACTTACATCCTGAACATTGTGGACGGAGGGAGGGATCGGTCAGCATTCGGCATGGGGGAGGGACACAGCGGCACTTACATCCTGAATGTCGAGGACAGAGGGAGGGATCGGTCAGCATTCGGTGTGCGGGCGGGATGTAGCGGCACTTACATCCTGAATGTCGAGGACGGAGGGAGGGATTGGTCACCATTCAGCATGGGGGAGGGATGCGGCGCCACTTACATCCTGAACATCGAGGATGGAGGAAGGAGGGACATGGCGGCACGTGGCGGCACTTACAAACTGAATGTCAAGGACAGAGGGAAGGATCGGTCAGTGTTGAGCATGTGTCAGGGATGTGGCAGCACTTACATGCTGAACGTTGAGGATGGAGGGAGGGAGTGGTCAACATTCGGTGCGCGGGAGGGATGCGGCGGCACTTACATCCTGAACATCAAGGACGGAGGGAGGGATCGGTCAGTGTTTGGGGTGCAGGAGGGACGCGGCGACATTTACAATCTGAAGTTGAGGACAGAGGGAGGGATCGGTCAGCTTTCGGGGTGCGGGAGGGACGCGGCAGCACTTACAATCTGAACATCGAGGACGGAGAGAGGGATCAGTCAGCTTTCGGGGTGCGGGAGGGATGAGGCGGCACTTACACGCTGGACATCGCGGGTGGAGGGAGGGTTCAGTCAGCGTTCGGCATGCAGGAGGGAAGCGGCGGCACTGACATGCTGGACATCGAGGGCAGATGGAGGGATCGGTCAGTGTTTGGCATGCGGGAGGGACGTAGCAGCACTTACATGCTGAACGTCGAAGACGGAGGGAGGAATCAGTCAGCATTCGGCATGCGGGAGGGATGCGGCGGCACTTACATACTGAACATCGAGGACACAGGGAGGGATCGGTCAGATTTCGGCATGGGGGAAGGACGCGGCGGCGCTTACCCCCTGAACATCAAGCACAGAAGGAGGAATTGGTCAGTTTTCGGCATGGGGAGGGATGCGGCGGCACTTACATCCTGAATGTCGAGGATGGAGGGAGGGATCAGTCAGCATTCGGCGTGCGGGAGGGACGAGGCAGCACTTACATACTGAACATCGAGGACAGAGGGAGGGATTGGTCAGCATTCGGGGTGCAGGAGGGATGCGGTGGCACTTACACGCTGAAGAGGAAACAGGGAGGGATCAGTCAATGTTCGACATGCGGGAGGGACGTGGCGACACTTACATCCTGAACATCAAGGATGGAGGGAAGGATCAGTCAGCATTCGGCATGCGAGAGGGACGTGGCGGCACTTACAAACTGAATGTTGAGGACGGAGCGAGGGATCGGTCAGCGTTCAGCATGGGGGAGGGATGCGGCAGCACTTACACGCTGAACGTCGAAGACGGAGGGAGGGAGTGGTCAGCTTTCGGCGTGGGGGACACGGTGGTACTGACCCCTCTCATACCCTTTCGACGCAATAGGTCAAACAGCGGTCTATTTTCCATGTACCCCGCAACATCAACCGCTGTTCCAACACCCTCCCCTAGATTCTAGCTCAGTGCTTTACTCATCTTAAAATGCGCTCACTCACATGTACAATTGGCGTCATTCGGGTTATCGCCGATTAGGAGCTCTACCATTTCCCTGTTTTGCATCAGTACAGCAACGTGAAGAGGGGCTCCAAAGTGTTCCCCTGATTCTAACTGAGCATCTGCACCGCTCCTGACGATTCATTTGCTTACCGTCACCATTCCGCCTCGCTCCTGCCCGCAGCAAAGCCTTAACCACTTCGACCTTTCCAGTCGCGCAAGCGGCGCAAAGTGCTGTTCCGTAGTCTCCGCCTAATTGCATGTCATCAAATATCCGGGCTATCACCATGAAAACACTCACCTACTTCGTCCAGTACGACGGATCCCACTTTTAGAAGTAATTGCACCAGCTCTATCTTCCCATAGCAAGCAACCAGCTGGAGAGAGTTGCCGAATCTACTGTCATGAGTCCATAATTTCGGATCAGCCCCTTTCCGGATTAAACGTTTGAGTTCCTCAACAACTGGTGTTGCCTGACACTCGCGTCGAAGTAACTCCTCAAACTGCTCCTGAACGCCTTTCAGCTTTGCTCGTATGTCTTGCAATGCACCCCAAGCATCGCGGAGTGGAATAATGAGGAGCAGGAGGGCGAGAACTTGTCCGAACCCCCATTCGTTGTCCCCATTTTGACCGGTCTTGTTACGACCAAGGGTGAGTTCAATATCGACAATGAAGAGGATATTGATGGCGACAAGGAGCGCCAAGCCAACGATGAGAAAGGCCATGTGGGGGGAGGAATCGGAGGTTTTAGGTTGGACACCATTAGAGGTGGAAGGTGATTTTGGACCATTTGAGTCTTGGCTTGCTAAATAATAGATGGGCATAAGCTGTAGTGATGTCACTCTAGTTACAACACTCACCTGAGGAGGAGCGGGGGGGTTGCAGCTCAATATCTGATGATGGCAGGCTGGGAGAGGAATCGGAGGGTTGAGGCTGAGCACCGTGGTCAGCGGTGGAAGATAAGTTTGGACCATTTGCGTCTTGCCTCGCTGAATAGTGGACAGGCGTAAGCTGTAGTAATGTCACCCTGGTTCCGACACTCACCTAAGGAGGAGCGGGAGGCCTGCAGCTCAATATCCGATGATGGAGATTGGTACCATCTTCGGCACCAGTTATATGAGATATGAAGAGTGAGGAAGAAGACGAAGGGGGGAATGAGGTTGAGGCCGGGGATGAGAACGATCGAGTACATTATCAACGACGCTATGCGTAATGGCTTTGATGAAAAGCGCGCAGGCACTCCGACAACTGTGAGCGTGGGATCGCAGCCGGTATCGAGGGGGTGGCCGAATTTGGTTGGATCACTCCACAGCCATATTCCAACGGCGGCCATGAGCGAGAGGTGGATGGAGCCGAGAGAAAGGACAGGCTGCCCGGAGATAAAGCGCCAGATCTGTTGGGCGATGCCCCGAATGCGTTCTCCGATACTAGTTTTCTCTGTGCTGGCGCCGGCTCCCGCATTGCGTCCCGGCAACTTCCGGGCAGGTTCAAGGAGAGCGTCGCGCCATTCGCTCCAGTTTGCTCCAGTGGGCTGGTCATCGCGCTTGCTTCGATAGTGGACATAGAGAATACACCAAATCCACGTGCTGGTGTTGTTCATCCAGCTAAGATCCAGGACGACAGCGGCATGGTAACTGGTGATCGTTTGGTTGCCTCCAGCGCCTTTGGCCAGGATGATGGCGGTAAAGAGGATGGCAAAGGCGACTGCTAGCATGCCGATTGATTGGTCTCTGATGCCGTTCAGCTCGTCCCTAGAAATCTTTCTATCCCAAAGATGCACAATGACGGGCAAGAAGCATGTAAGATTTTGAGCGTAGATGGCTGCGCGAACGCCAACGCCAGAGACGTCTGGGTTGGCGAGGATGCATGGGTCGACGGCCATGGTGGTGGAAACGCAGAGTGCTGGCGCCACGTGTGTGAACGTCAAGGAACGGAATGTCAAAGAACGCCGCTGCATGTCCCCTGTCATGGCATTAACTGCGTGTTGGAATTCAACTAGTTCCCCGTTGGCAAATACGTCCGCAATTCGGCTCCTAGTCCCAGGACCCCGGTTTATCCCTTGGGGCGCGGACAAAAAATTCGGGATTTGGCGCTCGAAACATCATTCATCAATCGTCCGTGCTTACTGTAAAGATAGCTTTTCGATCACAAATGAGTTACCTCACATGAGGCGCCTTGTAACCATTGAAACATGCATATATCATGTTCAACGTCGCACTGCTGTGCGACATTAATGTTTCCTCCTCAGATGAGACTCGCCGCGCAACTGGATGACCGTCCCCAAATCCAGCGGCGTGGATTGGGCGTGGATGATTGGCGGCTATTTGGTCGGGCGATCTAACACAGCCACATCAGCTCTTAGCCCTCATCACCACTCCGCGCGCCGCCGCCACAAAGTAGCAAGTCCTGTTCCCACTGATAAACTCCGCCACAGATGCGCGTTTGCATCTCAGAGTAGCCGGAGGCCATGCGGTCTGCACGGCTCGCGCTTCTGCTTCGAAAGTACCAGACCCAGGAGGAGGAGCGTGGACGGGAGCGTGGACGGGAGCGTGGAGTGGATGGGGGTGTGGACAGGAGCCGCAGCGCGAGAGCGATATTACCTGCTCGGGGGCTTCACTCCGCTGCTCAAGGCTGCGTGTGGGCAGCTTCACGCAGCGCTTGTCTGTAGCGCGGGTCGCGATCATGCGGGACATTACCCGCTCGCGCGGGTGCTCCCCTTTCTCCAAGTCTCTTTCGCTGGCAGCTCTTCTCTCTTCACCTTCCTCCCTCCCCTTCTTATTCGTCCCGTTCACCCACACTTCCCCCAGGCAATAATCACTCCGGCGAGCTCGGACAGAACAACTCTCAACGGCGTCATGGGCTACCCAAACGCAAGCGCATGCTCGACTACATCCGCATCATCGTCGAGTTTATCTCGCAGCCCGAGTACAAGGACCTGATACCGATGTTTGGCATCATGAATGAGGGTGCGTGTATTCCTCAGGCGCGCGACAACAACACTTATCCGCTCGTTACAGCCTACTTCTCCGGCATCGGACGCTACGTGCTCACCTCCTTGTACGTCGCCCTGCTCCCTCCCTCGCGTTCTTCTTTGCAGCACTGGCCAGACGACGCAACTACCTCCGAACACACAACATGATCCGACATCGCTCAGCATCCACGCCGGCTTCCAGGGCACCGCGTGGTGGACGGGCTTCCCCCCCGGCTCGGACCGCATCATCCTCCACACGCACCCATACTTTGCGTTTGACGGCGCGCCGAACGACTCGCCGATCGCGACGAGCACGGACCCTTTGGAGGCGGGCGGGATATGGCCGAGGCAGGCGTGCAGCTTGCGAGGGCCGTCGTTGAATACGAGGTGAGTTCGCGCTTTTGCCTTTTAGTGGGAGGAGCGAAGGCCGAATGTGGCAATAGGATTGCGTTTTTTGGATGGGGATGGACGCTGATTTTTTCTTTCTTTGAATCCAGCCGGAGCGCGTTCGGGGTGACGCTCGCCGGTGACTTCAGTAGCGGGCATATTATATTTTGGCCATTCAGTGGGGTTAAATTAGGGAACGTCGCCTCCATCATATGTACTGAAGATTGCCAGTTGACTGAGGTCTGGGGCTCCATAGTTTTTTGTTGTTTTCTTTCTCCCCAAAAAATCGAACACGCATGCGATATAATCAGGTCATTTGCGAAGATAATAAGCCACCGTGGCGCATTGCGTGGAGCATTGCGCTCGCCCACCGATGTCTGACGATTATGGGTTATTCAGTGACGCACGAGAGCCAAATCCCTCCACAGGCGTGCGTCTGGCGAATTGCCTAACCCTAGTATTGCTATTTTTCATTTTTGCACCTGCACTCCGCGAGTTGACGATATCGGAGTTCATTCAGAGAAGCGTAATATTCTGTATTGCCCACCTGTTTCTGCGCTTCACTACATCAGCGAGTCTGATTTCGCTGATAAACACCAGACCAGACTAATCTGCGCATTTGGATGCTGAAACGTTGGCCCCAAATTAAATTCGTGAGTTACAATTTTGGCCGTCCATTAGAACTTGTTTGATCACCAGTTGAGAGCTTACACTTCACAGCGAAGAGACCGTTTATTTATTTTCCTTACGAAGAAAAAAATATTTCTACGCGTTCACGAATGCTTCCGAGTCGGTGGGGCCTGTGGGGAATCAAGCCCTGCTTTGGATACTCACAGGTTTAATGGGGCAAAAATACTTCGCCGCGTCAGGTTGGCGCGGCGGTGACGCGGCAGTGACGCGGCGGTGCAGCGGCAGATGCCGCGGCGGTTCAACATTAATAAGCGCCGTTCACCCGTTCTCAAGGTCCGCCATCTCACCACAGTGGCAGAGGGGCTACAGAGATAACATTGAGGAAGGATGGCGAAGGAACGGCGTTGACTGGTGGTACCTACCATTGGGTAGGTGCGACGGAAGAAAACTTGTAAGTACGCGGCGTGGACGCGGCGAAGTACATGGTTAACTTCTTCGCCGTAGAAATGGTATTGGACGCGGCAATACGCGGCGGTATGCGGCGCGTCAACGTGCAGGACGCGGCGTGTTCAAGATATGACGCGGCGCTAACTACACTTGACGCGGCGCTTACCACACTTGATGCGGCGCTCACCACACCGACGCGGCGCTCAAAATATTAGAAGCGGCAGCACTGCGGCACCATCCCGCTGAGTCTGCAATGTGGTTTATTTGACTTGCCTGACTTCGCTTAGAGGCAGCACATATTCTCAAATGAAGCATATCATTATCATCATTATCTTCTATCCGGCGCGGTCGCTGGCGCTGATGGCCTCCCTAAATGCGAACTGACATGCAGCCGCTCTCTCTCTTTCCTAACCAATACCACCACCGTCCTCCACGTTCCTTGACTGTTCAAAATCGCCGAACCGCCTAGATCTTAGTTCCCCATCAACATTTTGTCAGGCCGAGAGATGCTCGCATTCAAAAACTACGTATGCCGGGTTTTTTCTCCTCTCCCCTTTCGGCCCCACGCATCTCCCAGAAATGCTGCGCCATTTACTTGAATGTTCTGTGCTTAAAGAGAAATGTGCACCTAAATGGCATGTGCCAGCCAGTGCTCCAGAATGAGTGTTTTTCTTTGCCAATCCTGCTGTCACCATGATCAAACCTTTTCGAGAAGCTGGATACTTGAAAATTACCCTTGCAGAATCTGGTCAGTTATGCCATTTCAATGAGTGTACAAGCGATTCGGCGCGACGCGGCGAATACACAGCGGCGCCGCATCAGTGCACAGCCACCACGATCAGTCCAAACCTTTCGAACACAATATGAAACTTGATTCAGTGAATAGGTCGGTGATAGAGTGAAAAATAACTTTAAGGAAGCCATCATGGAGAGTTACATGCAATTTGAATGAGCATACAAGCGATGCGGCGAAGTGTACAGCGGCGCCGCGTCAATACTTCGGCGCCGACCGGGCTGTTGAAGCCACTCAGGTACAAAAAAACCTCCTAGGATATGTATTCAACCTAAAAGGCTTCACTGACCACAACTTTAATTAATTCCTCTCTGTATGTCCTCAACATTGTTAGCTATTTGAAGGCGGTTTGCACAGCCACTTGTTGGAGATGTAGCAGAACGAGACAGACTCCCATTGTGATTTATTGGGAAACAGGTTAAAACACACTGAATACCATCCACCTAGTTGAATCTGCGACTCAAAGTGCAATGACCATGCGATGTGTAAAGATTTTGGAGGTTTAATGCCAACACACTATGTAGAAATTCGCTCTTTCTGCAGAAATCCCTGCACCATTTCACTGAATTCTTGGGGAGTATCGTCGTGTTATACGCTAGTTTTATTCCCTGTGTGAAATGGGGTGAAAAGCATTTTACGCGAAAAAAACGAACGGAATGTTCAGAATGGAACAAATACAAAATGATCATGGCCAAAAATATGATCTACGGGTTGGTAACATGATTTTTAAGCCCATAAAATATTCTTGGGAAACCTGGCTTGGCCTATATCTTTTTATATGGATCGAAATACACACTGCGGGAGGCACGGCACCGTGCGCCAACTATTTTCTACTGCTGTGTTACCCATCCGCGTCGAGTATGTACTAGGACACCACATCACACTACCTCCCACAAAGTGGTCCGTATTGAAAAAAACCGGCCTATTATAAATTTTTCACCCCCTCCTCCAGATTATATTGTCTTTGCGGGACAGTGAAAGATTACCGAATCATTGATCTGCAACACAGCCACTTATTTCTCCTGTCTTGTCGATGTCACTATCGCTTTTCACCTACTTAGTCCTCGTAGCCCTGCCAGTAATGTCAAACTGGAATCACATCGTTCTCCTTCTCTCTTGGTCTTACGCATTGGCCTCGCGCTGGGTCACCACATCGACAATTCTACTCGTTTACGGACTCGTCCTTATCTACCTGCTGATTGTGGTGCATGTTCTTGCCATTCCTCAGAAGAACCCCAGAAGACGTGGTAAAACTACTCTTGTGCCATATTATGATGGGAATGGTGCATACCGTCCATGCTAATGGAAACATTAACCAAGTCCGTCTTCATTTCCAAGCAAACTTCAAGGTTGGGTGAGGGAGGAGCGGGAGACCAGACCGATTAAAACCGAACATGCCGGACGGCAAAACCCTCGGCAATCTGAGGCCATTTCCGGCGAAATATGACTCTCGGAATGACCGATTTTTCATCCTCGGCATCCTCGCCATTCCGAGGGTGATGGTGAATCGGTCGCCAGACCGATTAAAATCGAACATGCCGGACGGCAAAACCCTCGGCAATCTGAGGCCATTTCCGGCGAAATATGACCCTCGGAATGACCGATTTTTCCACGAACACAGTCACCGGTGGCTAAGCACGTGACACAGCCACGGTTTTGAGGTTCAAAATAGGCGGGAAAATGGGTATCCGAGGGCGTCGACGTTTTGGTACGGAGTCTTGCCCAGCTAAGAGCACAGAAGAGCCAAAAGCCGGTGGTGGCGAAAAGGCGCGCAGGAAGCGCAATTCTTGACGAGAGCGAAGTGGGAGGGGAGGAGATGAAGAGGATGTAACCCAGAGTTCATTTGTGGTTGTGGGAAGACGACTCCAGGAGAATCCGGTCGTTTTGAGACGATACCGCACGCGGAGGCTGATTTCTGATCGCCAGAGAACATGGGCTGGGCTAGAATGTGGAGGTAGAACAGTCAAGAAGGACAAGTACAAGTAGTAGTATCTGAGTGAGTGGGGCTCCATTGACGGTCAGGAGCGGAGGAGGTGGACTGCGTTGCGTCGCCGATGGTGGTCTCGCGGGAAAAACCAGTAAACATGCGCATACAGGGGGGCCGACGTGATGCCGGCCGGACAGACATGAAAAGATGCATTGAAGAGCGCACAAAAGATACGAGTGGGGGCGGGATGCAACACGTGGGTGGGACCGGTATGCTAGGCCGGCGGAGCGGCAGGTGACGTGATGCAGCGGCGGGAGGCGTGCCGTGGCGGGTGCGGAGGGACAGTAGCACAGCTGAGCAGTCAGCAACGGGCGTGCGGTGGTACGGGCAGTGGGTCCGGGCAGTGCCACGCGGTCTAGGCAGCGGGATTGATGTGTTCGGTTGTGCAGTGGCGGCGCTGTATGGGCAGCCGGCCGGGTAGGCCGCAGTGCGGTGGCGCAGTTGATGAGTGAAGGGGTGTAGTCGCGGGGGCCGGGCCGGTAGGTGGCCAACTGCGAAAACAATGGAGCAGTGGCCGAAAAGGCCGAGCGAAAAAGTAATTCTTCGGTGTGCCGAACTGCCTGACGTCACCGGAATAATCCGGTGGTTCAACTCCAACAGCCCAAAAAGGTGATTTTGACTTGCTGAGCCTGTGGCAAGGGCTTGGCGCGGTCAAAAGAAGTGATGTCAGGGGTCAGTATGATCAGAATCACGAGGGCTATAATTCTATGTAAACATATTGAACTTAGGAATTTTTCCATTGTGCTATACATCAAGGAAGGTGAACCAGAGGGATTTTCGGACTTGATGAGATATTGGACGGTGGAGGGGTCAATACTGGTGCACCTGAGCCAAGATTTTGGGAGCATAGACCCACATATATGGGCTATAGATGGGAGATTACCCATTTTGGGTGGAGCGAGGGATAAGTTATCGTTTCCGGTGTGGGGGCGGGCTGTGTTGTGCGGAATTTTAGCGGCAGTCTGCAACACAACGGAATTCTGGCCATACTACGGGTATGTCTATTTTTGGAAGGGTATATTGGATATGTCCCATATTTGGTGGAGGCATGGAGCCTATGTCTAACCTTCAGAATCTGAAAACAGGATATTTTAATTCAAGGTCCTTGATATCGTAGTCAGGGATGTGCAATGGAGGCTGTTTTTTTTTTTTTTTTTTTGAAATAAACTAGTTCTGGAAGTGAATATCAACCGTAACTTTCACTTGCTGAATCTCCGTATTTGGCAGGACCCAGCGTAATATACGGCCAAGAGTTCAGGTCTCCAACATCTTCAGCAGCGTGAGCCGCGGAAGCCTTATGATGGCTACTAGTCGTGACTAGGTAGTTGGCCGCCCAGGGTAGTTGGCCATTGGAGCCATACTCCCTGAATATAAAGTTTTGTCATTAAATGTCGGTTGTAGGTTGGAGAGGATGTTGAGGTATCCCTTTAAACAAAATTTGACGGAGTTTGGTTCAGTTGATGCCAAGCTGCAGCCAATTTTAGAATGGGTTGATGGCGGAACAGACGCTTTTGATCTCCCAAGACGCCAAATCGCCTCGTTCTTCCTCAATTCTTGCTCGATCCACGACGTCTGGGGCTCATTATCATCGGAAAATGTTTGCATTCAAGCGAGGGAACACTTTTGGCCATTTGAACTTCTCCCTACCCTCTGGTTGGCTGGCTTCTCAAAAATCACACTTTCACGTCACAGGCTTTCAGTTGGCCACGCATATATCAAGATAATTTGCAGTGCTAGAGGTACCAAATTGTCTACACACCTTCAGCAGACCTAAAGCCTCATACTAGAAGGCACCAACTCTTGCTGGTAAATTTCTCCTCTCCTCAAACGCGACCGGCCAACTGCCTTGTTTTTCCCCCTTTTGGACACACCAGCCGAAAATATTCACCAAGCAATAGAGCATATTTGCACCACCCAAAATCCCCCTTTGATCCATAAAGTGATGCTTGATGCAGGAAAACACTGCGTGCAGCCGCCCCCTAAGCGTGGGATCGCCGATGTTGTGTGAGAAGTTGCCGAGATCGGTCGATCACCGGCCTAGATTAGTCTAGCCGCCTAGACAGTATTAGCCGAGGCCACCTCGACGCAACAGCTGCCGATGTTGTGTGAGCTCCGTTGATGACCCCTCCGCTGCCTGCGTATATGCCTGCCTACCCACCTCGACTCATTGTGTCTACAGGCCTCGACGACTGCCCGTGGAGGCTGGCCGATGGATTCGCACTGCAGCACCGCCGCTTCATGTCCCAAACTTTAGTTTGACACCGTAAGCGGCACTAAGGCCTTATATGTAGTGTTGTAAGAGCTGTGACCCTTATCAGAGTTTATCTGACCAAAGATCCCCGTTTCGCGAAGGAGGGCGAAATTGGGGTTAGGGTCCCTCCGGAAGTGAAGTCTGTGTGTCTGGAGATAATCTAGATGCAGCAAACTGTGGATCCATTGCTTGTACCGTCCTCAAACAGTACAACAAACTGCGGGCACTCATGTTAAAAGCCTTTATTAATATCCACGGTCTATTATAAGCCGTTGCTAAGCTCGGCTAAGGGAAGCTTCTTATAAGCGGAAAGATAAATTTGGGACATAGCTGTTATTCGTCGCGTCACGGCGGCAGCGGCATTACAACGGTGCACCGCCCAGGCGCGGACGTACACAGTCGTTGAGGGCCGTAGGTAGACCGCGTTAGACGGAACACGGCGGCTATGAGCGTCTAGCTGCGCCGAGCTGCGCCTAGTGATCCTAGGCGCACCTCGGCAGATGCCGTCTAACTGGCTCGGCGCAGGCCCCCGCTTAGTTGTCGGCTACCCCAGTCGAGCAATACAAACTGAAGCTGCGCTTAGGAAGGGCCTGAACGCAGTGAAAGTGGGGCTCCCAAAAGGGAATAAGTGACGCTCAAAAGCGAAGTAAAGGCGCAGTTTTTAATCATTTCAGCCCGAGTAAATTCCTGGACCACCGTTGCCTTGCCTATTGTTTAATCCAATTTTTTTCAGTGGAAATTTTCTCGCGGGCGTTGCGCAAAGTAGAAGGCGGGAGCCAAGTCAGTCACCAAAGTCACATCAATCAAGACTCTCGCTTAAAAGTGATGCAGAGATCTGAAAACTTTTGGGCGGTGCGAATATGCTCTAATCCCAATTTAGCACAAGCTCAATCTCTGTTCAACGTCGACTCTTAGGACCCCAACCTACATCCTCTCAACACAAAAGGCCCAGGTTGACAATATAACTTGTCCTGCAGGTGCAATAACCCTCAAGTGTCCTACAAATCTTGGGCTCAGTTCTGTAGGCAGACTGGTGGCTGTACACTTTTGAGTGTAATAAAAAAAGAAAAATCTAAACAAACCAGAAAGAATTCTAGGTTTGATTTTTGTTTCTACACTCAAAAGTGTCCAGCCACCAGTCTGCCTACAGAACTGAGCCCAAGATTTGTAAGATAGATGCACCCACAGCAGAGATACCAGGAGAAGGAACTTGCGGGCACCGTATGGGGAGGGTGATGCCCATGAGGGTGGATCTGATTCGGAGGAGGACTCGGATGTTGAGCCCCAGGATCTTGACTCGGACGATTCAGACGAGGGCGAGGGATCAGATGGTGCCTACAATGACGACGCAGAGCAGGACGATGGTTTTGTAAGCGTGTAATGCACTCGCCATATCTGCACGGTATTCCAATAAATGTATAATTATTTCAAGCAGTTGCAAATGCCATTCAATATCCGTACATGACTTATGTTAAACTACAATACCACACAAACCAGGTGTGCAGGTTACATGTCCGGGACAACATTGGACCGAACTTACAAGGCCTTGTAGAAACGTCGGCAATCTTGCCGATCAGTTGTAACCCACACAACGTCATTCAGGATTTTCCTGAATTTCCTGATGGTCCAAATCAAACATCATTCCGTCTTGTTCCGAGCTTTCATGTTCTTGTCGCCGAAATTCCCATGTCTCGACCCTCTACGGGCTAGTGCATCTCACCTCTCTGTCTACTGCATTTATTTTGCTGGTTTTCTCGGTGCTTTACTGGTTGTCAATGTCAATGGCGAGTAGCAACAGGTCTCGATTCAGAATCCTACATTTTCGCAAGTTTGCACACAGATTCTGCTCCTCGACCCCGTGCCTTGGCATTATCAAGATGACATGTACTTTCTCTCAGTAACCTCGACCAAGTCTCTTCTAAACTCTGCCGCTGCGCATCCCGGCGTGTCTCCGCCCAAATTTGGTCCGACCTCTGCCATTGATACTCAAACTCTTCTTGCGCTTCCCTCTCCTAGTCCTAGGCCTGATTTTTGACACATGTAGACTCTAATGCTGGTCTCCTGGTCTCTCCTGGCCCTTCGAAGCGCGATCCTATATATGGCCATCATCGCTGCGGCTGCGCTAGGATCTCCATTGCGTATCCATATCTGTATTCGCCTGTTTCCTGCCTCTGCATGTTATTCAATACAGAGCCGACAACCGTGACGCTGAATATAATACCACATGTGCAAGTAGCATTGCTATTTCCATTGTCCCACCGATGACCACTGCTCCTTTTATTGAATTCAGTGCTCTCACTGACAGCTCCGGTGGACGTTTCTGCCGATTGTACTTGCATAAAACCAGGCGGTAATCGACCACACGTTGAAATACTTATACTAGGCGCTTCCAGCCCGGGAATGGCCATGGGTCTGGTTGGTCGGTTTAATTTTAAACAACGATGCAACAATGTTTACGGTTTCGAGGACCTACGGTAGACGTTGGATGGATGAGCTCATTCTCCTTCAATTTCTCTCAGCTCCATATGAATTCAATTTCAATTTCCAGTATGTAGCCTGATATTGGTGCACGATGCATTGGTCTTTCTTCCCGCTGTACATTCCACGAGAGTTCGGAGAGAACCTACGGGACCAACACTTCTTCGTTTGCGGGATTTCTTTCTCGTGCGTTCCCTCACGGGAATGGAAAGAATTCCGACAAGCTGGCAGAATTTCCGCGTACGTGTAAGTGATCTCGCTGCCGGCGGCATGTCTGATTTTCACGTATCTACAACATGAATACCCCACCGTTCCTCTGCTTTCCGGACGCGGAATTCTACATGTATGGCTACGAACTGGCATCTGATGACATACCTCTGCGGGCCGTTTCTGCGTTACTTCGGTTGCTAATCCAAGTTGCGTTTCTACAATTCTGTTCGTGAATCAGTGAATACTCCTGACACCAAATATCAGTAAACTCGTAGTTCAGGCACTCACTGCGTTCCGTGGCCTTCTCGGCAGCGTTTGAAAGCGTTGCCAGACATAGCCTGACAAAACCGTAGTCTGACGCATGTCAGGTTACGCCGGTATTTGTACGCCACATGCTGCCGACATGGTCTCGGAACGCAGTGACTTGGACCACGCGAGTATAATATATCCCCCCCCAAAAAAAAAAATTGAAATACCATATCCTCGTCTCGGACGTGGCCTTTTTATCCCATTTGCGATCCGATCCACCGTGAAAAAAATTAGTGGGATACGTAGGAGTTCAAGGCCCTCGAAACTGAGAAGCTACGTCATTTCAGATGGTCCGCACTGCCCCGAGTCGTATACTACCTCGTCACTACGTAGGATGAGGATCTTCGTCATTTGATGGAGAAAGTTCGTCGCATGTCTGAGCAAGTTCGTGAGATCAAAAATAAGCGAAGGAAAGTTCGTCGGAAGCGCTGGCGTGCCCTAAAAGCGGTTATTTCGGGATTGATGCACGTTTGGGGATGTGCGCATCACAGTGCGCATGAACACCATAATGCGCTGATGGCTTGGTGAGCACTCTTTTCCTTCACTTGCGTGAAGAGGACCAACTATTTGATGCCCCTCCTCTCCCTCGCTGCGCTCGGGGGGTCCCCCGAGCCGGGGCATCTTAGATTGGCACACTAAAGCCTCGTTCCCGCGGAAATTTCTGTTCCTTAACCCTAAACTCTAACCAACCCGAACCCGAACCCGAACCCGAACCCGAACCTTAGCCCGAACACTAACCGGGGAATACCCGCAGTTTGCGCTTGCCCTAACTGCTCGAAATGGGATTACAGGCGAATACAGAACCGTTGGCATCAGATATATCATTAATTTTTGACCTCACAGACATCCGACGAACTTTCCCCATCAAATGACAAAGATCCTCATCCTACGTAGTGACGAAGTATGCGAGGGCTCGTACTGCCCCGGGCCTTCGGATCCCAAAAAATCAACCCAAAATGTATGATTATTAATGCAGTTGCTGAGCTGGGACATCCCGAGTGGATTACTTATACTTGTCGGTGCTTAAACCGCTGCTTGAATGCTAGCCTGCTGCATGGTGAGGATTGTATGTGTCACGTTGCGGCGGCCACGAGGCATCAGTGCTTGCACTTGGAGAGTGGCCATGGATCGAGGTGTGCAGCTGGCAGCTGTAGAGGTTTTAATTTTGGTGCGTGGATAGAAGTGGCAATGTGAACGCCGGCAGACATTGTAGCATATTTTCAGACAAGTGCTAGTCAACTGCCGGCAGTTGATGGAGACGCACAGCAATAGGTGTTAAATCAGTGAGCACCAAAATGCACAGCCTTTCTTCTCTTTCCTCTTGCACCCATCTCATTTGGCCACTCTTTAATCCAGACCCACCCCTCGTTGTATGGCTGCCACAGGATTTGAAGAAACGAGGTGCGAACCGAGTCGCGTCTCAGTCTCTGAGCCGTGCTGATGTTCCCAGGGTCTCTGCCCTCGAGAGTTGTCGTGATTTTACGATCCAGGGTGGGATTTTTAACGTCAGCACCAATGTAGAACAATATCAAGGCGGTGAGATACCCCAATCTCTTCCTACTGCCCACTAATAGTCCCCCAGATTTCCGCGTTGTGAAATTGGGTGACTTTAATCTTTTGGACGAGATCGGCAAACATAACGTAGTGGAGTGTCGTCCTATCCACCGCGGGAGTTGTGGTCCGGCACGTCGAGGTCGTCGTTGGACCTCGGACAATGTCTTGTGCACGGATATTCAGTAGCCAGGACCCAATGACTGTGGTTGTTTATAATGATCTCCAATTTGAGCAGGCGAGTCATCAGCTCCATATATAACTGCTGCCTTACATATTCCTCCATCGTAGAAGATAGCGGAAGTGCAGGAGGGCAAACGACTTCGGTAAATGGGACTGCTTGCCAGTGTGGAAGCCTATAACTATTGCAGGCATCCCTACTTGGCACAGGTCCTTGGATTTACTTCTTCGGCCGGCTTGAATGCGCTTATATACCATGACGGTAAGAGTCTCCCTTACACCAGGGATTTCAATTCCTCATCCGTGCAGAAATTACGACAATTTCTCAAGGCGAAAAGTTGCACGCCGGATCCGCCTTGGCCTGGCACTATTCAACAACGAAATTGTCCGTTCTCGCCAGTGTTCCTAAAGCCTGCATCACTGATTTTACCCCCTTCACAGTCACGGCACTACTATGTGAGCTGCGAAAATCTGAGAGGATTTCAGCAGAGTTGATTAACATCAAGGCTGCGAAATCTTACTGGGAAGAGACCACCGCAGAGAGCTTCTACAATCTTCCAGGTACAGCCTGGATCCGACTGTCCACTGGAAAACTGTGTGTGGTCGTCGGCGAGGACTATGAGTCATGTGCAAACATTACCGACCGTATTACATTTGGGCCCGTCGAATTGCCGGAGGTCAAATTAACAGAGAATGACTTGGGTGCCAAACTGTTATGTACCCTTGAACTCAATGAGTTCTATTCCATGCTTGCACAGTACAACACGGATCTCTGCGAAATTTCATCATCGACCCCAGGAACCATTACGCTCCCTTCGATTTGTAACGCTGCATACGACGACCATAGTCAATTCCAGCCAAATGCATACTGCGCAATTCCTACTACCACGAATTTCACACTCAATGACCTGTCTATTGGCTCCTGGGACGGGTCTGATTTACCTCTGGAGGTCCTGCCGACTGGATGGACACGGTGCGCGTCTGTGCCACATCATCGTACTTTCGTAATTCAGTTCGTAGGATTGAATATCCCGAATGTGATTCATATCGGTTCTGGCTCCGTATAGGATTGAATTCTGAGGACATAGATGATACTAAAAAATGGTGGCTTTCTCAGAACCACTATGTTCATAAGCGTTGCAATGTGCCTTCTGTGGATCCCCTGGAACAGCTCTCATCAGCGTCATTTACTTCGACTGCGTCTTAGACGCTCGTCTGGACAACTTTACCTTACAAGGAACCTTCATGGCAGATGCACCCACGGACAAAGTGTATCTATTCCTATTTCCCCCTCAGGTGGATGCTGTGGACGGTCAAATGACTGTCACCAACTCCCCAGATACGGAGAAGTACTACTGGGCCTTCGATCCTTCTGGGATCAACCGGTTAACTCACCAAGAGCTAGTGGACATTGGTCTGCCTACCATTGAATTTTGGCTAGATCTGTGGGGAGGGAGATGGGACGAGCACGACTATGATATGATCCGCGAATTTCACGTTGCGAAAGGATTCGATCCGTACAGTCAGGAAGCCGCAATCGCCATGGGCTATCCTCTGATAGATATCGAAAAAATGAGGGAATTTACTCGAAGAGTAAGCTTCCCCTGCTTTAATATTCCACACACTCGCTGATGACTCTTCTAGTTCGTGGCTGAGAGTTCAATGGATTGCTCAGATGCTGAAGTTGAGGATGGGATATATTACTCCCTTGGACTCTGCTGAGCATGTAGTATTCGCCTGCCAACATCAATGTTTACTTCCCAACGTTCCTATTCTGTTCATAATTTCGCATTTATTTTTCGTGATCTCGAAAATTTTGCTGCTCAGAATCTACTTTTAACGTTGTCCAGCCACCCGAGTTCGAGTCTGTATGGTTTGAATCCGGACTGGTGTCTACCTGCCTACTAGTTTGCCGCTCCGTTCTGACCCCAGCCACCAGTGGCCATGCACCGGCATAGCTACCCGTTCTGAGGGTCAGAACGGCGCGACAAACTAGTACTAGGCAAGGGCAGATTCAGTTGACAATCGCGGAGAAAGAGGACTTGTGCTCAGACCCCTAGGCCCCAAAACAAACGGATGGGAAGGGCCATCCGATGCCGAAAATGCAAAAATAAATGCTTAGGACGACCAGAGCAAGATGAGCGAGTCATATTTGGTGGACGTGCGTTGGAATCGAGTCGTGCGTATTTATTCTTGGCCCTCTCCTTCTTTCCTGTTTCCTGTTCCTTTTTTGTTCGCTTGGTACTTTGTCTTTCATGGCGACAGGCCAACAGCCATGGGGATCTACTAGTTCATTTCATTTCCAGCCTTGGCTATTTTACTGCCCGCTGCAAGCATTCAAAGTAACTTTCTCGACGTATCACCAACCCACCTCAGAGAACTCACGCGCCTCTACCTGCCTATACCCATTTGTGGGACAGAATTCCGCGCTGACGTCCAACGCAAACAAAAAGACGATGAGGAAAAAATACACCAAGGTGTTTCACGTCTCACAGTAGATGCGAACCGACTCTCCCTCAATTGCGGAGAGAGAGCACTGTACTCCACATCCCAAGTTACAGACGATTCGAATAACCAGTAAGGTTACCGAGGCGAGGGCGGGGGTGCTGATCTGCTTGGTAGAGCTGACCTGTAGGGTGGAGAAAAGAGAGTCCAACCTATTGAGTGAGGGTAAAACTTCGCGAGGCTGGACAAGTCGAACAACGGAACAGAGGTTCATGAAGAGAAAATTTGCGACAGTTGGACGAAAAATGGGTTCGAGATTTAAAGCACGGATAAGAGCTGCCCAGTCCCAGTTGCGGCGCTTTTATTGTCAGCAGATACTTTGTGGAAGAAGCAAAACTGGCCGGTACCGTTCACGCTTGTCCAACTCCCGTTGGGATTCTGCAGCGGAGAATATCCATCGCACCCTGTAAAAGGGGAAGCGCGAACTCAAAGATGCCAGAATCGGGCGAAATGAGACGCCGACTTGCAATGGAATACGGACTATGTGCGTGGGTGAGACGATCTTCATTCACAATTCACTGTCTTCTCCTACGGTTCAGAAAATAAGCCCCATGGGTACCGAGAATTTTTTGAAGATACCCTGAGAATGCGCGGATGGCTACCAAGTTCAATCCCAATTGATCGATAACATTCACTGGCGAGAGATATCGAACTGATGTTTTATTAGTAACGGAAGTTGGCTGTTGGCGGCGGTATTGTTCGATTGGGAGATGGATATTTGTCGTGGATTGGTAGCTAGGGGCGTGAGAACGAACTGATGGAAGTTAAATGGCGTACCAAGTCAGATTAATAATGAAAACAGAGAAGAACATCGAGCGGGAGGTGAGAGGCGAGCGTCTCAAGCCGTGGCCTGCTTACCGTGTTTCTGCACGCAGAGAAGTAATGCATTGCTCCTGAAATGGACGTGCACAATGGAGAGTCTTCGAGTATTTAGTTTCATTTGGCTTAAATAGAGAGGGTGCGTGAATGGAAGGGGTGAGACACACGAGATCTGTGCAGCACCATTCAACTCGTGAGCTTGACTTCTCGAATAAAAAAATAAGCCCGATGGGTACCGAGAACCAGAAAATGATGAGGCAGCAAGGCGCGAATGGCTACCAAGAAAGGCCTAAGTTCAATCCCGACTTTGAATGGATCGATAACACTCACTGGAAGGAATATCAGAATGGTTGTGGAGGTTGGCTGTTGGGCGAGATTCTTCGATTGGGAGATGGATTCTTGTCGAGAATTGGTAGCTAGGGGTGGGAGAACGAACGGACGGAAGTTAAATTGTCTACCACCTCAGATTAGTAATGAAAAACAGAGAAGAACATCGAGGAGATGCTCCGAAGAGGGAAAGAGGTGAGTGGATGGTGCATATCAAGCCGTGGTGTGCTTATCGTTTTCCTCCTGCGCGCAGAGATGTAATGCATTCCTCTTGTAATGGACGTCCGCGATGGACTCCTCGAGTATTTACTTTCATTCGGGGCGAGGAAGAGGAGATCTACTGGTGAGGCGAGATTAACTTCTCGAATAACGGTGAGCGGGACTCGCGTGCGATTTCCATGGAGGGAGCGGTATATTAATCTTGAGATAATGATGAAAAAGAAAAAAATACTTGACCGTCGAAGAACCAAGGGAAACGCGCACTGCATGGAGCATGGGCGATGCATTAGCATGAAGCTGATATATAACGGGAATACCGAGGCACAAGTACAGAATGGACCCCAACATGCCCTATTTTAAGATGGACGCGCGCCAATAAACTGAAGCTGGCGTCCGAGGTAGTGACTGGAAAGGCGGGACCTAGATTCACGGAAGGAAAAGACAAGATGGGGTTCGCCGCAGATCCGCGAATAGAACCATGCATTCAGCTGGGGAGTCGAGGAGAGAAAGACGCCGTAAAGGATTTATAAATTGGGCCAAAGAATACAAGCCCGTGACTCAGATTTTCTGGGGTTCCGGTTGCTTGATTCACCGCGACAAGTGGGGGTGAAATAGGAGCGATACTAGAGCCGGTCCGCACGAGAAATCTACCGGCCGGAAATTGGACCGCCAGTTCGCGCTCGAGATACAGGAGAGAGGCTCGTCGAAGCAGGACAGAATGGATATAGAGGTCCAAAGAGACACGATGCGCAATGCTCGCAGCAAGATGAAGGCGAAGTGATGGCAAGAAGAGGAAAGACACGAGTGTTTACCTCGTGTTTGTGCCAGATTGGCTGTGTTTGACTGTCTGCCCGATCTGCCGCACTCTGTCTTCCACTGGCCATATTGACTACATAGGACTCGAATCTTTGTTCTCTCAGACCTGATACACTTGGCCACCCCAGCAATCTCAATTATCCGCGATTTCTAGACGTCCTGCTTGTCTCAGAGACGCTGAGCCGCGACGGCCTTCCGCCGTCGAATCGTCGATGTGGTGCAGCGGCCGTATTCTTATCGTCCTTCCTTGGTTCCTCTAGTCCATCCGTCATTTGGCGCCACACCGCGCCGCTCCTACTAAATTCTCGTCCCCGTTCACTCTCTCCAGTGAACACGCCATTGGTCCTCGCTATCCGACGCGCCGCTCCCGCCTTAGGTCAACCGTTTCGTGCATACTTTATTCTCACTTTAATTCTCCACCCCACCCATACGTTCTTCTATTCCCTCGTACCTTTTGCGCGCTGGTACCCCCCCACCCCTTCATTCCTTCATCCCTTCTGCCACACACTGTCGCCTGCCCACTCGTTCTTCCTCCCCTCTCCTTGTACACACCCACTCGCACGTCTCTGCATGCCGAGTCGCTGGATTGTCACATCTAGTTCTCCATTGCTATTGCGGGTTCTCCTCGCCTCATTCCATCTTGTGCCCCATATTTCGTTTTTTCTTTCTTACGAGGATTCGTCTCTGTTCTCCCGCATGGCCTGCTACTTCAGCAATCTCGACTATCTGCGAATTCTACCTGATGGTTATGAACTCAGACATGCTGGGGTGTGGCTGCCTTACGCCGTCGGTACGTTGCTACACCGTTGCGGCTGCCATCGTTCGCGTTCGTCCCATCTTCCATTTGGCCCTTTTGCCGTCTTCCCAACCATTTCTTCTCGTCCTCCCTTGCTTTTCCTTACACATCCCGTCCTCTTTGGTGCCACGCCGCTACTAAACTCTCCCCTAGTCTCATTTCTTTCTTCTTTCTTTCTTTCCCTCTTTTAAATAGCCCCTCCCGTATTTTTCATGGTACCCCATTCATAGCCCGTCCCCTGTCCACCAATTATTTTCTCGTACCCAATTATCCCTATTCCATCTCCGATGCTCTCGTCCTTGCGCGTAACCATTGCCATTGCTGAACGATATCTTAGCCTCACTCTTATGACGAGCGACTCACCACATCTTCATATTTCTGCACTCCACGCTGGTTCAACACCCTTTCTGCCGCGCTAAATGTGCATGCTCCATGTCCCGTTATCCTTCAAGCAGCTGTATTTTCGCGTCTGCGTTTGATCCTGTCGTGATATGTGCTTTTTATCATCGTATCTCCCCGTTCATTCCGCTGCATTCGGCCTCTTCAACGCTGTTATCGCTTCCTTATACATACTTCGTCCTCTTCTTCCATCACCACGTTGTCCATCGTCACGTCTTCTCTTTTGTTCATGCTTCATTTTCCTATCCCACCTACTGCCACCTCGGAGACACGCTCCCCCGCCGTCGCGCACCCCACGCAAGGTGTTCGCTTACTCATTTTCTTTCTCAGGCTACGAAACTCACAGCTACGTGTTCCGGCCGCGTAGGTTCAGCATGGGGCTGGGCCTGTTTGGGTGCGTCCCGCTTGATTTTTCTTACAAAATCCGTCTGCACTTTTACCTTGTTCTACCTCATCTCTTCCGCCATTATTTGATCATCCCCAGCCCCTCATATTACATCGATTCCCGCGCTGTCCTTCGTCGGTGTGATTCGCCACTGTGCAATGCATGGTGCTTTTTGCCGCGCGCAGTTAGCAGTGCGTATCCTAATCTAACTCTTTGCCTCCTCCTCCACCACCTACTGCTTCATCGCCGTCTTCATCTGCACTTTATTACTCCCTTTGTTTTCTGTTGAACCTGGTTTCTTCGTGCAGGACGAATGTTCATACTCTCAACTGATGCGCCCTGAAGAGGCTTAATCTCCACATCTCGTCGCGCACCCTCATATATATTTACGTCTTTCCGCCGCTAGCTCCTCAATGCCAACTAAGTAGGGGTTAGCCGGTAATGTGTGCTTAGATGCTGTCGTGATGCGTCCTTTGCTCGCATCCCGTCTCCTCCTTCACTCCTCCCGCCCGCTCTCTCCGTAAATTCTTGCACCGTGCGTCTTTTTTTCTTTTTTTTCTCTTCTTTTTCATATTGTTCGGACATACCTTCTTTCTACGGGGAGGGCGGCTTCCCGTCAGCAATCCGCGCTGCCGCAGTTTTCTATTTCACGATGGGCATCATATCGTTCATAATGCTATGAATATTCATCCTGTGCGAATATCAACTGAACGTGTTTTGCTCGATTAGGTCTGCAGGTTAGTTTAATGCTCCTGGATGAGCGGGCATTCATTCAATAATAATTGATATTTTCGTTTATTCATTCATATGGGTCGCGGGAAGAGGTCACGAAGAGACTAGATGTTTTTCTGTCCCGGTTAGTGAGAACAATGATATTTTCTTCCAACTGTGGGTCCGTCATGAAATCACAAGAAAATTGGCGGTTCATATGTGGGATAAATTCTGCCGCATTTTTCAGTGCGATGTTGATCTTTCATCTATTCGGTGATAGAGATCAGGGAGATATAGTTTATGTACTGTCAACCCCACTGCCGAAGGGTGAGAGCAATACCACATATCCTCAACCTTCAACCAAGCATGCGTCACTCCGAGGAAGTTCAGGGGATTTATCCGGCGAGCGTAATTAATTCACCCGGGTCAGTCACCGCTGGAGAGCTGTTACCCTATCGACTCCGTATTTATGGTTGATAATTTTCATTCGCTATGTCGAGGACCATGATCCTTCATCCGCATACCCTGTCCGCTATCGAGACGCAGATTAAACGCGCGCAAAGCTTGGGAGTTCACTGTTATAATTCTTAATTTCACACTTTTGTATAGTGAAATTCGCAGTTAAATGACATATTTTGTAAATATCCTTTTCTGGGCGGCCACCCTCGCTAGGCTTCCCATAGCTCGCAAATGAGGCTTGGGGCTTTTCCCAGGTCCACAATGACCTTCAAATTTTACATTATGCTGCTGGAATGGATATTCCACTCGCTCCCCTTCAACTATTCCCCCCTATGTATAACGGCGGCAGGATTCAATATTAAGTTTCGTCGACTATCTCATTAACTTTTTTTAGAGTCTGACTACGTGAGACTAAGATTCCTTTGCCGACGGCAAAACTCGGACGGGAGACGCCGGACATGCTGTGCCGCGCTAATGGGCAAACCACTTGTTTCTGGCTCCCATCCACTGCATGCGAGGCTCGAGCTAGCGAGCATGAAATCGGTGGCCATTTCCAGTGCGTGGCCCGTTGTATGTCTGTGATACTCCTGACTTGGCTTGTTCATTAGATCTGTGGGAGCGACTCAAACGACAAGTCTCCCTCAAGCGCCGGCAGCCAGACCCCAGAGGCCCTCAGCCCTTCGTCCCCCCGTTATCTCCCTGGGTGCCGATAAAGGACCCATTCCCTCATCTCCATTCCAAGTCCTCTATATCTGGAGCCACGCCGTCCATTGTCTTTGACCCTCTGCCGAGACCGCCTCCGGATCCCGAACACAATGCAAAGCTCAAAATCAGCCGCTTGCCACCGGAGATCGTCGTGGAGATCTTCCTCCTGATATGCGAGAGTTCGTTCACTGAGTATTCCTGGATTGCGTGCACCCATGTGTGCGCGTCTTGGCGGCAGATCGCCCTGAATACGCCACTGCTCTGGGCTCACGTCGTTTTCGAATCTCACGCGTGGGTGAGCACCTGCCTTGAGCGGTCAAAGTCTTCCCCGTTGATCGTCACGGCGGACATTCGGCTCGCTGTGGTCGAAACTTTGGTTTGCGACGTGCTGAAAATGGCGGAACGAATAGTGCGCATCCACCTCAGGTTATACGTGCCTGGCCAGCTCATTCTGGACCTGCTTCTTGGTCCATTCCCTCGCCTCACCGACTTATCAGTTGAAAATTACACCTGGGTAGCATCCAATATTCCAGTCCAGCCAGACGCTCCGTCATTTCCAGCGCTGCGCTCTCTCTTGATGTGCACCAACGTTCCGTACCTCCCGCCTCTCCCCAGCCAGCTAGTTTCTCTAGAAATATACTTCAGGGGCTGGCAACCCATCCCCTGGGATAGCCTCGCACTCGCATTGGGACAACTTCATCAGCTTCACACACTAAAACTCTCCGGCTTCTCTGCCCCTCCATCGTCACCTAGCCAACCAATCTCCTTCCCCGTCCTCCGCGATCTCCATCTCTCCGGCAGCCCCGAACACTGCACACAGTTCATCGAGACGCTCGAAAGCCCGAAGCTGCGGCGCTTCAATCTCCATCTCAGCAACTTTGACAACCTCCCCGTGCTATTCCGCACGTTCTCCGTGCGCATGCCCAAGCCGCCGAAGTGTATGATGATGGACCACGGCGATGGCTGCAGTGCGGGCGGAAACGACCTCCTTCTGCTGACGCCATCCGCGGCGTACTCTCAGTCCGCGTCCATCTCGTTCATCTACGCGAACTTCGGGCCCTGGCCGGGCGATGTGGCGATCGACGTGTGCCTCAGCTGGATCGTGCCCACCCTGCGCAGCGATCTCGCGCTCGCGACAATATTCGTTGCACTGCCCGAGTTCGCGTGGCTCGAGCACATCGAGTACCTGTGGATCCGCGATTGGTGTACCATCCCCGCGGCGCTGTGGCAGCTGTTCCTTGGCCGGCTCGCAGGGCTGCAGACGCTCGCGGCGATCGGCTCCCCGCCCGCCGGCCTTTTCTGGGCGCTCGTGCGCCACCTCGAGAGTACGTCCGTGCCTATGAGCGGGGAAGGGGAAGTGGCGACGGGCGGCGGCAGCGGCACCCTCCTCCCCGCGATGCATACGATCAGGATGCTCAATCTCAACTGCGACGCCGGGAACTGGCTCCCGCAGCTCCAGTCCAGCAACCCTGCCGGGCTCCCGACCAACCCGTACTTCGACCTCGACAATACGCGCTTCCTCGAGCTGCTGATCTGCTATCTCGAGCTGCGCGCCGCCCCGCTCGCGCGCCTTGTGATGCGTGAATGCTTTGGATATACGGGCGCGGAGGTGAAGCTGCTACGGCGGCTGGTGGGGAGCATGCTGTGGGACGGGTGGGGCATGGACGAGGGTGTGTACCAGGCGAACGGAGACTATGTTGGCGCGCTGACAATTAACCACACGCTTATTGCAAGGCAGAAGGGATACGAGGAGCTGAATCTGAGCGAGGCAGATCGATGGCACGAGGATTCAACGCTCTATTTGGAGTGAGTCTTTCTTTTTTGCTGCCCTTTATTGAATTGAAACTAATGGTTACCGCAGGGTAAGGCCCAGTACGAGGATTTCTGACCGGTTGTATGGTTCCTATGCGGATTATGAAGTAGAAGAATAAATCTTAGCGCTCGCGGGCTGGCGGAGACAGCCCAAAGTCGACAGGGGCCCGGATATCAGAGCAGCAATACTTCCCCGCACTTCGTCCACTGAAAACAAAATGGTATGGCTTGGCCGACGCGTTGAGTTCTCCTTCACCAGTGTCTTCTCGGAGTCATTCATTCACTATGTGCATAACACATTGCAAAGATACCCGTAGGCACTTGTGCCTTGACGTAGCCTCGAGCGCCAATTGCAGGACAGGGAGAAAGTGACCGATACGTTGGTTGTTTATGCTCAATACCGAAGATGAATTCTTTTCTTCTGTATCTAGCCGGGCTCTTGGCGGCTGAATATGTAGTCTTTAGGATACATCACTTGAACATATGACGATTTGTTTGTACAAAAAAAAATTCTGCGCGCGCGACGACATCGACGGAGTCGATGTCTCGTGAATGGATGGCACGACGGAGAGCAGACTTCGAATTCTAAGACCAATAAAGTCAGAAGATTGAGATAAGGAGAAAATGTGAGCGCATAACTTACCTAGTAATATGTTGGATACGACACCCTGGAGTGTCGTATATGGGCTCCTTAATAGACTCAGTGGCTGAGATATTCATATTCCTATTGAGCAGGCAATTAAATTTAGTGTTAGATATTGATTAGCCTGAAACGCGGCATTAGATTCGGGCACTGACACTCAGATATTGTGGCATTAGATTGAGAAACTGACTGACACCAAGGTGGCATTAGATTCAGTGGCTGACTGAGTCAGATAATTTATATTTACTCATCCTTATGACTGACTGGTGGTAGGTCAACTGCAGCGGAACGACCTTACATCATCTCCGAAGCAGGTTGAACTGAAGTAAATAAACATACTTCAAGGATTGCCTTCATAACAAGGGAAACACTTTTCCGTGCAGAACTGGCTTGAATTCCGACTTTTAAGAATGTCCGAGTCGAAGGAGTTGAGCACTTACGCGTCCAAGATGGAGAGACAGCGATTCATGCATGCAAACTTACCGTTGACTTATAAAGTCAGTCGGCTTCCTAGTTGACGGTACGTCCCTTTTTCTGCGATAGTGCCCGTCTCATTAGTCCTATAGGTGATTGTTATTTGCTTGACGAATACGTAAACTTCTTGAATTGCCTATGTCAAGACAATGACTTCGCCCCCAGGTCTGCCTCTGTGTGGACCTGGATATTGTTGAACCGAACCGAAAAAATAGTTATCAGTACTGCTTATCTGGCTGCTGTATGCGCGACGCAAAAATTGTGGCTGAGTCCACCCGTTGGCCACGCATCTTTTCTAATCATCGGATGTCTTCGAGCTGTACCGCAGGCAAGATTTGGGTCGAGAAAACAAAGGGTGTTTTCGACCCCAGTTGCATACTTGTATATTCGTAAAATGAAGACTTGCATTATATTACCGCAACGAGATCATGGGTGAAGAAGGGAATTGATAAACACCAGAATACCATACTTGGAAATAATATAATTCGGTACGATGCTCCCTCGTCTCCTACGTCCACATGCTATCCGTGCACGTGGGGCGGGCCCCGCAGCACGACCCTACGCAACCGAGTACCATCCCGCCCAACACATGACTTTTCCATACGCGTATCCGCGTTCAGTGCAAGCAACAAGCGGAATATGGTCGCTGGGCGCACTGGATGGGGAGAAAAGACACAATGTATGGCTCCTAGTGTCTGCATACACGAGCGCTCTCCTGGTCCACGTAGAGCAATGCCTATGACATTCACAACAAGGAAATCCACGTATGTCACGCACCCACCGCGAAAGTCATACAGCGGCAGGTGTTGCCTGAGGGAATCGTCGCCTTATCCATAGGTAATCCCGGTCGCGTGCGTCAATGGGCAGCGCAGCATTTTGCTGTCAGCAGGTGGACAGGGGGTGGAGAGCCGTTGGTTCGGCTGAGAAGAAGGATGGTGAAGAGCGCGACGGGATCGGAAATTTTGCACTTGGCTTTGTGCGTACTATTGTTCCACACCGTGTCAAATTCTGGACTGGGACCAAGGTGGGCATCGAGAAATATGCAGCCCGGATTTGAACTTGCCCCTACGTGAGCGTCGTGTTTCTTAAAAGAACCACCGAATTGATTTGACCCGCTCGTTAGTTGAACTGGGGACTCACTCACCTCGAGCGCACATTCTTACGCGCCATGCTCCAAAGCGATTACCAGGCTCGCGCCGCACAGGAAATATACCCCGCGCAAGCCCTACACATAAGTAAGTTCCCTGAAGCGGGATGCTACACAGAGTTCGACTACGCCTAGGGCCGCTGCACAATCGAGGTCAAGGCGCTCGATTCTCCGGATGCCGAGAAACTCAGGGAAAATTCAGAATGGGACAGTGCTGTGTCGAAGGCGCTGGGCAGCGAGGGCCGCATGGAACTGCATGTGATCCATGCTGTGGAAACAAATGTAGCGCGGCATTGGTTGGTTCCTTTGCGGACCAAAAGCTCCGGGCTTTTCAATGGGCTGAAGACTATCGCGGCTTCGTTGCCATCTGGCGAAAGCGAGGAGTATATACGGAACATACATACTTCCCGTTGTCTTGGGCGAAGTACGAGCTCTGCTGACTGAACTGGACTCGGAGGATATCCAGGCGACTCATTGGTCAGCTGGCACCCTCCGTGCATCGACCAATTGGATATCGAAGTTACGTACCACATGCGGCTACATTTCCGTAACAGAAATATGTACAGTTATGTCTCTGTTGGAGATAAGTAAAGAAATGCCAACTAATACTGGGTTACACAGTCATCTCAACGAAATGAATCGACAGTGATGTCTGAAAACCAAAAAATATCTTCCTCTGACATCTAGCGAACAGCGCCGCGAGTCGGAATATAGTCAGTATTGTCGTCACACAATCCTTGAGAATGGCATCAGGTCCGGCTCGAGGTACCAGGGATTCCTGGTTGTATAATAAGCAAAATGGGCTCCTCCTTCAAACTCACACAATGCTCCGTATTTTGACAAAATATTTGATATATTCTCCTAAAGGTTCCGGCCTGCCTCAGTGCCTGTACACCGCTGATACAGTCTGGGGAACTGAGATCATCAAGACAGAAGTGACCCTAAATTGAAAAGAAATCTTGATGAGACGGGACTAACATATGTCAGGACGTGTACAACAGTCCTGGTACCGACTAGATTCCAGGTCTCAAAACCCGTAACCTCGGACTTTAAGAACTCCTACAGTAGACTACCATTGGATTAGGGAACTAGGAACGCAAGACCATCAATAGCATCACTGATGAGCGTTCCCTTCGGGTTGCTTTCTCTGGTGGCCCACATTGGTTCACTTGAACGCCATCAAGCTGGTCCCGAGCCTTCGGTTATGCCGTTTTTGCCGCCGTTAAATATGAGAGAGCTCAGACAAAAAACAGGGGGCACTTCAACCGCTACATTGAGGGAGCGTAAGAGGATCCGGGAGCATGGGGCATGCATATGAATACCCTCAGAGAAAATGCCTCGCCTTGTTTGGGGCGGACGCAGCCATCCGAAGGAATTTTCCCCCCTTCTTTGCTCTTTTAAATTCATGACGTCTAGGGCTGGAGGTCCAGATGTCAGATGCGGGCGCGAACGAACTCTCAGTGAGTTCCGGCACCCGGTGGAATCTTTCCTCCTCAAATATCTGAGATGGAATATATAAGTTGGAGCAAAGAAGTCCCGGGTATGCATCCTCCCCTTATCCTTAAACTGAGAAATAACTGGAACCTCAGAGAACGTTCAAACCGGGGCGGGCAATTGGTTATTTTACTTCAGAGATTTCTTACATCATATTACAATCGCCACGCTGGAATTGTGTCGATAAAAGCCGACGCAGGATCAGAAACCAACCGAATCTTTGGCTTCAGCGCGCAAGATGCTGGTCATGAGGTTCGTATGTGCACCACCGCACGCTACCAACAGTGCCCATTCTGCTCAAATACACTGTACATTCTAGGCGCTTTAATGTCTCCCATATATATCCAGGGCCGGCCTTGAGTACGTCGGCTAAGCGCACGGTCAGTACACTGGCCAGATGTGGAAGGATGGAAAGGCACGAACGAAAGCCTCAGGTTTGTTCCCAAGGATCTCCTCAATCTGCGCCAGGTGTTCGTCGGTGATCTTCGGAAGCACCTTCAGCGCCTCCAGATTTTCCAACAGCTGCTCAGCAGAAGAAACACCCAGGATGATGGTGGAGGTATTTGGGTTCTTCGCGAGCCACGCGAGCGCGAGCGCCGTGGGTGTCGAGTCGATGCCTACGGTAGATGTCAGGTCATCAATTGGCGGATAGTAGGTAAAGACACACTCTGCGCGATCTTCGTCAGCTCTTTGACTTTGTTGATCTCCGCAACGCCCTCGGGAGAGGCGAGGGCTGCGCGCCTACTCTCCGTCGAGAAACGGGAGCCTTCAGGGATGCCGTCGTTGTACTGGGAAACACATTCAGAAGACAAGAGCTTAGAGCGCCTGCGGGTTACCTTGCCCGTGAGCACTCCCCCCGACAACGGGGACCAGATGGTCGTGCCATACCCGTATTTCTCGTAAAGTGACCTGACCGCACGAACGCGTGAGCGGAATCATCATGTACCCATAAAGACCCACGTATATTCTTTCTCCGGTCGTTCACGATAGAACATGCTGTAGCACGAGTCCTTTAATCTTCTTCGGCGATAGAGAGTCTAAGAAAGCTCACTTGTGTAGCATCTGCTCGGCAATGGGTGGGATGAGGTTGAGTTTAGTTGCGATGTCTGCGGGGGGGGGTGGTGGTAAACACGATATATGAGCTGGGATTGAGTGATGCGTACGGTGCGCCTCCTCGATCTGTTGCGCGGGCCACGCAGAAGTACCCCAGTACAAAGCCCAGCCCTTCTCAATCACATAGTTGAACGCGCGGACAATTTCTTCCATGGGAACTGAAACGAAATTGGAAGAAATTTTGGAAGAAATTTACGGGAAGGCGAGGTAGTGATACACTCACCCGTGCGATCGTGGCGATGGGCAAACACTACGTCGACATAGGACATCTGAAGACGTTCCAGACATTCCTGTGCGCCCTCGAGAATACTAACACGGAGGATGAGCTCATCTGAGTGCTATTAGACTGGGGAAAGACACACTGCTTGCGCGATAGCCCTGAATCGTTCGGCCCATCACGAATTCCCCAAAATATCTTGGTCATAATAACAAGATCTGTGCGCTTGTAACCGAGTTCCTTGATAACGCGTCCCCTTTTTCAGATTGAAATCAGGAAGAGTGTTTGTGCGGTAGGAGCTTTTGGCGTACAGCTCCAGCTCAGACTTGCCATTCGCGTACGTCTCTGCCGTGTCGAACGTATTGATTCCATTTTCAAACGCCATTTGTACGAGTGTCTGTAGAGCATTGTGGGCTAGCAAAGATGAGGTGGTTCCTGTACTGACCTTTGCAGCATCGCCCATGAAGGAGTCTCCCAGCATGAGATCTTGAGATTAGGGTGAGACTCCAATGACAATGATCTGGGACGACGGAAACAAGAAAACGCACTCCCTCCAAGGGACAGAAGAGAAACACGGAGACCGCTTGGTCCCAACCTTCGAAACGGCATTCCCTTGGGGTCAAATGGCGGATATTCTGTCTGCGACATGGTGGTCAAGTACAGAGGTATGGCGTATGATTGACGAGGTGCTTTCGCATCACCGGCCGGAGAAAGCCGAGACATCGTGGGAGGCTATCTCACGTTCTGGAACAAGACTTCAGACGACCCCGTTCGACTAGGCCGGGCCAACGTTTTCTTGGTTCACACTAATTTTTTCTCGAACACCGACAGCTTGGTTGGCAGTTTCACGCAATTATTTCTCCACCCAGCGTTCCAACTTCTGCGTGCTAGAACCACTCCGTATTCTGCAAATATCCACGGAGCATAGAAAGGTCTGGTATGCATCTGCCCCCAATCTGGCGCGGCTGTAGACTTATTTGCAGACAACCCCGGTTCCACTCCAGGCTCGGCCATTGACAATATTCACCTATACTTTTTTCGTCTTTTCTTTTATAAGTTTTTCTTGCTCAACTCGTGAACTTCAAATTAAATAAGCCACTGTATGACACCAGTTTCTGAAGAGGAGAGCAAGGCCCGGTGGTGACTAATTATGGCTCCGCATTTGATATAATTTATAAAGCCTAAGATTCTCTTTCGGTGCCATCAAATTGCAGACAGCACGTCTGTTCTTTTTTTTCTAGCACCTGTAAATTTAACACAGGGAGGATAACCAAAAAAACACCGAGCTGGAACATTGGGAAGATACGAAGGAAATATTTACAATAACTTTTGCATATCTGCAGAGATGAGTATGCTAAACCTCTTCAAAGAATATCCTCAAAAAAGAATGTTGTTCAAAGATGTTTCTGATGTTTATGCATGGAAACATGGAAAACTCATTGTAAATACTTTCTTCATATCTTCTTCATGTTTTGGCCCGGAAATTTCGGTTATCCTCCCTGTGTAATCAGGATAAGCGTGCAAGTGAAGTTGAAAGGACGTAAAATTCCACTCAAGGAAAAAAGAAGTTCCTTCATTCGGTCTCATTAGAAAATTCAAAAGGGCCAGCGGAACGGCGGAAACGAGAGTTTTCGGCAAAAGCCGAGATTGCTCTAACGTCGTGGAAATTTCTGGAGCCTGAGAAAATAAATATATAAAGTAGTGATATCCATTACAACCTGCGCGGGTTAACCTTAACCGCGATCAATACTTTTCCAAGAAGACACAGACTGCGAAGCACATACTTACGAACTATACAAGGCCATCCTCCGACACGGACAAATAATAAACGGGGAGATCTTAGTGATCTGCTCAAAATGCATCAGACAGATACCTCCATGATAAGTTCTTGAAAACCGCGTGCAAGGTTGTCGAGGCCCTGCCAGCTTCATGCCAGGCTGGCATCAGGCTGCCGATGCCTCAAGGTGACGCCAATCAGCTAATATCAAAGTTCCCCGGTTATTCGCCTGACCGCAGTGCAGCTCGGTGTCATCCCAAATTATGCCGGCGTACATCCCCTTAATGGCAGCCTCATGTCGGGGACGTGGTTTTGGAAACAGCTTTAGATTTATATCAGTTAGTTAATACCAATGGCTTTGAGAAAATGGCGGCATCTGATCTTATCATGCCGGCAGATGCCGCCGCCTGTTGCTGCCACGCGCGCCGTCTGCCCGCGCCTTCACTCCCGCCCACCCGCTTCCTCATGGCCACTGTTCTGATGGCTGGCACTCCCACCGTTCAACTCGTCCCTGTAAGTATTATTGCCATTTCCCTCAACGTCAACGTCCAGTGTCAATTTTTCCGCAGCTGGCATGAGCCGTGCCGGTAATGCTGATGACATGCCGAAAGTCGCCGCCGATCTACGCTGTTGCGCGCGCCGCTCGCCACTTCGCATACCACGCGCCGTGCCGCTCCTGTCCAACCTTTGCGCAACTACACAGACCAACCCCTCATTCCTACTAGTTTGCCGCCCGATTTAGAGGGTCAAAACGGTGGTTATGTCCCAGGCTATGTCCACGGTGGCTATGTCCATCCGTTTTGACCCTCCAAACGGGGCAGCAAATGAGTAGGCTCGGCTCTTCTCTCGGCCTCGAGCCGGTGAGTAGAGACACGCTTCTCGTGGGAACCAAGTGTCCAGTGCCCCGGCAGTACTTGGTTCACTGGGGGGATAAGCCTGTGCTCGTCTTCTTCAATATCCGGATCTTCCCGCCTCTGACGCCATTCATCGACAGACATCTTGATGCGGGCCATTGCTTCCTCATTCTCATCTTGCAAGGCAATCTAACCAAAATGTGGGAGTTGTTGATAGCTTCAAACTTTACCACATACCTGGCACTTAGCTTTTTCCCGTTGGTTTTCTGGTGCATTCTTTCGACTTCTTGCTGGAATCTTTCGCCAACGCGGGTATTCATGTTGCGACTTGTCCCTTTGGATATGAAATCTTCGATCGCATGGGTGAGGGAGTGTTGCTTCAAAAAGTTAAAGTCTTTGCCATGCTGTTCGTACACCTCCTGAAGTTTAGTCAGCCAAAAACCCAAGGTGGAGTCTTCACAGACATTACTGGCACGCTTGTACTCGAGCTCAAGGTCTTGAAGATGATCGAGTCGTGTCTTGAACGTAACCCACAGGCCGAGCATAATACAAGTTTTCTGCATCACTCGGAGGATGCACACAAGGCACGAACCGCGTGGTAAGAGCTGTACGAGGCATGGTAGTGCACACTATCACAGAATTTTTATGAAAAGGGGAGAGTTCCCAGAATTTTGATATGCCTTGGAATATCCACAAATATTTGCCCCTTTGAGTAGTCAATCGTTGTTGGTGACGGTATGTGCTTCAACCCTCTCCGACGCGGGGACTGATTCATGTTTTTAAACCTTAGTGCAGAGTTGGGAGTTAGATTTCTAAAACTACTCACTAGTCATTGAGTTTTGATGCCAGCGTTTTCGCTTGAAGGTGTAGATCATAGCCTGCAAGGCTCGGAAGGCTAATGAGAGGTCGGACTTCACAGTTATATTAGAATCAAAGGTTACTGGATTTTTCTTGTCCAAAGCAGAAATATTTTCAGCTTGTTCTTCAAGGTTAAGATCAGGGTTAGGTTGATGTAAAATCCGCCTCGGGTCCCATTTGGGATGTAAGCAATCAAGCAGAGCTAACGCCTCTTCATGGTAGCGGAAGGGCCTGCAACACCCTGTATTTCGGTCGGCTTTACAGACTGTGCAACTGCGGTTTACTCTTTTGAAATGTGGTCGGTTCAGGTCAGATCGTGTTGAAAACTCCATGTTATTTTGTGGGTACTTCGCAGGCATTTTGATGCCTTAGAGTTGTTCAGACGGTTCAACTCAACACTCGCTTCGATATGGAACCAGATCGACATTGGTTGTTTCAATTCTGGTTCAATGTTCAATCCATCTTAATAAGAGTTTGGCACGGTTTCTTGAGGGGTTGCATCAAAGGGGACCACGTCCGAATGAAGGGGTTTATGCGAGTCTCGAGCGATACGACAAGAGCAGCTGGAACATTTTTAGCAAACACACGGTCCCGTGAATGCGGCCCAAGCTGGTCTTGATACATCAAAGTTGAGATATTTCTGAAGAAGTTTTAAATTGATTGCCTTGTTCCTGTCTTTGAGGCAAACCATTTTGTTGCCGCCATTAGCGATTGGTTCAACAGAATATCATTATTCAGAGGTGCCCATTCGTCTTCACCCCAGAGATAATGAATTTGTCATTTTGCACGCCAAGTAACTCTAATTTTAGCAACTAATTCAGTGTCCCTGAACCTGTGTTCCTGCTCGATCACATCCGGTATGAAATCACGCACCTATAAATTTTAGAACTTGCACAGGTTTCCTCAGTCTCGGATCCTTGGCGGCTGTGCGTTTCAATTGACCATTCATCTACATCATTCATTGATCTATATTATCTGTCGACAAATTATCTTCATCTTCCGGTGGCCAGGAAAGGTCTACGTTTCAATCGGATCTGGTACCTATTCCGCCTGATCCGAACGCTCCTCCATCCTCTAAAAATACTCCGATAATAGCTAAAATATCTCCAGGTCTTCAAAAAGCGAACAGGGAATCCAAGAAACCTAATAGGCAACTATTATTGCGTCTTTCTTTCCATAAACATGTGTAAGCTGCATTTTACTTGGTTACGTGGGTAACTGACAATCATTCATGCCACCAGGTCACGCAGACAGTTACTTGCTGAATTACAAGGACGATGCACGTCTATTCGACACGCTTGAGGACTACGACCCCGTGTTGAACCATTATCTCTATCAAGGGGATGATTGCAATTGTTCACAATCACTTTGCATTCCTCCAATAATTGGCGGCGCGTTGTCGAGTTTCTGTATCAGCATGCTCGCCCTTGTGGACTCAAATTGGGGCCCACCCACCATCTGTGCGTTGTATCTTATATTCAATTCGATTTTTAATTGCTGTGTTGCAGTCCATCTAGATCCATACTTTTCAGCCCTCCGACTGAATTGATCACTGAAGTCACTTGCGGCTTGGGACTAGGGTTGCTCACGTTTAACCATTATCTGTGCACTCCCATCTCTGACATTCCTCATGGATTATCGCGGTGAGTTATAATGCTGCTTCAACTAATCCATCTCTTATTTTTGTCCCCGGTCTCCCTCAAAAATCGCAAAGCCCGACCACTACATCGACTTGCTGCATAAATACCCGTTACTTGTGCTCTTCGACGACAGTCTATACCATCCCGTATTGGGATCGCCCATAGACCTTATGGGATGGTCAGATATTTTCCGACTCACGTCATGCTCTTGCCCCATATGCATTTGGGGTATTGTGCCCTCTCACTTGATGTCCTCTGGGTTAGCTTGTGAGTTTTATGGCCCTGTTCAGTCAATTTTTGTTGGTATTTACATTTTACATTCAAAGTTGAAGATGCTCTTCGATTCATGGCTGCAGGACCAGTGTTATTCTTCATCCCTTGTTTTAAAATTATATCTAGACCATGCAGGTGTTCGGCTACATTAATTAGTATATGGATGTTATAATTATTTATAATATTGTTCCTTTGAACTTCAGGCCGTTTATGCTAACTAAAAGGGGAAAAAAAAGGAAAGTACGAGTTTCCATGCCGGTCCCTTTTACCCCAAGTTAGGACTCGTACGTGATGTACCATCGGCGTTCATCTTGAGGGCTCTCTGATAGACCAAATCCGGTCCTCTGCGCTCCTTGAAGTCATCTATAGGTGGCATCACACTGTTCTGTGCGGGATTTGAATATCCTTGATTTCCTCCATCCTCCGGAGGGTTGTTTCTGATGTCATCAATGAGGTGTGATGTGAACCATGTGACCCATCTCAGTTCTCCATGGATATGGTTTCCGGCATCCAACTGCACTCGATGTGTCTCTGGTCGATTCTCGTTTTGGCCCTCCCGGTGTTATATGCGCATCCGTTGCTTGTTTTTCTCGCAGATTCATGATGAAGGGTTAGCCGATCAAGACAAAATGCGAATATAAAATACATGATGGACCTGGCAGCGCACGGTATATTTATGGGGGACACAAAAAAGATCGTCGAAGGAATCAGTGTAGCAACAACATCGTGTTGGAATCAATAGAGCAATCCCATATTAGCAGTGAACCCGTTGCAAACGCGCGGGGAATCTTTCGCTGTCTACAGTACTTAAATACTACTCGAGACTAATTAAAGATACAAATTTAGTCTCTCGGGAACAATAGCGGACATCAACAAGAAAGCAAGAATGAACGGCGGGGACCTTGTAACAACGTGCGCCACAAATGCACAGTGCGCGCACATGCAACTCGTATTCCAACACACCCCCGCGAGTGCCATGAGCGCGCACTCCGAATTTCCACAACAAATTTCTCCAACTTGGCGGCACCCCCGCAAACTGGGCCAAGTACCGCCCCCAAAAACTCCGAAACGCGATCCACCGACAGCCGTTCAAATCCCAATACCGGGTGCGTGAACCTTGGGCGAATGTTGCAACAGAGAAGATCGACTTCATAACAATGTTGGGCTTCAGCCCCCCAACGGCGCTTCTTCGACGGTTTGGCCCCTTCGCCATCCTTCTCTCTATCTTCACATCAACCATAATCTGGGGACGCGCAACGGCTCGCCAGAAATGATGTCGAAGGATCAGGGAACGAAATGGTAGAGCACCAAGTGGTGAATGCTATGTGCAGCGCTAGCGGGTCGAGCCTAGCCTGGACAACGAGCAAATCGGGTGGAATGTCTAGCGCTAGCAGACGAGGGAGCCTAGCCTAAACAACGAGCAGCGAGCGAGCGAGCGGGTGCCGGACGCGAGTGACAATGCGAGCGGACGAGACAACGACAATAAGACAGTGCCTCTGGCGGTGAGCAGGCGACTGAGCGACGGTCGAGATGATGAGGATAAAACAGTGCCCCAGACGATTAGCAGGCGACTGAGTGACGGTGCGGCAGGGTTATGCTTGCGCGTTTGTGTTGGAATCAATAGAGCAATCCCATATTAGCAGTGAACCCGTTGCAAACGCGCGGGGAATCTTTCGCTGTCTACAGTACTTAAATACTACTCGAGACTAATTAAAGATACAAATTTAGTCTCTCGGGAACAATAGCGGACATCAACAAGAAAGCAAGAATGAACGGCGGGGACCTTGTAACAACGTGCGCCACAAATGCACAGTGCGCGCACATGCAACTCGTATTCCAACACATCGCTGAAGTAGATCTTGTTTCATTTGAACCTGGATACCCCTGACATGTCGCACACTATTCGATTCGACAGTTACGGTGGTGTTGGCGAGGGAGGAATTTTGGCAGATGTCATCTAGCTTTCTTCGCTGACCCTTGATCTCCATGCCACGTATCTGGGCTCTAGGACACACATCCATGTACCCACATCTTCATTTTGGTAGCCTACGAAGTTTCAGACAGCACATCTTTGAACCTGGATGCCCCTGACATGCCACCGATGTATTCCCTGTCAAGGAGACTATGTTTTGGAAGCGGATGTCTCTTGCATGCCGCAGGTGTGCGTACTGGGACACAGATAAAGTATAAATGGACGCGGAAAATGCCTTGAAAATCCGCACCCAGCCTCCGCTCCTCAATGGTGAACCTCACCCTTATCCACAATATCACCGCTGCTGCGACCGCAGCAACCATGGTGGGGATCTGGGACTTTAACAAGAAAAATGCATTTAATCTCGTGAATTCCGCGTGCAACGACTACACCCCCGTCAACATCCGCCTGGCCAATTTCGAGCCCATAAATCAGGCATGTGTCCACACACCGTATCTTCCGGGTCCTAACCAATCCAATGAATAGTGGGTCTTAGCCGGCGGACCCTTCACCTTCCAGTTCATCACCCGATGTGGCACATTCCTAACATACCCGAATCAATTTTGTCCGCTGGCTGTGGCGAACCAAGCCACGACGCGGCCCACTGCGAGCGCTACTACCTCGTGGATGGTCTCCCTTGTTGACCCTGCGACCCCCACCGGGCCGTGGAAGTGCGATATCCCTGTCGCCGACTATTCTCTATACTGACATGGAGGATCGTAGCATTCTCGAGCCTACGAGCGGGGCTGCGCTTACTGCGTGGAGCCAAGACCCCGCTCAGGTGGTAAATTCCGGCGCCCCGGTACGTCTCTCATCGCGCTTCTGGTTTGGGAGAGCTAACGGCTGGACAGATCACTCTAGAGGTCGCGAATGCCAAGGACACCCGCCAACAGTTCTGGTTCACTTCTTCTGGTATACCGAGTCATCATTCCATGTTGCCGAGCTTGATCTTTTCGGTTTTTTTAGGGTGAATGTCGAGTACACTCGACTAAGGGTCATTCAATTCATCATAGAGATGATAATATCAGTGCTTGAATTTGTGGACAGTCGGCACTGTTGATATATTGCGCGACTGTAAATAACACAGGGTGATTCAACTCATCATCATAATCATGGAGATAATAGTATTACATGTATTTCATGAGGCTGTGAACAGTCGGCAGACTCAGCAGTGTTGATGTATTGTGCAACTTCGGAAAATGGCCGGTATACCTACGCCGCCCGTATGGCCGCGCGCGGGAACCGTACCGTAAACACGGTGGGAAGGAACTATCATGAAGTTCATGAGAAATTCATGAGACCGCCATCATGAAATTCCGGCGTGCTACTTGACGTATATTTAAATAAATACTTGCATTGTTAGACCCGTACGCGTTCTCTATCTAGTGTCCCGGCTTTCAACCAAATTTCAACTTCGACACACCTCTCTGCTTCATCATGGTTATTTGCATCGTCGTTGCCTCTCTCAGCCAAGCTCTCCGCCTCTGTGTTCCGTTCGTCCCGGCCGCTGCCCCACATCAGTACGGCCGCCGGCGCTGAACGGTTCCTGTGATCTCGGTCGGCATCTTTGGTTCCTGTATGTACTCACGTTGTCAGGCGCGAGAGAAAAGCAGTGTCTACCTCACTCTACCTGTACACTATGGCAGTAATATCCACACCGATAACCGAGCTTTTCGGAATCAAGCATCCCATCTTGCTTGCTGGAATGAATGTTGCAGGTGAGTTCATGGGCTTGTACATGGTGAGATTGACGGGAGAGCTAGCGGGACCCGAGCTCGCTGCCGCCATTAGAAATGCAGGTGAGTCTCCAGTTTTTGCTTGGGCGCAGCCGGTGTGCTTACTGTGGCCCAGGCGGCCTCGGGGTTATTGGTGGCTTGGAAGTTCCTTCGTGAACAAGTAGGTCCCGCACACACACCGCTCCTTGTGAGGGGCATTGATGTGCCCTGTACTAGATCCGAGCGGTCAAGGACGGCTTGGTTGACAAATCACTGCTGTTCGGGGTCGACTTGTTGATTCCCCAGGTGGGCGGAAGCGCACGGAAGACAAATGTGAGTCTTATAGCATTGTATCAAAGCCTATTTTTGACTCTGGCCAGTACGACTACACGAAGGGAAAGCTTGCAGAGCTTATTGAGGTTATCATCGAGGAGAGGACTTCTCTATTCGTGTGCGCGGTCGGTGTTCCGCCCAAGTCTGCTGTGGACAGGCTGCATGAAGCCCGGATCCCCGTTCGTAAATTTTATAATATTTGTTCTTTACTACAATTCACACTTGTTAGATTACGAGTACTTATGTAATAGGGATCGTCCCTTTCAAAACTCGAGGGCACCCAAATTTGATCAAATTTTCATTAGAGACCGATTTCGTTGAGGGAGTTATTAGTGGCAGTGCTTAATATATTTAGTGGCCGTGCCTAAACATGCTTCAATTTTTTCTATTGAAAATAGTGGCTGGGCGTTGTCCTTGTTATGGTTACTCGGGGAAAAAAACCCCCTACTCGGTGAAAAATCATAACTTGTGTAAACAAGACAAATTTTTTTTTTAGCCACTTCGGATTGTTCCATCGGCGATCACCGACACTTCATGAACGCTTCACCTGCTCCTGCGATCGGGTAAACTGCTCATCCACGTTCATATGCCTGCCTATATATATCTTTCCTAAGTTCCGACCGCTTCAGTATATACTGCTTGTGTAGTTAGAAATGCTCACCCTTCAATTTAAATGGCCATAACAATTAACACGTCAGTTCGTTCTGTCGGACCGTCAGGGAAAATCCGACCGCACAGAGATCACGTGTAGTTGCTCACCCTGTATTGCCCTCTGTTGCTAACAGGGCCATACATTGTGTCTCCACCGAGTAAAAAAAGGGGTCCCCAACCTTATTCCGTCGGGGATCACCGACGCCAACCAGCTCTTCGCCTGCTCCCGCGATCGGGAGCTAATCTTCTACATTCCTATGCTTACACTCATATTAATCTTGTAGCCCGCTACGCGGCGAAGCCCGCAGTCATCAATATTCAAGACTGTTCGTCAATTGTCCCAATGGAATGAGCGCACTGCTCTCAGATTTTAATCTCCGACTAGGATCCACGACACCTGGAATGCACTGTAACTAGGTTTATGTCCGAAAAATAACACATAAATATAGTACTCTGACAGGTAAACGCCCAGGAGTTGGATTAACCCCTTGATACATTCTGCCTCCCATAAATTAGGAAGGAAGCTCAGTGTAAAAACATGTTCGTGCACAAGCTGAAGAGATCAATCGCTCCAGGTATCACTTGTTGACACCAAATTTGTCAAAGATTGCATTTGTGTGTTCCTGCCACTATTGGTACTTTGCCAGCTCAATATTTTCCTTATACTGGTCGCCCTTCGGTTTCTAGAGTGCTTGGCTGGCGCTAGGGCATAGAACGTGTCGGACTAAATTTATAATAAATTGTATGATCCAAATTAATACTCTACGACAAAGTGTGGGCCTCGTGTCTACACGTCCAACTCGCTGTCGAACTCATCACCTGTTTGCCCAAAAATGATCGGTCCTGGTCGCCTATTTTCCTCATCACCTGTATTACCGTCATCAATCCCCAAGCGCCTCTTGGCCTTCTTCGCCGTGATTGCTACCTCGTCCATCAGGTACCTCTCGGCCTTTACTTCAGCTATGCGTTGGCGGACACGAGCATCCTGGTATATGGTTAATAATAAAGCATAAAACAAAGTGATAAAATGGGGAACTTACCCTCGTTTGAGTGCCGTCCAGGAAAATGAGCGATTTCATCACTAGCTTCACCACCGCCTTCGCGTCTCTCTGCGGCTTGATCTCGTGCCGCTCTACGTATCTAACATCTGGTCCCAGTGTCTGATACCATCATCTACCCTCGCACTTACATTGATCTGCTTCATAAATACCCCCTCTTGCTCATTCTCGACGACAGCCATTACAGCTACTTGTGGAGGGAGCTGCTCGACAATATGGGGTGGCTCGACAGCTTTAAACTGGCCGCCTGTTCCTTCAGCAAATGGGAGCGAGTCATGGATCACGTAATGTATTTCGGCTTTGACTGTGAGTACTGCGCCGACGATCTGAACTTATACTAATAATCATTTTTATTTATTTTTTAGTTGATGACTCTATAGAGATCATGTCCGAAGGAATGACGCATGTCGTGCCGTATTGTGATTAGCTACCACACCTCTCTTGAAAGTACGACTTTATATTATTCACCATCAGCTTACTTCGGTTCCTTTGTTTTAATTGATCATATTTATGGCTTTCACATTTACACTCATAAGTACGAGTTCCTGCCGGGCGTAGCCACGGCCCTTTACCCCAAGTAATGAACATGGTCGGAGTCCACGCCATCTTCGTCACTTCGTTACTTCGCTTAAACTCATCAGTTTGATTGCATTCTATGAAAGTTCGTGAGTTCAAGGAACTTCAACGAAAGTTCGTCACTATCCCTGGATCAACGTACAGCATGCCTGTCGGCACATCACAGAATCAGCGGTGTGCCGAGCTCGGCTGGAGGTTTGGGTTAGCTGGTTACGGTTAGAGGTTAGTGGTTAGAGGTTAGCGGTTAGCATTAGGGGTTTGCGTTAGTGGTTCTGGTTTGGGTTAGCAGTTAGGGTTGGTGGTTGGTGTCGGGGAAAGGCATCTATATGAAAAAACCCGCCCGGCCTTGTGTCGAAGGAAGAATGATGGCCGATGTTCCGGTTCTTGAACGTGCCGAGTAAAACGACGAACTTAGACAGAAAATCATCAAAAGTAACGAACTTTCCCTAAATGCGATCAAAGTGACGAGGTTTCGTGAAAATAAGCGAAGTAACGAAGTGACGAAGATGGCTACTACCCCATGGTCGGACACCCGAAGCACGTTGCGAAAGCACTTGCGGCCGGTGTCGACATCATCTGTGCCCAGGCAGGCGAAGGGGGAGGGCACACCGGCGATATTCCCGTAGCCTGCCCTGTTTCCATATATAATGACAGTTCCACATACTTAAACCCAAATCTGACACACTGGCCGCTGCGCATGCCAGGCCAAGCTACCTAGATGCGGTTTGGGCGAAATCCAGGTTGACACATCTGTGCCCATAGCACATAGTGAGTTCTCTTGAAATTTGTTTTGAAGAGCACCAGTATTCATTGAGTTATGGTTATTTTACTCCAGGTGTTTGAAAGTTACAAAAAGCGTTAAGATCCCCTGGAACTTCGCGTTTAAAATTCACGGCGAATCCACATTCTGGGTGTCGTCGTAAAGCGCTCATTTGATACATGTTGATATAAAAATCGTATTTTTGCGACCACATGTGATACATCCACCACCTCAAAGATTCCTGATGTATGTTGAGATGCGGTTCAAGCTGTCAGCGTGCAACCTCGATGTCGGATGATCTTCGACTTGAGTTCGAGGCAATACAGATGAAGCACGGCAGGTTGTTTTGAGGCGTTCAGGTCCTACTATCTTATATTATTTTATGCTCCTCACAGAGTCATCTCAGTGGAGATTTGTGTCAAGGCAGCCAATAATCTACTGTTGATCTTGATGCTTCATCCGGTCTGACGGTGTTTTTAAACGCTCGCAGGCAAGACAAATCTGACTTTCTTTGGGCCTTCTTCTCAGTCTTCTCTGCTGAGGTACAACTAACGAGGTACGAGTTATTGTAGTCTGTCTAGGAGAGACTACTGCTGAGGCATATAACGCCTCGGTGGCGGTTGGTCCGCGTCTGCACCTGATTACACGTGTAGTGCGCAATAATTCGGCGGAAATAGCCCTTTCGAATCGGGTCCGAGGCCATGTTCGGTCCTTTTTCTCTCACCGTTCTTGAATTCTGCGGCCTCTAGGATTTACATACTCTTACCAACGGACGTCTGAATCCAGTTGTTCTCTGGCTTGCGTCTGAATTGGCTCAATGATGACAGCATCCAGCATCCAAGTGGCGGAAACTGATCATAACAAGCTCAAGATAGGTGGAGCTCGCACTTGATTTTTTAACAAGTACGCCTTGAGTACGCCCGTTGCTTTCGACCCGCAATTTTTGGCAGCTTAGTTTCAATGCAAACGGCGCCTCGGCGGCGGATGGTCCGCATCTGCAATCAGTACCCAACTACTGACTTGTCGGTAGACGCTGCCGGTTCGATCCGGTCCGAGGCTATGAACTCGGGTGGGACTCATTTTTGACTGACTCGGGTCGAATTTACGTTTTTCAATTTTACCAGCAGAATTGAAACCTCCTTCTTGCTAGCCAGCGCTAGCTAGCTAATTCAGGATTCTCAACGTCAAGATGTGCGGCCATGGTCAGTAATCTGCGGTACGTGCTTTTCGTGACTGATTCTTCTTGATGTTCGCCTGGGGTTGTAGATTTAATGCGTCTGACATCTCGGTCGCTAATCTCCGCATCGATGTTGTTCAATGCAGAACTCAAACATTCCGGCGATGTGGACTGACATTGGGATCAGGTTCGAGGTATGCACCGCCTCGGTATTGGATGGTCTGTGTCTCCAGTTTCTATAAGAGTGCGGAGCATTTCAGTAGACACACTGAAGGTGTCTGCACCAAACCAAAACTTTCCTGCTTGCTTTTTTTTTCCTTCGTCGGTTATTTTTGAGGTTGCAGACGTAAGGCGTGGATTTCCCCAGTAGAGGACCGTCTGCATCTCCAAGATTCAGATCCATTTGTGGAGAATTTCATCATTCGACTCGAGCCCAAGACAATTGCAAGGCGAGCCCTTTTTTCTGCAACCAGACTAAGACGGGTCAGAGACATGCAGTTTTGATCGCACTTATCTTACGCACTTCTAGTTTCGCCACGTCGCGTTGGGCAACATTAATCTCCTACATGAGACCGCTCTGTCGAGCGAGGTATGCAAAGTCAAAGTATTCACCGCTCGGATCTCAGGGGAACAATCGTCCATGACCGTTGCGAAATACGAGGACGAGAATGGGGCAAGTACTGGTGTCCATACAACAAGAGATTGCTTGACTTGCGAATAGAGGTGGAAATCGGACTTGGAATTGTATTCTTGGATAAGATGATTCCCATGTATTGTCTCTGGCGCTCAGGTAACTCATTGCCAATCACAGACACCCAAATGTATGGCAATTATTGGCATTTCAAATACCGCCCGCCTACGCGCCTTGGTTTATCGTGATGGTATGTTGAGTGGTCTATGTGATTTTGGGCATTTGAAAAGGCGAGATAGGGTTGAGGTGATATTTCATCGGATCCATGCAAATATCTTGTTTCTTTACGGCGATGTCCCCCTTAAAGAAGACAACCTGGCCCCAGGTTGTCGGATCAGATAGTTAGAATGGTGGGACAACAAGACGCTAGGCAGAAGCCGCGCCGGAGGCCGAGATATTGAATTGTTTCCAATTTGCCCTGGTTTCGGGGAACACCAACACACAAGCAGCAACAAGGCGCCGGGAGGGTAAGCGGTTGGTTATACGAGGTGCACAATAGTTACCCAATGGTTGAACAGAAAGAATAGAGGCAGCAGCTGCACCAGAGGCTGAGATATTGAATTGTTCCAGTTTCCCCTGGTTTTGGGGATCACAGGCAAACAAATAGCAACAAGGCGCCGGGAGGGTTAGCGGTGGGTTGGACAAGGTACAGGGAGGGTACAGAACGGTGGGACAGCAAGAATATAGGCAGCAGCTGCGCCAGAGGCCGAGATATTGAATTGTTTCCTGTTTGCCCTGGTTTCAGGGAACACCAACACACAAACAGCAACAAGTCGCCGGGAGGGTAGGCGGTTGGTTATACGAGATGCACAGAGCGTACCCAACGGTGGAAGAGCAAGAATATAGGCAGCAGCTGCACCAGAGGCCGAGATATGGAATTGTTTCAGTTTACCCTGGTTTTGGGGAACACCAACACACAAACAGCAACAAGCTGCCTGGAAGCCAAGCGGTGGGCTAAATAAAGGTGCACAGAGGGTACAGAAGAGTGGGACAGCAAAAATATAGGGAGTAGCTGCTCCAGGGGCCGAGCAATTGAAGTGTCTTCATTTAAGCCTGATTTCGGGGAAGGCCGGCCACATAAACACTAATAAGAGGCGGGGAAATTAGGGGGGACGCTGATTATGATTTATTTAGGCTCAAATATGATGGAACAATGCATCAGCACTCCTCCCGGCCCCTAAACAGCGGTGCGGACATGGAACTGTCCCAAAAAGGAAATAGGTGAAAACCAAATCGGGCACAGTGGCCGAACCGCTCCAGATAGCGACCTAATTTTTGTTGCATAATTTTTATGCATTTTTTCCGCCCCCATTGATGCCCCAACATGGGCAATCACCGCAAGTGAAGTGTCGGTCTGTTTCAGACAGGCCCTGTAACCCAAATGGGGAATAGCTCGCTAACGGGAGCAGATACCCCAAAAAAAAAACCACTACGATTTTTTTCTCATTTTTCTTCCTCGATTGGCCTCCTCACTATGTCCTCCCGGAATTTTGATGTGGAATCCGGGGGCGGATTCCAGGTATTATAAGGATAGAACTCTAGAGGATTGTGAGGCAGGGGATTACTAGAATGTGCAAGTATTTGAGCTGTAGTTTAGAAGATTACAGAGTTGAAGTGCCAGGTTCAAGAAGTCAACAAAGTAAAAAGGGGCGAGTCCCGATGGTTTCCGGTGGTTTCTGTCGCAATTGAGTGACCCGCTCATGCGTTGATTTTACTTGTGCAGTCTCATTACTTGTCTAAACAGAGTGTCCAATACAGATTTTAATGGTAGCACACCCGGAAGGTTCCTTGGGGTGCAGAAATTATATAAAAAACGGGCAGATTCCAGCGGTTTCCAGTGGATCTCAGGGAAATTTGATTTGGAGCTGAACACAACGGTGCGTTCATTAATTTGACTCCATGATCTCCAACGGAATCCACCAGTTGCCAATAGAAAATTATTGGAGAAAGTTGGACGATATCGTGGCTGGATCAATTTTAATGGATGCCCAACGATTTTTACCCAACTCCCAACCCTATCTCTGACGTGATACGGAAGTTGCCAGAGGTCTGAGGCGTGGCAAAGCGCGTTATTCTGTTCCGAGACGCATAAAAAATGCCCGAGGACACATCTAATCCCGGAACAACACATCATGTTCCGATAAAATCAGTGCAGCATCCCTAAAGAAAATCAGCATCAAAGCCAGAACCGAATGGGAATGCCTTTAAAGATGTACACTGAAAAGCTTAAGCGTGCAGCATAGTACTACATAACATATATTCCGCTCCCTGTTCCTACATACATTTAGTTCCTTGACGTCGACATCACTCCCAGAAATCACCTGCTAATCTAGGTATCAGTCATCTACGGGTGGTTCACGCCTGGAGCTGCTCATAGTCCTCTGCAGGGATTACTAACCATCTCATCCGGTTTCCTGAAGTGCATTAAACTCATAGACACGAGGAGAACTCTTGCGCAGTCCTCCAAGGCAATTATGATGGAGTCCCTGGGTTAAGGTTTCAAGTCTTAGCTTCACGCGGTGTTCGGTTCAGTTCAAGATAAGATTTACACCATGCCCGTAGGGCGGGTGGTACAAGCTGGTGAGGAAATCCCCACTGTAATTACGGTATGTATACTGGTTTACTGAGTCAATCAGAGGCACTCCGAGTCATAAATAATGGTTCCACAATATTTGTGAGTGTTCCATAACATTCTCCTTCATTCTGACTAACTCACTCAACTTCGCCGAGATGCCCGAGCCTCGGTGCCGGAGTGCTCAGGCTCCAATAAATCAACTTGAAATTTCAGTGGAGGCATATTCATACCGTCGCTCTGGCGGCTATTCACTTTTATTCATATGCCGGGGACGCTCAGAGGCGCGAGCACCGTTGGTACCGTTGTGACTATTGCATCAACTCCAAGTTTGCGCAGATGTTAATTTAAATACAACGACCCATCTTGCATCACGGTTAACGAGACTCGAAATCGGCGGACAGTTCGGTGACTAACCTTTGCCGCCTTCAGACGTGGATCGTCAGCTTGCGAACGAAGTCCCAAAGCTCCTTGGCATTTTACTGGCACATTCCATTAGCTTTGCTCGAAGACCAAACTGTAGCTGGTGAACCTTTGCCCGGCCACGATGACTGCGGTTGCGCCTTCCTCCGTCTTCCAAGGCTTGGGTTTGAGCGGGGAAAATTCCGCTAAGGTCGTTGTGACCTTTCGGTGTTTTGCGCCGGAAATGGGAGTGAGATGCGCGGTTGCGCCGCCCAGATTTGTGGCAGCCGCACTCGCCGCCAGTTCAAGGTCAAACGCCAAGTAGGCGGCTGGAATATTACGGGCGCTCTTTGCCAAGGCATATGCTTCGCGCTTGGACGGATTGTTCTCTTTTTGAGTCCATAAAAACGAAACACGTAGCGGCATGTCTCGCCGCCAACATCTTGATCACCGCCTTGAAAAGGTCGCCGTTCGATCCAGGCCACCCCAGTGTTGAATTTCTTGCTGCAACGTAACACAATTGTCGGATAATCATCTTTGAAGTGCAGAAGATGATGAGAGTTTTGTCAGATGGAGAAAAATGTATAGCCTCATGAATGGCAAATAGTCGTGCTCGATCGGCCGTCAGACGTTCTGGTCCAGGAACACGGAGAGCCCTATTCGAGGCAGCACCCAAGCCGAAGACAATCCCGGCGCCAGACGGTCCCGTCTTACTGTCTCTAGCGGCGACGCCCTCGACGTAAATATGAATTGGTTTTGACTCGCACAATGTTGGTCCCCACAGGGAGTCCAGGGCTTCATCTTTTGTTTCCTTCGCATTCATCGTTTCTTCGTACAGTTGATCAATATACTCCGAGCCGCTGAAATTCGGAACTTCCCGTGTGGTTCTGGGAGGAACTTCAACGGTTTCAAAGGCCTTGGCATCCAGTGTAATGCAGATTCTCATATGGTCGGACCAGTCGTCATCTTCATTCGCTTCCGGTTCTTCAACGCGGAATTCTTGGATCATTGGCAACAAGCTGGCTGATACGATGCCGTAGTCAATTACCGACTGGCCAGCATTCTTCCAGGAAGTAAATCGGCCCGGTGACGAAGTTTCCAGCGAGGTTCCATTGAGGATACATAAGTCGCGAGTCTCGCATTCTTGAACCAGATCACGTCCGCGCGCGTTAATCTTTTCATGAGGGTCAGAGGAAATTCGTTTCCAGAGCCGCTCCCATTCCGCCCCATTGAGAGTCAAAGCGGTCTGCAGCTCGCCAATTCGTGCGTTGATATCGCCTAGGAGCGCTATAAGCTTGTCATCATTTTGCGCGCAGATGGCCATTATCTCTCGCAACCGTTGCATAGACTCCACATCTGTCCAGCCTTCCCACCGAGAGGATTGGGTGGTATATAAGCACCAATCACCCATATTGTCCCCATATCAAGGACGAGGATGTCGGGCGAGCTCAGAGAAGATTTTTTGAACTTGAAAGTGTTACGGATGATCAGCGCGATTCCACCACCGCGTCGAGAGTTATTTAATAGCGGTTTTCGGGGGAGGGAAACCATTGTGTACCCAGCGGGAACTTCAGCTGCATCTTCTTCCCCGGGAAGCATATCTGTGTCAGCGAAGAGCATGATATCGTACTGTTGCAGTATTGAACGGAATTCCGCGCTTGTGAGTTTGAGTGTAAACTCATGGCATATACTCCAGTACATCAACTTGACGACAGATTTCTTGCCATTGGTCGTATTCTGTATGTAGAAAAAATGGATAGACGAAATGATGAGGGAGACTGAGCAGAATTTGTGGGATGGGAAGGGAACGGAAGGGAAGGTTGGGAACGGAAACGTATGCGGGAAGAGCGGAAAAAGAGGAGAAAGCGTGCGGAATGAAAGGGAGGAGAAGGAGGAGAAGATTGAAAGAGGGGGATTTGGGGAGACGACGTGGGGCTGCGGCTTCGAGCGGCGCTTCGAAGTTGGTGGATGCGGCTGTGGTATGGTAGTGGGTGTAGCGTACGAGGTCGAGCTAGCTGGTAGAGGGACGGCAGTGAAGGAGGAGAAGCGGAAGGAGAGTGCCAATATGGAGATAAGGGATAAGATAGGAATGAAGACGCCGAGGAGAAGGGATGAAGAAGGCGGAGGAGAGGGATGGAATTTAAAGGAGGATTGAAAAGGGGAATCGACTATGCATACCGCGCTGTGAGGTGTGCGTATTCGGACTGAGCAACGGGGTGGTGAGCCATGAGATGTGGGTGTGAAGGCTGCGGTGCACGCCAGGATCAATTCGGGCGCTTACGATATCGAGAGGCGCCTAGTTGTGATCCCCAGGGGTGGAGTACGCGCTGCGAAGACCAACGTCAAGTAGTGCGGGGATCCAAAAGCTGTGTAACAGCAGGCGGAGTCCACGTTCTTGCCACGTCGAACGCGCGGGAGGCGCCGGCCCTCTTCACGAGGGCGGTGACGAAGTTCAAGATGCTGTGGGGTGACGCGCTGTTGCTATGGCACATATACTGTCCAATAATTACTTTGCACACAACTCGAGCTTCCCGCAGGGTTTGGGACTACATCTGGAGCTCTTGCCCGCAACTTCGACATTGGTTCACATCTGGAGCTGGCATTTTACATCGGAGCTGACTGTCTCCTCGCAACTTTGGAAGGGCCATTCACAACTCCTCGAACAAATTCACATCTGGCAGGGACTTCGCCTTGGTTGAAAACCGGCGGAGTTTCAATGTAATTGATTAGAACACTGATGGCCTGTTCCGCCGGTGTCCGCATTCGGCGGGAATAGCAGTTCTGTGTCTTGTGAGATATTGAAGGCTCAAGAATGTCCAATACACTGATTTTATGCCGCTTACAGACTTCTAAACCTTCTAGCATATTATCAGTTGAGTGAAACAGCTCCAGCCGAAGTTCCATTGACATTCCGATTTACGGTGGGCCTGCATCGCTGGCTATCATCGGATGTCTCTCAAACTTGGTGCTATTGCATAATGGGATGACTCAAAATTTATGGTCCAGTCTATGCATTTTTCGAAGCCATGGCAGAACAGGAATGATTATTTTACACCAAAATGCCAAGATCGATGGCCGTGCCGTGGTGATGGGATCATAGTCACCCTGATGCCAAGAATTTGAGGAGATGTAAACACATTGGAGGGGTTGCGGGCAGCTTCAAGATGTAATCCAAGTCAGTTGCGGGCAAATAGACAAAGATGTGTTGAAAATGATGAAAAAGTTGTAAGTTGTATGTAAAAACCCTGTAAAAAACACGTATTTATTGGACAGTATATCGCCCATATGTTGCCGCCGTGGATTCCCGACAGACCTCCCACAAGAGCTCGCGCAGACGAGGGCAGAGGCCAAGATTCCGATAAGGAGCACAGGTCGCGGTGACGGAGCAGAGCAGGAGAGGTGTTTGGCGCTGGTGCGAGCGCCAAATAGCGGCACGAGGACGGCCGGGATCTCCCGAATTGCCGCTTCGTCAAAATTATTCGCGAACTGACTGCAAGCAAACTATCGGGAAAGATGTGACTCAGCTCACAGTGGACCGTACCCGCCGGACAATAAACGAGATACTCCACTGGCTTACACAGTGACAATTCTTTTAAATTGTGCGGGACATCGAACCCTGCCTTCAGGCTTATCATTGATAGCCGAGGACAAGATTAAGAACTGCACACACCGCCCAATTGGATGTTATACTCACGTACGACACCACTCCTGAGGGACGCACTGCAATAATAAATAAAAAAGACGTAGACATGCTCCACATGCTTCCGAGGGGAATCGAACCCCAGCTTCCTCAAACTTTCGATGCTCTGTTGCTCGCATTTAAAGAGGACGACCACCATGATCCACGGAAGCTCAATACCCTTTCCTTTAACACTCATTCGTTCAATCTCTCGCATGCCAGAGGTCTGCAATCTTCGTGTAACTTAGTACGAAGCGAGAGGAGAAAAATGTGAAATGAACTCTCAAAATAATCAAACCCCCACCTTATTCAGACTTCTCCTAGAACCAGAGAGGGGCAGTCACCCGTACTAGCGGTCCTGCTAGCGGTCCACAACAGCCTGGATTTATACCCAGTCAGTTCTGGTCTTGTTCCATGCCAATCTGACTGAACCTGAATTCGAACGGAGAACTGGAGGGAAAATAGTGATTTTATTCCAACCGTGGGCTTGGAGCTACCGCGGAATTTTGTTCGGTTGCAATAAGAAAAAAAATCGCTTTGCACCAATTGAAGCAATGCCTCCGGGAGGGAGTCGAACCCCCGCATTTGCTGATCCCTAATATGCGGGGCGGACTACCACCGTGGTCCACGAAGGGTTGATACACTTTCAGTGAAACTGTATTTATTCTCTACTTTATTTAACTCAAAACTAAGAAGCGAACCTCATTTAGTTAGTCTTAGTGTTGATAAGGCACGCCTTGATTTATCGGCGATGTTCATTTTAGACGGAGTCTCAAGCTCCAGCGCATCATTCTTGCTTGGATCGGGCGAGCATATCTCTACTCTTGTTTTCGTGCCACTCGCGTTGGGTACATAAGGCTGAAATAATACAACAAGCATTTACCACAAACTGACGGCGCTGTTGTAGTTCGAAGAGCCTGCATTGATGCACGACTTTACTCCAACAATCTCGAGCCCAGTTCTGCAAGCATTAATCTTGTTGCAGTTCGCGATTCTTTTACACTCTGGTATAGGCGGGATCCGGTGATGCGCATGGACTCTCTACGTTTACAAGCTCATGTTAGCCGGGGTGAGGAAAATAATTATACGCAGATACACCATTTTCTGTCCTGCAAAAAACAGAGGAAGAAGCGGATCCTCAAACGTCGGCGGAGGGAATCGAACCCCCGCTTCCCTAAAGACACTCAAACTTTATGCGCATGAATGGAGGATGACCACCATGTTCACGACGGTTAAGTCTTACTCTCCTGGCTTGTGATTATTTATGCTCCAGTTTATTTCGCTGCCTCTACTCTAGAGGCACAGTCTTAAATGCGAGAACGAGGTTTACCTTGGGCCTCAGTAGCAATCCATTCCGAAGTTTCCCCCAGATTAAATTACATTAAAGCCTCCAGCCTGGCGAAAAAACAAATCGCGGTGGATGATGCCGTCTGAAGGAATCGAACCCTCGCTCCCCTCCAACTCCTTGCTGTCCTGGCCAGAACAGAGGATTACCACCATGGTCAAGACGGCTCGAGTCCACTTCTACGGCTCAGTAGTTGTACCCAAGTTTAGTTCGACAAATTTCCACCAGTTAGGGACGCGCATGTTTTCCCGCATTTTTCCTCACCGTACGCTGAATCACGCTGAACCCCCTGCACGGAAAAAAGATTTCCCAGATTATGATAGCGCATGCTGTCGGAGAAAATCGAACCCCCGTATTATTTCTCATGCCATGGCGTTGCACGTCGGCTACAGGCCACCATGGTCGCGACGGCTTTATTTCACTTCCACGAGCTTGTATTGATGCTCGAGTTTATTGTAACAAAAAGTCCACAGTTCGGCTCAGTTCCGGAGGGAGAGTTCAGATATGTTTGCCTGAGGGTATAGCTGCCGCAGAGATACGTAGATGAATGGATACCGAGATGAGGATGGGGGAGAATCTATACGGGAAAGGGGGTATGCCAATAAGCAGCCAATAGATACAGATGAACACCGTGTCGCGGAGGAACCTAGGAATGGGATTACCGGAATGGATGGCGAGATGAGGAAAAACTAGTGATAGGAGGTGAGTGCCAAGAATAGGATAAAGATGAAGATGAAGGGATGAAGAACGCGTAGGAAGTTGTTGTTTGACCTTCTATTTATTACCATGCCACGCCTATTGAAACCAAAAGAAGAAGTCACGGAATTCTGCACCCCAGTCATGCCTTCGGGGGGAATCAAAAGCCCGCTTTGCTCGTCCACGGTAACGACGGCTTCATTTTATTATATAAGCCTGGATTTATACACCCGTTTATTTTATATAACGATTTTCCACTGTTGGCCTTCGTTCGAGAGGAGCCTGTTTGGTCCACTGTAGGGTAGGTAGTAGGTAGTAGGTAGTATTACAGAGGGAAAACAAGAGAACGGTGCATTCCAAATTACTGGCGTATATTCTCTAACCAGCGAAGTGCGAGCCGTATCGGGGCCTATGCACATACTTGTTATTCACATGATTCACGCCTATGCAAAATTCTTCTCGAAATACTCCTGCGCCACTCCAATTGCATCGTGACCTAGAAGATAGTCCTGCATCTCGTGGGCTTATTACCTCAGTCAGCGTCAGAATATTATTGCATGACCTGGCTTACAGCGAAAATACAGCCCTCGTTTTTCCGGGATCAGGACTTGCTCTGCGGACCCTTGGCCTACGAACTCTCCGCGCTCTTTGCGAAGGATTTGATGCCCCTCCAATCTGCTCGGGACTTGTTCACGGGTTGTGCCAGAAGGCAGGAGACACGCAATCGTTGCCGCCTCTTCAATGGCCATTCCCGCGCCTTGCCCAAGGGTAGGGAATGTGGCATGTGCAGAATCTCCAAGGAGCAGAACACGTCCTTTGGTCCAGGTCGTGAGCTTCGGTAGTGCACGCAACTCCCAAATGCTAAGCGTCTCCGGGGCCAGCTCTATGAATGATCTGAATTTCGGAATCAAGTCACTGAACTCCTCCAGCATTTCGGCTCGAGTGGCCTTCCTGCTGATGACTGGACAACAATATAAATTAACACGAAAACTAAAATAGTAGAAGAGAAGTGCGCACGGTGTTCACCCAGCTCTCCTTTGTATTCATGGATCATACCCACATTGATGAGAGCTCTATTAAAGCAGGGATACATAACAATAAATTTCAGTGAACCCGTTGATGAGTCTCTTGTGATGAGCCGCGGTCCGGAAATGCCTTCACTTTGTACCCAGTCGAATTCAGGGCTGTCTAGTTTTGATGCATCCAGCATCCAGCGGAAGGCACAGATTCCAGACGGCGGAAGAGGTACTACATGGCCCAGTACGGTAGCTCGCAGTGTCGACTGCAAGCCTCAGTTATGGCGGAACAAAGGATATATAAGAATTTTAACGCACATGGATTCCATCGGCCGCAATGATAACGTCGGCCTCATACTTCTGCCCTGATTGACTGACCAACGTTCCCTCCTCCGGGTCACAGGCCGCGATACGTGTCGACAGGTGCAACTGAACAGGAATACCTGCACCCCTTTCTTCCAATGCGAGGCGCTTCAGTTCATCGTGGAGGTCGGTTCGACGACACATCAACGATTCCTATACGATGTAAGCTTATTACAATCGTAAGGCTAAGGTGGCATGGCATACTGACAAAACCATCGTACTTGTTTCCATTTGAGTTCACAGCGGTGCGGCTCTCTTCGCTATTTCCGCTATACATGACCGTCTGCGAGCTTTTAGGCTCGAGTTGCACCTGAATGGAATCTCACGCTTACCCCTTCATACCTGACGGCTTTGAGGCTTTTCTCGGAGTAGCCCAGCCACTCCAGAATGCGTGTTGCATTCGGAGGTACAACAATAGCCGCTCCAACTTCTTTATTCAAGGCAGAAGCTTCGAATACCTGAATTATGCGTGAGACCATGATCCAGCTGAGAAGGGATATTCGTACGTTCACAATGTGCCCTGCCCTTCGCAATGACACTGCAGTTGCAAGCCCCGCCAGACCGGCACCAACAACAGCAATATTCAGGGGTCGGGGTATCGATGCAGCTATTGGAGAGGAAGACATGGAGAGTGGGTCTTTTGATGTTGAAGTGCCAGTATATATATTCATGCGACGCGGTTAATTCGGTCATTTCACCGCAGTCATCGCTTTCCGTTTAACCGCCCCAGATTGTTGATAAGCAGCGAATTTAATTCCCGCTATACAGCCGCACGCCTTCCCTCGCGCATTTTTGTGACTTCTAGACTCCCCTTGATGGATCTATACCAATTGCTGTGGGGAAAACAAACGGCCCGACGGTGAAGGTTAGTGAAAGACCTTGTTTTACAGGCGCTTTCGTAGATCGCATCAGGAGCATCAATAGATGAACGGCATGTTTACATACTGCCGGGCAAAGGCTCGAGGAAGATTAGAAGTTGATGGCGAGTCGGAATGCGAACCGCATTCTCCCATTTGGAGCGTGAAAAAGATAATGCACGCGGTTTCCCTTGTGGTTCCAGTGCATTAAACTCGCACTTGAATCCTACGCCATGTCAGTAGCTGCGACGCACTAAAACCCTCTGCCCAGTCACTGGACCAGAAAAAAAGGGACCTTGCTTCTCCATATGCCTCCGAGGGGAATCGAACCCCCGTCTTCCTCAAACTTCGAATCTAGTGCTCCTCGTATGCAGAGAGGACGAGCGCAGTGCTCCACGAAGGTTTGAATCGTTTTCTGTTGACCTACATTTATACCCCAGTTTATTTTCACACCATTTCACCGGTCTGAGATTGATCAATGCATGATAATAAAATAAAATCTTGAGAGGCTGAATGACGCCGCAGGGGGCGTTCGAGTCGGCACTGCCCCATGCTACGGTCACAGCAGCCCCATTTTTATTTGACAAGCCTTGATTTATCTGCCACTTTATTTTGACCCTTCCTTTCGCCTCAGTTCGATTCAGAGAGGCAGAGCTTCAGGACTAGGACTTATGTTGCTCTGGATCTACACTAGATGCGCTCAAATTATTGACAGAGGACGACCACGATGGTCATGAAGGGTGTATTCTACTTCTACGTGCTTGTATTTATACGCGAGTTTGTTCTCACAAATTTCGCACTTGTTGGCGTCCACTCGAGATGCTTGAATTGTGCGTACTGTAGTTCCAAGTACTAAAGTAGACGGATGGTACATAGTTGAACCCCAGAGAAGTACGGAATACAGTACCAGAATCTCGATTATGCGCATTGAGGCCACCAGGTTTTGACGCGGGAAGTGCCGCGCGTGACGCGCATTGACGCGCACTGACGCGGCACCCCAGAAACTGCCTCGGCACCTCGCTAGAACATGTATAGGTCTTGCTGTTATGCTCTACACTGCCCAGAGTGATAACCTAAGCCCCACATCTGCAGAAACCTCCAAACAACGGGGTGAAATCAAGGTGAAATGGGAGTTGTGAGCCCAAAATGTGGGGTGGCAAATTTCTAACAACGCACTAGATTGTTGTGTTATGGGATTAAGAGTGATCCTAGAGAAAAATTCAAGATACACTTCAGGTGAATCGACCAAAACTTGTACTGAGTGCGCGTCAACAAGTTGTTGTCGCGCCTTTGCCGCGCGTCAACATCAAATTCCCGCGCGTCAACGATTCGGCCCGCGCGTCAGTGATCGCATCAGCGCGGCAGCATCATTTTCCCGCGCGTCAGTTTCTCAACCCTAACCACCAGTTGAACAAATATGTCCGTGCACTCTGAATGAGAGCACTAAATGGACCAAAGTACGCCGCAAAGCTACGACGCGGCGTTGTAACTTGTTCTTCCGGCGTAAGAAGGGCAAATTTTGTTCTTACAGCTACTCATAAGCAAAAACTCACGAATTTATCCTCGGGTTCAGCCTTTTCAAAAGATCAAGTTCGAGTATGAGAGACTCGGACCCTCCTGGCCTGCTAGCCACCCGGGTAGCTTACGGCCCGGAGCTCAAGTTTGAGGTAGCTTTCGACGCGCAGGAGCGAGTGCTTCTGTCTCTCTTGGAGCCTTTCGTCCTTAACTGGAAACACCAATCTTGTCCTCAGATCATCAGATCCCCACGTGCAAGATGTGCGCGTTGGAAAAGTGGGCAATTAGTGGTCAAACTATTGAAGAAAATCATATATGACTTGGGCTTTCCAACCGTGTCCGCCTATTTTTCCGAGGTGACGCACTCAACAAGAGTTAGTTTTTCAATGTGCACATGTAAACAGCGTCAAATGTATGTGAGGGTATAGGCTCTCGCCATCTGGCGCTTATGTGGAAGCAGTTTCCAGAATAATTGCCGCTTTCATGAAATATTTCATATGCTCAAAGGTCTCGAGAAAAAATGGAGGCCGACGTGAAGTGCGTCCTGAGTGCTAAGCCCGGAATTGACTAGGATAATTTGCGGAGCGCGGCTTTGCTGCAGTTTGTAGTCTTGTCAATGGCGAGCCAGGATTTGCAGTTTTCGAACTTCCCCTGAGGGGTTGTCCATGCATCAAAGGGGATTTCGCGCTGGAGTGTGCCACCGACGCGGGGTATTTTCAAGACGTGACACTGTCCGATGAATTACACTGTACACTGATTTCTCCCCGATACAGCGTCTTAATTAAAGCATATATCAATTTTATTTCATCCCCACGCTTCGTCAACCGGTGGACTACAACTTATCCTTCTTACCCATTCAAATTGCATTTCCTTGAGATACACATTGAGCAACTTCACGCGATTATATCTGCTTGAAGGTACCCTTCTGGCTGAATAGCGAGTCAGTAACAAAATTGATGCGGGTTTTTTGTGATTTAACGCGTCACCAGTCATTTCAGACGTGTCTGAAACAACAATACGTATTATTGGTGAGTTTTGGCTGATTTCGAGGCGGTTCTCGCCGGAAATACACTACACTGTATTTCTTCACTTCTAATATCTGACTTTCATTAGAATTCTGCCCAAGTGTGTGAATTATTTTTTCACTCACAGGGTGCGCTTTGGCAGCTCATCACAGGTGAGCTGAAATAATGAGAAGTTAAGGGACCGTGGCGCTCGGATTCCCGTCAGTCAGAAAAATATTTTGACAGTACTTATCAGTGCGGTATCCAGTACTCGACCCACCGCGCAAGATATGAAGTCCAAAAGAGGAAGAACCATTCTGAACTATACATCAAGGTTGGTACTTAGAGGACAAGTGGTACCATCATGCCTTTCCCGACGATGCCTAGCCACTCAAACAATTGCCGCAGTGAAATTGACCACCCGATTCGTACTCACGTGGATTCCCTGATCTCATTCACTCAGCATGGGACCCTGATGTCTCCTTGATATAAATATTGACGACACGGTGTAATGTATTCCGCAGTGTGCTGCTGCACCCACAGAATGCGCGCGTCAGTTCAACTTTCCCGCGCGTCAATAGTTCGGCCATCACTTCGGCATGCCGCGGCAACTTCCCTGCCGCGCGTCACTCCGCGTCAGTCGCGTCACCCCCGCGTCAAAACCTCTGTGCCCGGCGCATTGGAGGGAAGGGGTAGGATCGCGGCGCTTCTAAACGGTGCACGATTTGTACTCCTCAAGGGCGTCAACCGCGGAACGCACTCGACCAGCAGAAAAATGCAAGAGGGAGGGAAAAAATACGCGGCGTGATCATGAGGTGAAAGTGGGGGAGGGGAAAGTGACCGCAGAGATAAGGTACCAGAATAGAGTGCGAGATGATAGAGAACTAGAACTTGATGGAGAGTAGGGGAAGGACACATATACGGGCAAAGTCGACCAATACGGAGATTGAATAGGAGGGGAAAGAAGGGAAGAGAAGAGAAGAGAAGAGAAGAGAAGGGTCGGGAACCGAAACGTATAGCTGGCAAAGTCGTTCAACACGGACAAAATATGTGGGATGAAGATTGCGGAAAAGATGGGAGGCAGATGGCAAAGGAGAAATAATAAAAGGGAGAAGATTGAAAGAAGGGAATCACCCACGGTGTGTGGTATTGGAGTGGGTGATGGGTTGGTGAGAGCCGAGATCGGTGGAGGGGCCGAGGCAACAGCATAACCGAGCGCGCGATGCAGCTGTTGATGTGTGCAGCGTTGAGCGATCCCATGGTACACGAGCTCGCTAGGTGGAGTACGATCCTTAGCGGCGCAGAGTCGGGGTCGAATGCGAGTCGAGAGGTGGCAGAGTGAGGGGACCGGGCTTTATTGCACACACCCCGCAGCGTAAGGCTCTCTGAATATGAATTAAAATAGGAATACAAAGCACTCACTCCTAGCCTACACACATGTGAATCCCGGGGCACAACGGATGTTCAATCGCTCGCATTTTAGTAGAAGCCACCAAAAACCGTGGCCACCTTTCTTACGCTTCCGGGGGAGTCGAACCCCCGCGTGGGTGGAAATTTCTGGGATGAATTGAGGGGAAGAAGATACCATCGTTGGACACGAAAGATTGATCCATCATTTCAGCCCTCACTAGATCTCCCACTCGAGAAGTCTGAAAGCTCCCTTAGAAATTGTCTCGGAATGAAATTATGTAAATTGCTACACACATGTTCGGTGCCGTTTCAAGGTCGGCTGGCGGAGCGTATGACAGATTTAAGTACGGGCTCCCAGTCGATATTGTCTCCCACTTCTGCCCTTACTATTATAATATACACTCAACCTTTTTGTTAGCCTTTGCGGAAAAAAGAGATTATCAAATATGCCCATGCCATCGGAAGGAATCGAACCCCCGTACTTCTCATCACGCTGGGGGATATACTACAGGCGGAGAACGACCACTGCGGTCACGATGGCTGAATTCCAACTCTACGAGCCTTTACCTATGCGTGACTTTATTTTCAAGAACTCCCAAGGGCTTCCAAAGCTCGCGAGTCGGGGAATACCCCACAGCAGAACGGGAGGGAGGCGGGGTCGTGAGCTAATAATTAAAGGGGAGAACGGCCGCAGAAAGTGCATACAAGAAAGGATGGCGAGATGATGAAGGACTGGGAGGAGGGGACGCGAAGCGAAACGTAGAGAGGGATTGGGTAAAAACACAGGAAGAGAAACAGGAGTGATATTTGGATCCAACCGGCGCTAGATGCACGCTGCTCAGGCTCGAGAGCCGCGGAATCGGAATCCATCTCGCAAGACCATTGATACTGACCAAGGGAGACCAAAGAAAGTGGAAAAAAATGGGTGAAACTGCCGTAGAGAGAAGTTACAAGTAACAAGAATGGATGGTGAAGGGGGGAGCCTGGAAGATCGGGAACTGAGACGCATACGGGGAAAGTCGGCCAGTACGGAGGAAACAGGTAGAGATGAAGATTGCAGACGGGAAGGAATGAAAGTTTAAAGGGAGGGCGTTAGAAAAATGACTCACTTGGCACGATGTGCGTATCCGTTATTCAATATGAGTGGGTAAGGGATTGGTTCTCTGAGCGCCAGGATCGCGTGAGACGGGGGCTGCGGCTGCGGCGTGCGGAACCTCTTGGAGCGCGGTCAATGCGACTGGTGATGCGCGCGAGTTGTGGTGCTGAATCCGAGTCCTGAGGTGGCAGAGTGTCGGGGGTGCAGTCCGCGTACGCTAGGAGGATTGGCTGAAAGCACCTGGTCAGATGTTGTGAAGAGCAATTGCGGCTTCTTGCTCGCCGTAGGCTCGTCTTACGCGCAGGAATTTCAGAGCGTCAGGAGCGTCGAATCGTGAGGCCGGCAAAGAAGTGAGACGGGAGGCAATGGGAGGCAATGGCTTGATGGTCGCCGTGAATTAGCCGGCTACTGAAGAACGTTGGCAGCGGCCCAGAGGCGCAGGACGGCGGTCATGAAGCATGTGGCCGCGCGAGGTTGTGACGTCGTTCCCGCCGCGTAGTCCCAGCACAGACCCAGGAGCGCTCGCACAGGCGGGAGCAAAGAGAAAGGAAAGCATCAGCATGGGGAGCAGTAAGGAGCCTTAGTCCCTCGCCATCCGAGTTGTGGCGGAGGAAGAGCGTCCGCTGTTTGGCGCGGGTATACATACGCCTGGCACGAACCCGATAAGAGGCAATGGCGGGAGGAGGGAAGGCCCGGGGATTCTGGTTGCGAATGTGAGTTGTGCAGCACATGTAGCGCTTTTGGCCGTGACGACGTTGGCCCAGCGCTGCCGACATCACCATTCTCGAGGCGCCGTTGCAGCCAAGTTCGTGCCGCGCGTATTCCCAGCAGAGATCGCAGAGAGCTTCAGAAGCGATAGCAGAGTGGAAGGAGCGCAAGCGGATGAGGAGCAAGACAGGTGGCGGAGCGGAGCAAAAGAGGTGTTTCATCAGGAAATTTGACCTCCGCTGATCTGGCCAGATACTCGCATATAATTGACGTCAGGCGTGTCGGGCATCATAATCCGATGAGTCGTCCGATAACGGCCGATCTGGCCATATCGCTGCGAGCGACGGATCTCAGGCCAGACGGGATCTGACCAGCCTACTGTCTTACAGACTGAAAATTGGTAGCAACGTAGGCGGCGGGGAACGCGCCTTAGAGCGCATTGTATAGCCCCGTCCGGGGTCCACAGGATACCAATGGCATACCACTTTTGAATGCATATCAATATTTTCCTCGCTACGATTCGCGCCAATTGATAGCCAGAACGAAATGGATTGCATGCGGTAGATAGATATACGGAGCTGGGGCCTTAAACTACATCTCCATCGCTGCACGTTGAGCCCGGAGCTTGGCGGCGGACGACACAGCAGTACGTTGCGTAGCGGCGGAGGCTGCGTGGTCAGGGAAAATTTGCCTGCTGCAAATTAGGCATTGGAGTCAGCGTAAAGCAAAACCACGCACTTATTCCACCACTCAAGAAGCTTATCAGCTCGCTGTTTTGCTGCTGTCCCGGCACGCGGAGCTTCGAAGTAGTCGACGATGAAGTTGTACATTTGTGGATACGAGATGCCGTAGTACTGATTGGCCCAGGATGTCGCGTTGGTCAACGAGAAGTGCTCCTGGATTGAAATTAGCTCGGTGCTGCGAGGTGTAAGAGCACGCACGAGTATTGCGATGTACGCGAGGGAACGTCCAGTAACCTTGCCGTTCATATTCAAGAGGTCGGCGACAGGTTTGCGGTTGCTTTTCTCGAGGTTCTTGACCTTCTTGGCAGGGGGGGTGTTCTCATCTTTGTCGGCCGACGACGGGGCAGTGAATACGGCCTTGAAGCCCTATGACACTGTCAATCTCGGAGCGACATAGGGAAAGGATGAATGGGCTCACCTTGACTAGATACCGGCTCTGCAGAAAGCCCGTCTCAACTGCGTCGGGGTCGCCATCGAAGTCGGCGTAGAACAAACGACAGTAGAAGCATGAGTTGATAACTGCGGCGTCGGGGCCAGGAGAAAGAGAGCGCAGTTCCTCGCGAATCCTGTCAAAAGATTCGTCAGCGCCATGAAGAACAAACAACCACAAAGCAAGACGCGCTTCGATCTATACCAGTCATGCTCGATCTGGGAGAGTAGGCCGCCCGCAATATCATGCTGAATCCCTCGATTGCTGCGGTCTCCAGGCCTGAAAAGCGGCGCCCTCTGGGGTACCTCACGTCCTTCATCATCTTCGAGCGGCGGCGTATGGTCGAAGATCTTCAGCTCTGGACGGTCGCGGTCGTCGTTGAGCCAGTTGGCCATGCAAATCGAGATGCGCCGGACGTCATCACCGCGCGCGTCGTTCACGCCCTTCTGGATCTGGAGCTTGGTCAGTCATGGAACACAAAGATGCTTCAAGAATCAAGCTACCGCTCCGTAAAAGTCAATCAACTCCTCCGCGTCGCTCTCCTTGAGTCTCTTCTCCAAGTTGGGGATGAGCCGCTTTATGAGATTGAATGACTCGAGGCTCCTCTCGCACCTGGATCCAATTATTGAGCATCGCTGGCAAGATTAATGGGGCTCCCCGTTTGGTCGAGGTTGGCCAAGCCTAGGGACACCCCCTGGAGCACGTCTGGAAAATTTGGGAGATCATCTTTGATTGTCGCCCAACACCATTTGGCTTTGTTTTGGGCCCGCTACGGCCAAACCCGCCCAAAAGCCCGTTAAAGCCCAGGAAGGGTCCCTTATATGGCCGAAAATCCCGGGGACACCCCCGTAGGAAAATCGGGGGGTCACAGTTTCTTCCTTTGGACCTAGCGATTTGATCAAGGATCCACAGAGCAGTGGGGCTTTCATTTATTCAGTATATGGTACAGCACCATCGTAGGTTGCCGTCGGCACCTGATATTCATGGCTGTTGAGCACAGCCCCCCACAGCCACGGAGCGTGAATATCAGGCGTCGACAGCAACCTATTAGGAACCTGGCAGTGGATTTGGGGCTGTATGATTTCTGGAATCATCATAAATGTCGATGTCACAGCTCGTCTGCGGCAACCTGCGGCGGTCAGGTTGAGCACAAGCGTTACTCTGCGGCAGTGTGACACATTTTCCGCAGAGCTGCGGCAACCCACCGTTCACCTGCAGCAGTGCTGCGGCACTCTGCGGTAGTAACTGCACTTTCACCGTGCCACTTGCTCACCCCATATAAACACACTCTTCTCTTCGTGACCTCTTCCCCCACCCAGCTGCCGATAAAAGCCAACACACGGGATGGATAGATCGGAGCCTGCAACGGACGCCTACAGGATCTCAAAAATATTTGACCCTGATGAACCTTCAGCAAGCGGCGAACAGACTCGCAACAGTCTTCCCGGAAACAGCACCGCACTCAGACCATCATGTTACAGTTGAGGAGTCCGCGGCATCTGAGGCATCTGGCCTTTATTCGGTGCAGACAAAATCATCAGTGCAAAAGATTCGTGTACGGTAGTGTCCACCGTTAGGATTGTGAATCCACTTTTAATGGCAGTGGGAATAGTTGTTGAGTGTCCTATTTCGGTTATTTGACGTGTGACTATGCAGTCGAAGGTATTCTTACTCCTATTCCGAAGTTTTAACTATCTCAATTCGATTTTTCCATGTTCAACTGACTTCCCATGCCCAAACTTTTTTTTTTGAATCACTGAGTTGATTCTGTGATCCATAACAAGCCAGCATTGGAATGTATACAATGGGAGCCACTCTCTAGAGCCGCTGTGCCGAAATCAAATGCAACCCATTCACGTTGGCACGGATGAGAGTTCAGAGACAGTATATGTGGTTGAAGATAGCACACTGTTGATATACGAACAAGCAGCGAGCTAAGAATTTATTCAGTCCGATTCAGCTTTGGCTAATGTTGCCTAGACGCGGCCATTCACCACACGCGAGTTATTTGAGTATGGGCCACATTGTAGCAAGCACTAATCCATAAGTGAGCCATTTTATTTACTACGAACCAATTTATGAATGTGGACCCAATGTATTCACCACAAACTAGTAAGTCCCTTCAACACTTGGCACCAATTTTCTTTAGCGCCAGTCAAGAGTGCAAGCCGACTAGCCCATACTCACTTTCTGAATTCCTAATGATCTCAAGTGATGGTTGCTGCCTGATCCTGTGTATGCACTTGTTTCCTCCTAATATATGTGCATGTAATTTAATGAGCGGTGTGTTGGTTTATTATCTGAGACTGCTTACTAGTGGGCTACCTTAGCATTTTTGACCGCGAGCCCACGCATAACGTGAGGTGGATCCTGTCCTATGGGGTTTGGAACGAGGGCATACATCCTGTGAGTCAGTCCAGATATTTTCCGCGAATTTACATCATGATTCTGTGGCATACTGAATTTTTCTTTCGGCGGTATGTATCCTAAAATGGCAAACACGGGTTAGTGGGCCACTCCTCTAAATCGTTCCTTCGGCCTCGTCCGGGCAGTCCCAATGTATCCCAAATCATTAAAGACATATAATTACACCATTCTATTCACTAAAATGGTACATCTGAGCTACGCAAGAACCATTGCTACTTCCCTTTTGAGCAAGGGGGATAGGTGAAATGGTGATGTTGGTTGAAAGGCACGTTGTGTAAAGCACAGACAGAATTTACACTCCAAATTAAAGTCCAGATAGGCCTATTAGACGTATTTGGACATACCTGAACATGGATGATGTCCCCTACATGCCAATAACCCCTCCCAAAAAATACATCTGTACGGCCAACTGAATTTTGGGTGTTTGAGGTAGTAGTGGGCCGTTACTGGGCAGTGGTAAACCTAAATTCCTAGAAACCTGGTACGATACAGTATTGGATATTTCTAATCCAACAGCCAAATTCCAGGGCTGCGGGACGCACGGCTCGTTCGCTGCAGAGGTGGCGACAGCAGACCAATCAAGATTAGATCAGGGTCTTCGTGGGGGTTCCAGGAGGTGAGACCGAACATGTTTTGCTTACAAGAGGGGCATACCTTCGAATCAAGGGATGCGAACGAGCCCCAAAATTTGTGAATCGACGAAGAATTGGTGGAGAAACAAGCCAAAGACGCGCGCGATGGCCGTTCGGAGATAAGAAATGATGTTCACACACCGACATCTTGGTCGAGAACCGCCCGTAACTTTTGATCGCCGCATCACTCGGCCTCGAAATTTGTCGCGATAGGTCATAATTCATCCTGTATACGCCAAATCTGGGGATTCTACATCACAGCACCTTGTATTATGCAAGTGGCCCACTAAGGGGTCTCAGATAATATCACCGCCCGCCTGCAGATTTTGGGGAGGAGAGAGACTGTGGAAGTGTCGAAGAAATCGCGAAGATGCGCGGATTCACCATGTCCCAGATTTCCGTCGCCTGGCTTTTGAGCAAGGAGAGTAGGTGCCAACCCGAAATTTGCAACATATTCTTGCTCGCTACATTCTGAAGCTGTATCTGCGCCGATCGTCGGTACCACTTCCCTGGCGAACTTGGCCAAGGCTGTTGGTCAGTTCAATCGTTCCCCCAAAAAAATCAGTGTGTTCATAATTTTGACGCCGTGCAGCTGCGGTTCACATCAAGTTGACGGACGAAGAGGTCAAATATTTGGAGGAGCCGTGTTAGCCAATGATGATCATTGGGCATTAGGGGGTAGGTCGCATTAGAAACAATTGCAGTGGTCTGATAGATGCGCCTTTAACCTTCTTTCCGATGAAGATGGAATAATTTCGCAACAGTACCAATAAATTCATTGTGTTCTCTGCTCATCGTCAAACTTCCACGTCCAGCTTCGAATCTCCACCTCAACTGTCCCTCGCAGCCGGGAGGCTGCGGCTATAACAAGCACAACATACCACTGGCCCTTGCGTGAGAAAATAATCTGTATCGATGTTTCGAAGTCATGAGCATAAACAACTGGTAGAAATACAGTACAAGGGATTGATTGCGGAGATTATGAGGATCGTCACACAGGGCGGGACGCTAGCCACGCAGCGTAATAGGTTTCAAGCCCATCGATCAGGCTTGGCTTCTTTGCGGACCAGCCCAACAGCGCATGGGCGAGATATGGGCGAACCAGGGGGGTCGTGGTGAAAGCTTCCTCAAACACTGGACATGAGGGTGATAAGGACAACGAAGAACATAACATATTGTACACGCACCGCTGCTCGGCTTCCTGTACTCGTACGGGCCTTTGGCACCCGATACCACCGCGAGCTTCCGCAGGATCTCGTCTACAGACTCCGTATGGGGATTCGTCGCGTCAATTATCTTCCCCCCGAGAATAGACGCGCGCTGCGCAACAAGCAAATACAATTCAGCCAGATCGTCGGCATGAATCGTCGCGTAGCGCCCGCCAGGTGTCCCCGGCCACACCACTCGCCCCTCGCGCGCGGTGTCGAAGAGCGGCGCGAACAGCGAAGCCCCACGGCCATAGACCAGCGACGGGCGCACCACAATGCCGTTCACGTCCGTGCTGCGGGCGATGCGCTGCTCGAATGCCGGGCGCCACGCGACGAGTTTGGCGGGACGCGTGAGTGGGGTGGTGTCCGTGACGATCTCGGTTCTGCTATCGCCGTGGACCCAGATGCCCGAGGTGTAGATGTATGTAAGCAGGGTGGCCCCTTCGGCACGCAGTTCCTGCGCTGCTTTGGAGGCGCGCTCGAAGGTGGAGTGGCCGACTGCGTTGAGGGTGGTGGCATCGGCGCCCATGACGGATTCTATGATAACGTCCAGCGTCGTGATAAGTGGAAGCCACACGTCTGACTCGACGTCGCCGAGGAGGGGAATAACTGGGAACAGAGGCAGGATTCAAGAAAGAGCGCTGCAGATTTGAACCGACGTACGCACTTTCTTCCTGCCCTAGTAAATTCGCCTTGGCCGGTGTGCGGGCCAACCCATATACTATATATCCCGCGCGCACCAGGGCCTGTGCGACTGGAAAGCCGATCGCGCCCGTCGCACTGTACAGCCTTCAACATAGTATTTACAGGAGTTGAGTTAACGAATACATACCCTAGTATGAGTACCTTCATTTCTGTGAGTGCTTGAAGATGCCGCGGAAACGGTTTCTCCCAGAATTTCCCATGTATTTATACTGCCCACGACAGCGTGAGATCTTAGGAGGTTTGTTTCTCAAGGGAACCCGATCAAAGCCCGATGGAAGGTCGGAGTGGGTCGGAGAGAAGCTGTATTAACCCTATTAATCCAATTAGCAGACATGGGACGAGGGCAAGAAGTCACGAGAAACGGAGAGTTCGTGTGAAAAATTGTCAGCGGACTTGCTGCGGACATATATTGTGGCGGCGTGTGTGGTAGCAACGTAACGCGTTACGCAGGCTCCAAAATGTTGCCTAATTGGCCTGAAAATTCAACTTTGGGGGCCATTTTAGGCAAATTTTCGGGCCCTGCGGGGCCTGAGTTACCATATTGGAAGTCCGGTGCCCAAAATGGCAGCCGGTTGCTAACTGGGAGGCAGTTTTTCGCGTTACGCTCCTTGAACGGTTGCCTCCATACAGTATGGGTGATATACTGTGTATCGCCCATATAAAAACTATCCTCTTTTTAACGGGGCTCGGGATATCGGTAGGCATTTCTCCACATCCTTCTCAGCTACAGAACCCTCAACCACACATAGCCCAACAATTCATACCCATGTATGTCCGGGACGGCTCCATTATTCAGTGGTTTGGCGGAAACAATGACCAAGTTTGTGTACCACAAAGTTCTCTCTCTCGATATACTCAGTGTTTGTAATACCGCAAAACTTGTCTGAAGATATACCAATCGATATTAAGGCGTTGATGTGGCTGATGGCAATTTAGACAATGGGAACCAGGTGCACCCCATCCCGCCGCGAACGCAAGTAACCACGCTCATAATATTGACCCCAGCTTCAAATCTGGGCCTGCGACGCGAACCACCACCACCAAATATTCAATCCAATCCCCGTTACAGACTTACAGTCTAGTGCTTCGTAGACAACCGGTACAACAGAAAATGCTCGTACCTCGCATATGTTGTAGTTACAGTCCCTAAGTCGTACTTGAGTCGACCTATCAGTATTCCAGGTCAATTGAGGGTCGGAAATGAAAGTCACAGGTGTCCTGCTTGGAAATGCCACAAAACTTTGGCACTCCAGAAAAAACCGCATCACGCCATTCGCTGCATATTCGCGGCGTAAATTGAACGGTCCATGTTCCGAGAGAATCTGTCTCAATATGAGGACAGGACAGTTGATTTGCGCACCTATTGTTCCGCAACAGCTGTAATGCCATATATGGACAGCATTAGCCTGCAAGGCACCACCCAAAGCAGACTCTATTTGGAAAATCCAAGCTGATTTGATTGACGTATTGCCCAATTTACGACAGGGGGGGCTATTGTACTAGGGATATCTCTAGGCCAACAAAACCTATGCAAGTTGCAGGCTTGTACCCGAAACCAACCCCCTCCCAGCGTCATCCCGGGTCAAAATTCTGTTCTGAAATACATTATATATCCTAGCCCCGTGTTCTGAATAGATGTTCAGCAAGCGGCGAAAGAAAGGAAATCAAGGACGTAACACTGCGGCTCCCACTGTCACAATGCTCATTGTCCGCGAGGCTTCACCGCGTTAACATCGATGGCGGCATCCTGACCTTACGGCTACGAACGGCAGCTTCAGCCAATCCAATGATCCTTCTAACTTCTTCCAACTCCTCGCTCCGTGCTCCAGCTTCGTTCCACAACAACGGTGACAAAGCAAGTTCGGTCGATCGCCTGTAACCACAGGTAAATTGTTCGTTCGTTCTTCCGTTCGTCGTCGATTCCCACTCTCGTTCGGTGCAAAGGAATGATGGATGGGCTTGTGGAATTGGAGGAGTTTATGTTCAGACAAGACGGATACGCTTTTGTACGCACAGCGGATCATCGGCGAGAGGGAAGAGTTGTCATTCATACCGAGCGATATTAGACTAAGGTAAAACAAGTTCTAAACTCGATCAATTCCATGCAAAAAGCAACAATCAGCTATATTCGTGCCATATTCTCTTAGGCAGACATATCACCACATCGGGTGCAGACCTGGAAATAGATAGTAAGACAGAAGGCAGAATATGCAAGAAAGTCATCTTACCGCCTGCGTACTCCCCGAAACGCCACGCACACTCCGTCGAGGGCCACGTTGTCTCACCAGGGTACTTGATGCGCAAACTCAGCCCACCCCTGATGAGCGCTTGGAGCTGCCGCTGCACGGCGGGGTACTCGCGCACGGGATTTACGTTACCCATTATATTGAAGGTAGTATCCAACCGCGTCCGCTCCAGTTCGCTTTTCGGAGGCTGACGCGCCAGGTCCAGCTCGAAGAGGTCGAGCGGAATTGCGGGAGCGCATGATCCCTGGCGTGCGGTGAGCATGTGCGTCATGGGCACGTAATCGTAGGTTTCCTCCGGTTTCTCGCACATGTAAAGCTCCTGGAGGTTAGGGAGTAGTGTCCCCGCTGCGAGTTCTCGGTAGAAACGTTGCGCGGTGACGGCGGCGGTGAATCTGAGCGTCGTCAAGGAAGGCACGGCGTGTAGACATTGCATGAGGGAGTTCTCGGACAGGTCGATCCAATATGTGTGCGGGGGAGTGGCGCACAGGACGAGGTGCTGCAACACACAGCGGGAGCGAGAGATGAACGACAGGAAGGTGGGGACGGTGGTGGAGTTATCGGATTCGTAAACTCTGTACTCGAAGCATTGGAGACCAGGAATAGTCACATGCGCGAGGAACGCGTCGTCGTAGTTGAGACACAAGGTCTGCAACGATGCGGGCGGATCCAGGGGATTGATTGGGTACCACCGGTTCGCGATCGAGGATGAAAAGCGGATAAGATGTGGAAATGATCGAAGAAGGTCGGCACATTCGAGGAAAACGATGCCAGCGGGATCGTGGATTTCAAGAGTCGTTAAGTGCTGTAGCTCGGCGGGAACATCCTTGATGCTGACGCCCCTCCCCAAAAAAAGCTCCCGCAGCTGAGGGGCATCGCGGAGAGCGCTGAGGTTGTATGGGGTGCCCAAAGCCGCATGGAAGTCCGAGACATGAATGGAACAGCTGTGAAGAAGCGGAAACGGGCCGCAGATGCTTTGGAAATCTGGAAGATCGTGGCTGGGTACCGCCATTTCTAGACGTCTCCATTGGAGGCAGAACCTTCCAATGGCAGGAAGAACACCGGGCGGGAAGGTGTGTCGGCCTTGATCACAACGTAACGTAATCGAAAGATGACGGGACTTGCTTCGACCAAACCAGGTTTCCAGGGCTGTGGCTACATTGTCACATGGGACATCTTTGCGCCCGTAGTCCCCCCATGAAGAGGTAAAGCTCAAGTCCACTGAGCACCACAGTTCCGACGTTGATAGCGCGACGGTGCTCCAATGCTTCGAAATGCGCACAAGATTCAGAGGTGCGGCACGTTGAGAGGGTCTGACGCGCCCATCTTCCGGCAGGCAATGGATAAGTATCCTGGAAAGTACATCATCGGGTACGGCAGAAATGGGACAAAAGAAGGTGTCGAGTATCCCCTGAACCTCCTCGTATTCTTCTTCCAGTTCGAGGGAAGATTTAAGCGCGTAAATTTTTGCCTTTACCTCCGCGAGGCGGTTTCGCTTCGTATTCCGAAAATCGGCAATACTGGTTGCATTGGCCGAGATCATTTTGCAGAGGGACGAGCGGGTTCGGGAACGTTTGCTGAAGAGAGTGACGTTGTAAGAAAGATGCCAATATTTGTGTCAGATTGACCATGTTTGTTTATTCCCACGCCAAGACCAAAGTCTGATGGGTATCTCGGGCATCGCAGTGAAGCGCCTGTGCCATCTCGGCCTGCACCCATGGACCAAAATGCTCGAACTGGCGACGCGAAATACGCCACCTCATGGATGGAATTGCTGGGTGCGCAATCAGCCTGCGTTGAGTGCGGTCATCAGTTCATGCTTCAGACGCAGGTAAGAGCGTCCCGTGATTGGTATTTACAACGTGGCCTCGGTAAGGGCGGGGCTGGAATCCTGATTATGAATTCGACCTTTCGAAGCCCAGGCAGTGGCGGAAGCGAAAGAATTGGAGGTGTGATAGCATCTAGTTGAACAAAGGTGCATCAATAAGATGTGTACATGTACTTGGACATCAGACTTTTCACAGATCCGTTGTCAGGTTGTTTGACGTTTTTTGATGGCAAACAACCCCAAAACACCTGCCAAATCAAAGAACCTCGCGAAAAAATCCGAAAATCTCTGAACTGCGAACTTTTGAAAAATTACAAAAAAAACTTTTTTTCAATGATTGCCCTCATCAACATGGCTCATTTGGCGCACTTTTTTTTTTGAAAAAAACCTGACAACCCGAAAAAACCCCAAAAAACTGCGAATGGATTTGTTAAAACCCTGATGGACCATCCTACTCTGACAGAAGAATTGGATGCGCTCCAGTGGGTCGGCGGCCGCACAGAGAATAGCATGAGTGTACACATGTTCATCGTTTTGTACTCCGATGTCCAGTTGCTGCAGGTTGCTTGTAAGGAAGAGATATTGGGGACGGGCCAACGTGCTCGATGGGTATGCTGTCATACTGAACGCCCTCAGACTGGATCAATCGGAGAGTGCTGTCGGAAGATTGTCTGAATCCTCTGGACAAGTGACGAATACAAGGGTGATCTTGGGTACTGCTACTAAGAGAGCCAAGAACGCTGGAGCTCGCGCAGGGATTGACGTGCTGGGAAGTCGAAGACGGCAGGAAGCGCCTGTTCCGTAATTTGGAGCCACCAGACCAGCGGGAAGGTGCTGTGATCTCGCACAGGAGCACATTCTCGAGGCGGTCTAGAATCTGCATGAGGCTCTCAAGCTCTGAGTTGGCTGTACTCTGGGGCGGGAGCCAGATGTGCAGTCTGGTGATATAGGCGGCGACATGTGGGGAGTCGTCGAGAAATGAGCGTGCTGCAGTGTAATTCTGTGGGTCCACTTTCAGCGTCATGGAGCGGAGGAAGATACGCTGACAAGGGGATCGAAAGGCGGACCCAGCGAGGGAGCAGAGGTTGAGGGATGTGGTGTGCTCTACCTGCTGGACGATGGCCGCGATGACCTTGCTGGGGACGCGTGGCATGATGGTGGGATGCAAGACTAGTCGGGGCAGTACTGGCGTCTATCGCAATTGGTGCGGACTTTCTGTTTTGCAAGCGGTATTTTTCTTTCCGTGACAAACTTGTACAAAAATATGCACTTGCAATTAGGAGCGTTTCCTGGGAGTATCTGTCTGTGAAAACAACGATAAAACCATTGTTTGAGCTCGCCCACCTAGCCACACAACACAAGAAATAAACACAGACGGGGACATACATTCCTTCCTTCAGGCGAGAAAGTGGGGGAGCGTTCATAAGGTCAGTAATACAACCCAACGTACCATTTCATCAGGTGTGAGTGAGAATATCTGCCCAACGACGCGTTATGGACTCAAATTTCTCCACCAAAAAGTTGCCATGGTGTACTTAGTTTGACTGTCCCCCAATCACAGATTCGATCGCACGACCGAGACAGTGCATAGACGACAATCAAACATGGCACGGATTTTAATATACGAGACTGGACTACAGCGTGACCTACGCACCGCGGAAATCCGGGTAGACAGAATCGTGCAGATAGCTTCGGCAACCAGTCGTATATGGTGATTTGATATATCACAGACTTCTAATTAGCACTGGGTTCATGATACATAAAGAGTGCTAATTAGAAGAGCGCTCTGATGTATCAGCTCACGCCATCACCCACTTTGACTGCACCCACCTGCGCCTCATGGCGGCGTCGTTGCCCGTAAATTTGATGGCGCGATGGCGCCTTCCCGCCTGTCCAAATGCGGATAGCAGGAACACGTAAATGATCCCATCACTTCTCCTCTTGCCTCCAAGCACCCCCACGAAATCGCCCTCCCCCCTGCTTCTGGCTCTTTACCCGTGGTTTTGCTTATTTCGTACTTGGATTTCCTTCCATCAAATCGATCCCCCGACTTTCCTTTGTGTTCAGTCTTCTCTTTGTCCTCCTACGATGCTACCAAATTTCCCTTCCCTACGCACTAATTTGGCTCCACTGGGCCAACCGCGCTTCAGAATGCCCCCAAAACGTACAAATCTGGTCCTAAAACGAGGGGATTAGGCCTACCGTCTCAAAATCGTACTCGCCACCTATTCATGCACTGTTACTCGGCCCGGTCCTTTTCCAGCGCTCGCTGGCCTCCCGCCCCTCCTGCTTCCACCTACGCCCTGATATATATTCTAAACGATGGACCTCCTTAATTAGTATGATCCCTGACGAACCTATGTCCGCCAGCCCTCTGCTGACACTCACTTGTTCATTCTTCATTTGGCACAAAACACGAACTTTGCTCGATTCTCTGCGTCTGCGCTGACTCCAATGTTTCAAACTTGTAGCTACTACTCTATGATATACTTTTAATGATTTTTTTCCCATTCACTGTTGCCTATTGGCTCCCTGCGCTTTAGAATATCCATTTGCTATGAATTTCGGATCTGCTTCTTCCCCGCTTTTCTGCGTATGATTGCATCTTCGTTGACCATTGAAAGTAATTATGAACTCTCTGAATCCTTTTTTTCGTACTCCAGAGCCACTAGTTTCTTCCTTTGCGCCTCAATTCCGTTTTACATCAATCATGCCACTGTGCCTGTGCCACCCCTTCCGCACTGATGACGGCAACATACACGTTTGTTTAGCTGCCCGATGTACCCCCACTCTCGATAGACCAAACTCCCACAGACATTGAACTGTAAAAAAAGAAATATACCCGTACCGTGTACATGAATAAAACTACGTGCCCAGGAATTCGTGGAGGGTGGGCAGAGCAGGAATGAAGTGAAGGATGGAGTAGGAGACTCACCTGAGCCACACTGCATAGGCAGAAATCGTAAAAATCAGAGCGAAAAATGCAAAGAAAAATTACGAAGACGTAGCGAGGGCACCGATAGCTAGCGTGTGTGCATGAGACACCGTTCGGAAGGTCGCCGAGGCGAAATATCGGGTCGGCATAACGTTTGGAGGTGCGGGCGTGGCGGTACATGTGAGGGCGACAAAAATGGCCCGAAGAGACGAATTTGAGAGCGAAACAGACGGTGCGTTGACAAGGGGAGGGTGGAAGGGAGGTGGGGAGACTTACCTGGAATAAAATCGAGCCCACCCTACAAGAATTCGTGCAGGGCCAAGTCGATTAGTTCTAAAAAAACGAAAAATGGGGAAGTATGCGGATAGAACACACCAGGAGCACCCCGGATCATCGAAAAACTGTCCCATTCCCCTCTTACACTCCTGTTGAGACCTTGGTCATGAAAGAGAGCACCAGGAGCATGGGGCGAGCGGTCGATGGGCTGGTGCGCAGACGGCGGCGCGGGCCAACCTTTTAGGTCGAATACAAGGGACTGGTTCGAGGGCGCCGGTGAGTGGGTACGGAGTTTAGGGCGCGTAGCAGGGCAGAGGAGACAAAGAAAGGCGGGGGAGTGCAATCAGCCACCAGGTCGCAGTTGCAGTCGTATAGCGGAATACAAAAAACCAAAATGGAGATGAGCCGTCGTAGAGTGCACCTATTTATCTTGGGCTCAGTTCTGTAGGCAGACTGGTGGCTGTACACTTTTGAGTGTAGAAACAAAAATCAAACCTAGAATTCTTTCTGATTTGTTTAGATTTTTCTTTTTTTATTACAATCAAAAGTGTACAGCCACCAGTCTGCCTACAGAATTGAGCCCAAGATAAATAGGGTCTTGTAGAGTTTCTTCGCGTGATTTTGCGAGTTACGCGTCAAACGAAAGCTGAGCGGAATCATTGCCGCATTTGGAAAACCGGATATTCAGAATTCTATTTTGGGAATGATCCGCAGACCGCTTAATTTTTTGCTCTTGCGTCCTCTATGTCTACGCCAGGGCCACAAACACCGCGCAAGAGGTCCTCAAGGCCTCCTCATCGCTCTCCTGGAACACCCCACCGCAGGACCGCCAAGAGCGCCACTCGGCTGCAAGGCACCAAGCCCGCGAAGTTATCCTACGCTGAAATAGCCGCGCAACTCATTACTTTGCTCGCGCTGGCATTCACTCCAGCATTCTGGCAGGTGTACCTCATCAGCAGAATCTTTCGGGGTTTTGACAGCACATTCCTGGCCGGACTGGGTACGGAAAAAAGCCTAATCTTCGAAGGATTGGCTGTTCTCGGAGGGAAGAAAAAAGTCGTTATTGTGATCTGTCCACTGAAGGCCCTGAAAAGAGATCAGGTATCCCAATTTAAGATATTTATAGCTGTCTGGAAATACTGAAATATACCAACCAGGTTGCCCAAGCTCGTAAAAGGGTATTAACGCGATCACCATCAATGCGGACAACTCCAGAACCGCGAACCTTTGGAAGGAAGCCCGCACGAAGGCTCAACTTGTCTACATTTCGCTGGAAATGGCCAACTCGGAAAACTTCATTAAGCTGTGGAAAGATCAGAAATTTTGTGCTCGGACAACCGCCGTCATTGTCGACGAAGCTCATTGCATCCACGATCGGGGCGATGAGTTTCGACCAGAGTATAAAACTCTCGAAATGTTTCGAAGCTACACCGGCCAGGAAGTCCCAATTGTTTCGTGTACAGCGACAGCTGCCACAACAATATTTAATACGATATGGAACTCACTGGGATTCAGGAACCGTCCGTTCTGGGGACTCGATGTGGGCTGCGGACGTCCTAACCTTCTCTTCCTAACACGCACCGTATCAAATCCGAAAAACCATGTTCTTGATCTACTCAACCTGCTCACAGAGGTTCTCAGCGATGACATACCTCTGGAAGCCATCGACAAAATGCTCGTCTACTTCGACTCGGAGCAGAATTGTCTTGACGGTGCGGATACCTTCCGGGAAGCACTCCCCGCACACCTTCGTGACTCGGTCTAAAATTTTTCCGGTACCATGTCCGAGGCCGCCAAGGAAGCATGCAGTGGAAAGGCTTCATGAACGGTACGTATCGCATTATCTGCTGTACGGAAGCCGCAGGGATGGGCTGCAACGTCCCAGATGTCAAGATTACTGTTATCATTGGATCGCCGAAATGCCCCCGTTCGCTGTCAATTGTTGCTCAGAGATGGGGGCGCACCGCTCGGGGCCAGAGACGACCGGGACCTGCATATTCCTCATCCCCAAATGGGCCTTTCGACCAATTCCGCCGGAGGTCGGCACCGCAGTGCAGGCTGTGCAGCACCTGAAGCGCCAGGAAAAGGTCAAGCTGGAGCCTAAGACTCACACGGAGTCCCGGGCGCGTCTGGAACGAACCTTGGAAACATTTATTAATTCGGATGTCGCTGAAACCGCTAACGGTCGTGAGTGTAACCTGTCGTCATTGCAATTTATTTTTGGCTCAATAATGACATGAAGATTGCTCTCACAAATTTATATCCAAATTTTTCAGACCACGCACTGGCTTGACGACATTCACCAGCCTTGAGGCGACTGCACCAGCCTTTGTAGGAGAGGTATCCGAAGGATCCACCCAAGAGCTGAGTTGGATTGTCATGGATCTACCCAATAAATCTCCGCCCAGAGATCGCTGCTGTGGCCACTGCAATTCTAAGCTCCTAGACACCTTCCAGCCATCTCACAACCGCGATCATCGACTTCTCCAATTTTCCGCAGAGTTCATTCATCCGATTGCAGCACCGTCTTCACGGCCTACTTCCCCTGTCTCAGTTCATACCGACGACTCCCACGCCAGTGTTGTTACTGTGGACTTCGAACGGCGATTGAAGCCTCCACCCGTTCCCAAGGCTGACAAGGACGACCTTCGGGAGCTGCTAGTTCCCTGGAGAACGGAGCACCATAAAAAAAGGGGAAGTAGTAAATTCCTTTCGGCGGATGTTGCCCTTCCCCCGCGGCAGCTGGAGTCACTAATCTCCTCTAGTGGAAAATTTCTCACACACGCAGTTATAGGAAAGCTGCAGATTCTCACTGTGGTAAAAAATTGGGACTTTGCGACTGACGAAGATTCTCGTGATGTCGCTGCAATCATCTCTGATTGGCGGCTGCGATTTACATCCACGACTCCGAAGTCACAGCACCGAGCTCAAAAGCGAACCCGTACCGGCAGTCACTGCGTTGAGGCCCTAAGTAGTCACAGCATGGCTACGTTGGTAAACATTGGTACACAGACAGTAGACCAATGGTAGACCTTGGGTAGACCAATGCTCACGATGTGTCTACCCGTGGTAGACCAATGTGCACCAACGTAGCCAAGGCTGCCGCCCCTGTGTCTACATACAGCTTCAACGCAGTGAGTGTCTCTATTCAGCCTCCTCCGCAGCCTCTCTTTTCCCCTAGGCCCACAACGCCCGCTCAACTTGCATCTACCTCCCACCATCGGCATTCACCAAATCACACGCCCATGCCGACCCACACCAACCCTCCCGACGTCTTCTCCTCACCCAGCATATCCGTCATATCTCGTCCGAATCCGCCCTCCATTCCAACCTGTTCTGGTGCTCGTACAGCGCAATATCAGATGTTTCGGACTCCGGTTAATCCACCGCAATATCGTCATTATTCCCCCGCGGCATACCAAACACCTTTAGTTCCGAATTCAAACTATATCTCTACGCCAATATGTTACCCACCAATGCCGCTAATGTACCAAACACCCTCGGCGACTGTATTCTATCAGTCGCAATTTTCCCCCGGCCCTAATTCTCATGTGTCGCCCAATTTCATTCGAAGCCGCCCCAATTATGCGGCATTTACGGGTGGAACTCCTGCTCTACCTTCAATGTTCTCATTCCAGACAGTAACTCAACCACATCCAGCGTGGGCCCACACTGCGCATCGTGCATATCATTCCGCGGCGGGCCCCGCTCCAACTCAACCCGACACTGGGGGCAAGGGCCATGGCCGTGGGTTCATGGCCTATGTCGGACACTTGCCATGGCGTTTGTCAATTTTCCGAGGTTATTCCCTTTGTTCTATTGTTGCATTGCCACCCTGCCGGCGTGTTTATTCCCAAATCAATGATACGGCAGACAATCAACTGTCATTTGCGGTCCAAGTCTATGTGGTCATTGAACAGCCACCTGAACTGTCACTTGTTTAAACCCGGCCACTTACCCCGTTGGTCTAGCTGACGGCGTTTTCCGTGGCCACGATGCAGCGATGCATGCTCGGCTCTTTCCGGGAAATAAATGATCTGAAAATAACGATTTTCCGCTATTAAACTCAGTTCTCATCAAAATATTCGTGGAGGTGGCTTAAAGCAAGCCTATGACCATGTACTACACGGCTATGAGAACAATTCAAGCAGAACATGTCAAATCTGAGTGAGAACGGGGTGCGAATGCAAAGAAATCGACATTCTTGTCTATTCAGCCCTCCAACTCATTTAAAATTTGGTGGAACCATTGAATTTGACTATAAAATGCCTGTAAAATTTTATCAGCACCAAATTCATAGAAAAAGGGCTGCTACGGAGGCACATCAAGAGGAGTGTGACAGCCGAGAGCCTGCCGGGGACTGCCGGGGAATCCCGGCTGTCACACTTGTAGTGATGCACTCGCACACCGGCCATTCCGCCCCTTATTTTACTCTGCCAAAATTTCTACGATCATTCCATATCCAAGGTAATGCAAACACTAAATTTTAGGTGGATTCATTGGCTGAATATAACAGAACAGTATTTTTTTTCCTTATTTTTGCACTTGGGGCATGTTTTCGCGCGGCTTTTACATGTCTTCCTTCGAATCGTTTTTCGTAGAATTGCACTCTATGCTTCTAGGTTTATTTTAAGCCATTTCCGAGAATATTCGCCTGCGAACTGAGCCCAAGAGCAAAAAAAAATCGTATTTTCAAGTCATCTATCTCACGGAAAGACCCAAAAACGCGTGGCTGCCTCATGGCCATGGCAAAGTCCGAAAACACTCCTAGCGGGGAAAGGGGCCGGGTTTAACCAAGTGACAGTTCAGGTGGCTGTTCGATGACCACATAGACCTGGACCGCAAATGACAGTTGATTGTCCGCCGTGTGATATTCTGTTCAGTATTGAAGGCTTACTGGACTATAATGGATGATGAAGTTGGAATTTGCGGCAAACTGCCATTTGTCTCCGGAATTGCTTGTGTTGGCCAGTTGTATTGCACACATATATGTGTTGTAATAAATGAAGATATTCACATCCCTACTTGTACTAGCTACGGTCTAGTGTACAGTATCATTGCAGCACGTTGCGGCCGCAGAGGAGGAGGGAGAAAAAGAGCAGATACTGGCAAAAAAGTGCACGTCCCGAAGCTGACAACGTGGGAGAGGAACCAACTCTTTCGAACTCCGCTCCCTCACGACCTCCAAAAATTGAACACTTTCTCAAAATATTCAGGCCATGTCTATTGAATTTTCTTTGTGTAAATCATGACCTCTCTCCTTCTTTTCACAGTGTGTTGTAGCTCCCAGTAGATTTAAGCATTCACAACAGTTTTCAGCCGATCTCGGCAGATCCCCGCAGAACACGCGCTAATTGGCCGCACGGCAACAGCCGAATGCCTTTGTTCTCATAGACGCCCAAGACCAATGCCACGACAAATGCCATGGCAAGTGTCGGACATATGCCATGAACCCACGGTCATGGCCCTTGCCCGCAGTGCGAACCCAAGAATTCACAAATGGTCAGTGACTAAGACCTCCTACACTTCATGCGATCTGGTGTGGTAGGGTCGGATGGCCGAGGTGTGGAAATACCTCGCATGAACGACTAGAAGACCTATCTATGGGCAGTGATATTTTCAACATTTTATTTCATTTATATATCATGATCTATTAACGAACCACCTTACCCATATAAGATACTGTTCATCCACCCTCGACAAACGTCACATGACATTTCCTGTTTGAGAAAATACATGTGTAGCAACGGCCACGGGCACATTTGAGCCAATCCCTTCGACCAGTTTTAGGAGAAATAGCCTAAGTATTCACTGTTAAAAGGGCTAAGTCCCAGAGTTCCGATATGTGGCGGAATTATCCATCCATCAAACCAATTGACCCAGATCAAAAAATGATGGCACTACGCAAGGCCCCCAGAACGGCCGAAATTACTACACACAGAGAAGTCCAAGAGCCACAAAATTTAATCTATACATTCCTTGCATGCAAATGCACAATCTGGTTGAGGGAATCTTCCCCTAATGGATTTGTTGTCTCACTATTAATTGTTTTGTTCAATCGCGACCGATAAGGAAATTTCACGTGATGTTTGTCGAGGGTGGATGAATAGTATCTTATCCCATTTTCACCTCTCATTTACATCTACTAACTACATTTTTATTCCCCATATTCTGCACAGAATTCATTTCATCCGGGCCGGGCGCCTAGCCGGCGTCTATTGGACTTAGTGTCCGTTTGATGGATTTGCGAGCTCTACTGGCGCAGCTCAAGGTTGGCTTTGCGCTCGGATTTTGGAGGCAAGCCCCGAAATATTTATGGGCATCCATTTCCACATTTTCTTTCGACATCTCTGAGCTGTGAGCTCGGACGTCTTGATTCTTAGATGGATTTCTGGTTGGGTTTGCATTTTTATTTTTAAATAGATTTATCTACTGCTTCTTTGACAGGGGTTCAGGCGACAGGCTACTTCTGAAGCCCAGGGGTCGTAGGTCATGCATACGAGGGTGTCGTTGCGGGCCGACACCGGGACTGTTGGCGGGCAGTCCCCTTCGCTCCTATTGCCATCATTTGACCGAGCCATTGCATCTATTTGCATACCCTGGGTGGAGGGATTATTCGGTCGTAGGTTCCTCTGGCTTTTGCCTTGACATGGGCTTAGTTTACACAATTTTAATATGTAGTGCAGCCCCAGCGGCCTTCGAGAACGGGCGCGCTGGGTGATTGATTATGTAAATTTGTTTGTAGCGTAAACAGGGACCCACCTTCTTGCTTGCTTCATACCAGCCACTCGGAGCTCTCGCATCCAGCTCAAGTCGTGTCCTCTCGTCGTCCAACTCGTCCCACTTGTTCTCGCAGGGGTATCGAAGCCCCTGAGCAGTCTATTCTCGTCTTCCTCGGCTGATCGGCTCAGCATCGCATCGTCATCGGATACCACATCCATTCGATCTCACATCTCAGACCTGTCAACGATCTCTTCTTAGTTTAACTTGGGAGACGTCCTGGTCTATCAAAACCCACGGTTGCTCTCACACAGCCGTAATCTAGTCTTGTGCTCGTATCTCAGGCCACACGCCTGACAACTCACACCCTTTTATACTCCTTTTTCTATTCTCATCTCCAAGCCCTCTTAACTTTTCGTTATCTTTGTACACCTTCTTCTTCCCCTTTTCGTATCCTACGGATCCACACATCCTTCTTCTATTTCACACCCTTCCCGAGCCGCACTCCAGGGACATATCCCTACTACACCGGTACTAAATTCGTCGCCTCCACCCAGTGCACCAGCTCTAAGTCCTGTATTTTCGTGCTCATCTCCATGAAGATCGTCGTAGCTGTCAAATGAGAAGGGAATTTCGTCGCTGTCAAATGCCGTTCCTGTAATTAGTCGTGTGTCCCGATGATGCTGTCGCTTCTTTAACGAGTGAATACCCATGTCGTGGATCCCATGTCGTGTTCTTGATGTATTCATGGAATTTACCTTGCCATTCTTGCGCTCCCTCAACAATTACATCGAATATAGCTGACCTGAGCTCTGCTGTGACTGGTAAAGAATTTGCGCTGGTCTTTTTGCTGGTCTTTGGAGGAGCAGGAACAAAGTTCCCTTGAGGTGATATTTTGTGGGCTTTGAGACGAACCATGTCCTTGATGAGGCTTCGAACATCTTCGTGAAATTTCACCTCCTTGTGGTGGCGTGCACGATCCGGGTAATAATTCGCAATTGAATGCGAGACTTCCCGGAATGCTTCAGCGGAAGCAGACCCTTTGGAGATGATGTATTCGATGGTGACACTGCTCCCGCCGGCGATAAATACACGCTATAAATGAACACTATTAAATATTCATCCAAAACAAAGGGCTACTCAACACACCTTGACCCAGAAGTTTTGCTGCTCCAGCCAAAGGTCTGCGGCGATGCAACGCTTATACTTTCCCCAGCGATTGATGAACCACGCCTTCTCGCGAGCAAGTCGCAGGGACTCCGGGAGCTCGTACTTGGTCCGAATCAGAACCTCGACCAGGGTTATTAGAGGAAAAACACCTGCTTAGGGTCACCCTAGGATCAAATTCTCGGTTTCTGGTGGACTGGAGATATGCATACTGTCGCAACTCTTGCGACAGGAGCGTTCGTGCATCGCGATGATTGTGATACGCACGCCGGAGTCCCTGCGTCTTTCAAACGGCAAGCTGCATCCCACATGTCGTAGTATGGGTGCGAGAGCCGGCTTTGTGCGCCGCAATGGTTGCGACGCTCATGCGCTGGTCCCTGTGTCCTTCACCCGCGGGAAGCTGCGTGCGCATATCTCACTCCTGGTGCGACAGCCGTCTTTGGGCATAGCAATGGTTGCGACGCTCATGCACTGGTCCCTGTGTCCTTCACCCTCGGGAAGCTGCGTGCCGCATATCTCCCTAGCCCCAAAAATAAACAGATGGCCCCCCCCATCCGAAGAATGAAATACACAGGTATTGCGGAGACGATTTTCCCGGTGTGTTATGCTTCTTTCTCCCCTTTCCTGCGCCTCCGATCCAGCCTCTTGCACATATGCTCCGCGTCTCATCTCCCCTTCCCTTTTCTCTGCAGTCAGCCTCATTCTAACGTGGTCCATAGGTTGGTGAGCTCAGGTACAAGGTGATCGACGCCAGCGGCCAACGGTCCGAGCGAAAGAAGTGGCTTTATTTTTTCGAAAACGTGGAGGCGATCCTATTTTGCGCCAGTTTGAGCGACTACGACCAGATGCTGTACGAAGATGAGAGTGGAGTATGTGGCGTGGTCTGCCCCTTTCTTCTTCCTCTTGTTTTTTATGACCTTGACTGCGCTTGAGTCCTCCCGTCCTCCTCGTTTACCCCGTATTTCGGATACTAACTCCAGACGTCTAGAACCACCTGCAAGAGGCGCTGACAAAATTTGACTCTATCTGCAACTCGCGGTGGTTCGTCAAGACGAACATCATCCTGTGCCTAAACATCGATACGTTTGCGGAGAAGCTTGAAGGGAGTCCGCTGGTGGGTTCCTCGACTATTCGGCTTTTTGTTATTCCCTCCCCACTATTGCCCTTGCGTGACATGGCCGATGATCAGCCCCTAGAGTATGGACTTCGTCTCGTCTCCCGTATGATCCCTCCATTCACCTACTCTATTCCCCTTCCCCGTACTTGAAACTTGTTTCTCCCTATCGCCACTCCTTCACAACCGCTAAATTATTTCGTCAGGCCAATTACTTTCCCGACTACATGGGCGGGAACAATTACGGCGCTGCATGTGATTACCTGTTGCACAGATTTGAATCGCTCAACCAGAGCGCAGCGACGAGGCAGATCTGCACTCACTATATCAGCACGAAGGATACCCAGCAAGTCAAGTGTGAGTGGCTTTCTTTTGTGAGACGGGCGCCGTCTTCCTTCGCCAGGACGGCCGAAGCTCAGCCTCGCATGTCGCCCCTGTTTCATTGTATCTTTCCCTATCTTCAACGCTGACGTATTTTTGTAGTCGTCTTCAGTTCTATCTAAGACATTCTCCTACAGAACTATCTGCGCAAACAGGGATTACTGAACCGATAGATTAGGAAGTCATCTTGTTAAGACATTTAGCGCAGCGACCAAATCGCTTATAGTCCCGCATACTGTATTATTTCATTCAATTTGACAAAGAGGGTGACACATAGACCAACCGTTTGGTAGATCTTGTATTTCAACAAAGCCCAATCGAAGTAGCGCTCGATAAGGCTCATGATACAATGTCGGTCATACCTCGCATGCGTTTCGATGGCTGCAGGGACTGACTAGAATACTGTTGCGGATAAACGGGAAAAATTGCTGATAGAATGGGGGGACAATCCGGGCGCGCTACGGATTCAGGGTCCCTGTAAGCAACTATCGTGTCGGCCATTTTTAATTTTTAATTCCTCATTGCAATGTTCCGGCGCAGAGCTGGCGAGGCGAGTCGGAGGGACATCCGAATGGCATATATTGACAGACCGAGGTAAGCTGTCTCCCCGTTCCTAAAATATGCTGAACTGTATGATTTGCCACTGTTTTCCCGTAATCGAGCGAGAATATAAATACGAGCCGAGTACCATCACAAACATACACAAGAACCGGCGAAGGGAAACATCGGCCTGAAGCGCATGGCGCGCACCTGCTCACTAGAAAAAGCTCCTCCTCACAGTGCTTGCAGGAAGATCCCGTTCAACCCGGGGACCTGAGGCCATGCGGCAGCTCCGACTTACCTGGACGGACCCCAGGGGCATGTACCTGAGGTAGTTGAGAGTCTGCGGCCCCGAACGTGATGCATGACACCGCTATCCTCCATCAAGCTTGTTGTTTGTCCTATTACTGGATAGTGCAAAGTGTATGCAATGCGAGATAGGCGTGAAATGATGAAAATTGCACACTGGATGAGTGTCCTGAAAGATTTGAGAATCTGTGCCGCTGAACGTGATTGCATGACACCGCTAGGATCCTCCATCAAGCCTGTTGTTTGTGGCCTATTACTGGATAGTGCAGTCAGCTTGAAGGTGAACGGGGATTTACCTCCATGTCGGGTTCGGTGTTTAATCCATAAATCACGACCTATTACACCTGCTGTTGAGGTAACAAGCTATCCGCATCCTCTCTCCTTATATGGACTCTTCCATACGTAGATATCGGACATTTACTTATTTACCGTAGTAACCAAATATTTTCTATTTGCATACGTGTACATCTCAGTTGGTCTTACGCCTACTGAGATGTACGTTCCCTCCTTATATTCATACGTACCTATTATTGACTCTACTTAGTATCTTTATTGTTCTAGGTACTTACATTAATATATCAGTTGGTCTTACGCCTACTGAGCTTATCTTTATTGTTCTAGTGCTCCCGTACCTCTGCGCTCTAGACCTGCCTCTCTCCATCCATGACTTGGTCTCGATGTCCACCGCAAGTATACACCGCTGCACCTCCACTCTTTCATACCTGTTGGGACTCTGGAGACTGCCTGGCACCAAGTATGAGTTCAGGTTTATGCTGCTGAAGCGAGCCGAGTTGTGCGGAGGCTTAAGTGACTCCTACGTTAATACTGACGCTACTTGAACGGCTTAAGCCCAATCGAAACTACATCAAAAACTTGGCTGCAAAGAATTTGGCTTAAGCCAACTGGAGCTATATTTCCGTGAGGTTTCCGATCCTGCTTGGGAGATCTTTGTCAAACGAAAGACAAAACAGCTGGGTGTTAAAAATCTGCCACGCTTGCCTCAAAGCGACCGCGATACTTGTCACGGCTGTGTAGATAGATGGCTGCTGTCGTTGGCTTCATTATTCACTTGGCACCCCGTTGCGGCGTTTCAGTTTCCGCAAAATAATGCAGGAAGGCAGATATAAAGGACATTGTCTGATTCCCGCAGTCATTCACACCGAGATCCTCACCGGGAAGTTTTTACCATCACACTTCCGAAGCATGTTTGGTTCTTTCACCAGCTTTCGCAATTCTCTGTCTCTACTTCTTGTAATTCAGTCAGGTAACGGATACTGCCTGAGTGCAGAGATTGAAGGAATCTAACAATTATCTGTTTATTCAGCCGTCTCCGTTGTTTCGAGCGCCCTTAATACTCGTGCCACTGATGGGGAGGCGATCGCCAAAGAATGCGAGGGCCCTTGTAATATTTTATTGGAGTCTGTCTCGGTGCGTAGATCCCCGCCAAAAACACCCACACTATAAAAATTGACTCCATCATGTAGTTGAATCACACATTGGACGAAATGTGCACCGACGCCGTCATGGAGAAAATGGTCGTGTGCTTCAACTGTGAAGTAGGCGCGGCAGCGCAGGGTGGGTTCTCCGTGCAGCAAGACCGCCAGCGCGAGGCCGATGGTAGGTCTACGAACAATCCTGGTTCATCAAAAATTCTAATACGGACGCGGCATAGCGTTTGTCGCAAACTGCCAAAAGAACAACCATACGGTGAAAGGAGTTACGATAGGAAAGTCGCTTGAGGACTTGCCGGCTAATGGTGACGAGACAACCAGTGGTCGGCCAGCTAATGGGGATGAATCCGTGAGTGGACCACAAGAAGGGAGGGGAGAAGTTGTGTCGCCAGGCATTTTTTTCGCTGCGGTGTTTGGACTAAACACATTTTCCCTCGCAATGTTGTGATTGGATGGCTCGATATTGCCATGGGAAGAAATCCTGCAGATTAAATTGGATACCGTACTACTTCGACCGAGTGGTCAGGCACAGGTCATAGGTGCCAGGCCTCCGAAATCGTAGTCTTGTTCCCATGCAATTATTTCTTCTGAACAAACAGATTTTATCCAAAGCTTTTTTACAACAAGGTCGCAGCCATTATCAGTGTATATATCTGACCCTAAAATCATTGAGACTTAGTCTCTCCTAGACAGATGCTACAACAAGGTATCAACTCGTACCTCGTTTTTATTGAGAACTTACTTTAGTCAAACTTTAGAAACGGATCTGAAGGTTATGAGCAGGTCTGGAGGTATGAACAGTTATGAACAGCTTTGTCCGAGTAGTTTCGCGGAGTCATTCCCAAATACCCCTCACAAAAATGTTCTTTCATCCATTAGAGCATCTTCATGTTTTATAAGTTGTGTCGGAACTATGCTGAGAGCTAGTGCAGCTCTGGAAACGACATAAATACCAGGCAGAGTTCAGTTAATTTGTTTGGGACGAATAATTGCACGGGACGGGCCACGGGCTAAGAATTGAGCACCCCTAACGATCTCCCCCCAGAATTTCACAGCAAATGGTTGGATGCTGTAAATAGGGCCTTGAGGCGCGACCGCCTCCTGACTGATAAGATTAACTTTGGGCCACTCCCACTGAAAAAGCAATTAGTAGTAAACACGTGGAGTGACATACCTATGGATGAAGACTCACTGCCAGATGAGGGGCTTTAGTTGGTATGCGGCCCATCAGCAATGACAATAGACATATGATAGGATAATTTTTTTAGGCCGGAGTCACATTGGTATAAATAAGTGCGTAACGGCATTTCCTCCTGGACAAAATTCATCGGCAATGACTGGCTAATGATCGGGAACACAAGCGGACAACCTGGGAATGCTTCTGCAGATTAAGTTTCATTATCCCAAACGCTCCAAAAAAGAAAAAAAAACCCCCAAATTGACGGCGGATCAGACACAGATCGGTGGCAGTGAGGGTGCAAAGAAGCCACAACATCAAGCTCATTTTCTTTCGTTCACCCGTATTATAATTCCACCCACACCTGCTCTCCTTCCTCACTACGATGAACCTACTCGCTTATTTCCCCTGACGCTTTACCCACTGCTCCCCGCCCGCCCGCCCAACACGCGCACGACGCGCATGACGGGGCGTGAGCCGGCGCGGGCGAGCGAGTACGACGTTGAAGCTGATGACTATACCCTTCACCGGCCCGCCAAAAGTAAATGGCGCACGACGAGCCTCCCGCTGCGAATCGTTCTTACGGTGGCGATAGCGCAAATAGTGCTCACCACGTTCGTGGCAGCCACCACGCGCATCCGTCCGGGCACGCCGCCGCGCCCAATAGTGTGTGGCGTCCATTTATTATTCATTGGCGTATTTAAGCGCTGACACCATCGTGGCGCAGGCGCGCGCACACGTCGGCGACCTCTACACGCGCCAGTCGCAGACGTTGTCCCAAGCCCTTGCGCGCTACACCCTGCGCACCGGCATCGCCCCGCCGCCCAACTACGACAAGTGGCTCATGTATGCGCTGGAGAAGAAGTGCCTCGTGGACGCCTACGCGCAGGGCGCGCGCAACTTTACACCGTTCTATTAATTCTCTCACGATCCCACCGATATCCAGCTCACGATTTATTCATTTTTGTTTTCTACTACGAACGCTCGTGGTGGAGCGGGAAATACGCGTACGCGGACAACGTGCGGTGGGAAGAGAAGATTGCGAAGATTTGTGAGTTGTTTTCTCCGTTTCTCTTTACCTGGTGTTTTTGCGGTTCTTTTCTTTTTGTACTGCGGTGCTTCTTCCCCGGTTTGGTGTGTGTTTCCGGGGATTGTTGCGTGTCCCGTGGTTGTTGTCGTTTCCCCAGTCTGCTGGCACGGCTTGGTGCGGCTTGTCGGTGCAAGTACCTATCGGCGCAAGTACTTGTGGGCGCGAGTTCTTGTTGGCGCGACGTGTGCATTCCGTGTGTCGTATCCGCTTCGCACGAGGTCCAACTGTGTTCCCCTTCCCATTCGTTCTGCGTCATGCGGCCTTTTTTATTTACCTTAACAACGCCATTTGCTCTCTTTTCTTCTTCTTCCATGACGCCATCTCCTCCTCTCCCCTTTTCATCATCTCACGCATTCCACACACCGCCCTCGTCGTTCGCCTCTCGCCCCCTCCCGATGACTCAGCCGACTCAACGCTCGATGACTCAGAGCGGGCAGCTCCCTCCCCCTATTTCATAACCGTCCGCTCTCTAGCTCACTACCAAAACCCTCCTTCCCTAAAAAAACTGTTCACTTCGCTCACTAATAAACCACACCCACAGACTGGCGCCAACGGCGGGATGATCATGGGCCGCCACTTTGCGCGCTTCCGCCTCGCGGATTTGGCAAGAGAGAATCCGGGGCTTATGGATGTGCGTTTTTTGCAACTAAACTCTTTATTCCTGCGCCACATTTCTTTCTTCCGACCGCACTTCTCTTCCGTCCTTCATCGTTCCCCTTCTGAACTGCGCAACGTTTATGATTTGCAAAAAATTGCAACTTGCGATTTGATCCAGGTGAACATCACACGCTTCGCCGAGACGCTGTGTGAAGTGGAGCTAGGGTGTGACCGCGAGCGGGTTATGGCGGAGTATAACATCACGGTGCGTACCGCGCCTATTCTATTTTTGCGAATTCTGACGCAAAGTACGACGGCAGGGGTCGGCGGACGCACGGGAGAATCTGTATAAGTACAAGTATGTGGTGGACGTGGACGGCACGACGTTCAGCGGATGGTTCTTGGGGCTGTTGAGGTCGGGGAGCTTGGTGTTTAAGGTGCGCTGGCTTTCTTGATCTCTTCTTGTGTCTCCCTAAAACCCCAAACTGGTTGCTGACAACACCCACAGTCCACGATCTTCGAGGAGTACTTCAACGACTGGCTGCGGCCCTTCGAGCACTTCGTCTCCGTGCTGCCCGACCTGTCCGACCTCGTGCAGAAGATTGAGTGGGCGAATGCGAATCTGGCGGAGGCGAGGTTGATCCAGCGGAGGGGGTGAGAGGTGCGTTCGCGTTTTTCTGTGTTCTTTTATCAGGGCGCGTCGGGCGCTGCGTTTGGTTGGTTGGTTATTTTCCGAGGTCCTTTCTTCGGTTTCACTTGAAGGCTGTCCCTGCTTGTTTTTGATGGGTTGGCCGCTTTTTTCTGTGTTTCTGTCTCTCCGACGTTTGTATATACCGACACACGTCTAGTTCCTGATGTGACTGCCAGATCAGCATTTCGTGACTGCGTGACCTTTCTCCCACACACAGTTGCCACCGATCCCAATCTTAAAAGCGAGGCTATCTCCGTGCCTTCTCGGCGAATATCTTGTGTCCCATCTATCTCGCCTTTCCTCCGACTGCTAGAGACCTCGAGGTGGCTTGAATCGAGAATGCTCGCCGACTCCAGTCTCTGCTTGCTTTATCTCCGAGTCGGCGCTCAATTCAAATCAGATCTACGGCAACAAATGGAGCCCTTCTGATGCGGTACGAAGGGACCAAGGATAAGATTGGAAGTATCAGATCGAGCGCGAGATGCAGCTGAGGAATTTAGCAACGATCACGCGGTCGGGTACCCGGGCTCTGAGACTGCACAAGCGCCAATCGCCAACGTCCTATTTTTTCTGCACTATTAGCCCTGTGGAAATGCTATTGCGCGCGCTGGCTTAGAAATAAAGAGTGCTCTTTTACGACTTTTTGGCCCCCCAAAATGATCTTCTTCTCGCGTCTAGACTTTCTATGCAATCCTCACAGCTCCTCTCTACCCTTATACACCGACACCACTGGATTCGGCATGGGTTGAAACGCTGGAATAGCCTCATTGCTCAGCTTCGTCACATCGTGTCCATAATCTCTGCGTTCTGAACACGCCCAAAATATCGGATTATCTGGGCTATCGTGTCGCATCAGCTCATCCCTGTAAAGTCGCAGCTATCAACGCCACAATTTTCAAAGGAAATAACCCTCTGTGTACCTGTGTGTCTTGCCCAGCCCATCATGCAGATGCAACCATTCCTGCAGCACGCGCGTATTCCGCGCAATATACGCCGCACGCGGCTTGCGCTGGGCTTCGTACGTACGCAGCGCAGCAGAAATGTCGTGCTCGTGCGCACGCAGCGCCGCCGCCGGTGCCGCCGCGTCCTCCGTCGCCTGCGCAGCCCCCTGCGCCAAGTACGGCATCATCGGGTGGCACGCGCCGCCCAGCAGCGCGACGCGCCCTGCGGGGTGCACCCAGCGCTGGAGCTCCGCAAAGTCTGCAAGCTTCCATTTCAAGTATTTTCCCGTCAGCGCGCACAACTTCTGGACTTCGGGACACCAGTCCGCGAAGCGCTCCATTGAATGCGTTGTAGAGTTCCCCGCCGCGCAGGGGGTAGCCCACCGCGTGGCCCTCGGGGGCCCATCCAGTGCAGCCCGTCCGTGACGAGGTACTACGTAGCGCATCTTGGGGTCTGCGAGCAGCGGCACTGCGGGTACGAGGATGCGGTACGCGACGTCGCCCGTATCTACGGGGTCCACGGGACGCCCATTCACCGCGCTACGCACGGCGGACTTGATACCATCCGCGCAGATGACGAGGTCCGCTGGAAGCTGCTCGCCGGACGACGTCGTAGTCGTAGTCGTGACCGTCGGTGCCTCGAAATCGTAGTCCATGACGGGCGTATCCATGCGCAAGGTGATGTTGTTTTGACGATCCACAGCGGCAACCAGCGCATCTATGATGTCCGACCGATGGATAAAATAGTACGGCGCGTCATATCGCGTGTGGACGTCGTCGAAGGGGCAGTCGAGCAGCCGCGTCCCATGCCAATCGACGAACCGGTTTCCCCGCGACATCTCCTACTTCACCGAGTCGAGGTCCACGCCCCACGCAAGACTCAGGCGGGACGAACTCGGCGGGACACGGATCCCTGCGGCGACCTTGCGGATGTCAGTCTCATAATTTGAATACCAAGATGCGGTGGGTTACCTCCAGAAATTCCTTCGCGGATTCTAATACCGTCACTTTATGCCCATTTGCGGCTAGGGCAAGTGCCGTTTGAAGGCCGCCTATGCCTGCGCCTACTATCACCACAGTGCGTGGCTTCATGGTGAAGCGAGGGATCGCACGGAAATGCGTCATGGCACGGTATCCCGTCGGAATAACGCGACGGAATCCCGTTTGAGGGAAGTTTTCGCACGACAACTTATTGTGCTGATGAACCACGATCATTGCTTGAATCACAGTACCAGCTTGCAGGTGCGCAAAATCGTTGCTAGATTGAACCGAATTTATCGCTGGCTCATTGATGTGTGGTAGCTGTGCCGCATGGATCAAAGTATTTAGAATTTGAGCCGAGACTCAGCCTCGCTAAGATTAATGCACTGCCTTAGCTACAGGGGTGCGCGCAACCGTTGCTGAAGCTGAACCGAATTTATTACTGATTTAATTCAGCTGTGTCGCATACAGAACATATGTCGAACTTCAACGGAGACCAAATAAACGCTTTTCATCGCCCTACAGCCAAATCATTAATACGAGGATTCAGTGCGTCCTTCAAGTGCATTAATCGGATCTGGAAGCATTTGTCTTGATAGTTTCAAATTATAGTTTCAATCCAAGCTTTAGAGGGAAATGTCGTTCGTGCATTCGGCACAAAATTGTTGATCGAGAATGAGTCATTGATTCGTAAGGAAAGGGGTTTAAAATTCATGCACAGCTTTATCCTGCTTTTCCTCCTACCACCATGTCAACTGCTCAAGACGAGGTGATTTCCACGGCTGAGCTCCTGGAGCTCATCCTCGCCCAGCTCCCTTTGAATATCCTACTCGCTACCGTTCCACTCGTCAGCAAAACCTGGCAATCCGCCACGCTCTCCCCAATCCTGCAGCGCGCCCTCTTCTTCCAGCCCGATCCCCTGTCTCAGCCTGTCCAGAATCCACTTCTCATGGCTCTCTTCCCGCCCTTCTTCCCGGCAGACCAGCAGGTCCGCAAGGCTTCCGCCATCGCCGCGATGCCCTGGGCAAACGCGCCCGCCGCGTTTAAACGGCCCGAGGCAAGCTGGCGGCGCATGCACCCCTCCCAGCCGCCCGCGCAGACCATGGTCATCGTATGGACTATCCAGGGCCGGCCGATGATGGGCACCAAACAGCGCCGCGCGGTGCTGAATCGGGATGCACCGCTGCGGATGGGATTCCTCTACGATGTCACGGTGGCCCGGATCTGCGGTGGGGAGACGGGGTTCAGAATAAACTGGCACAGCAACTCAAAGGACGCGGACAAGGGCGATGTCAGGCTCGAGGTGTTCTCGAGGGTGACGTGCGTCATTATGCCTGCACTGCGGTTGGACGAAAAGTTTCACAGCGATGGAGCCGAGCCGGTCGAGATAATGTTTGAAAGCTGGGGCGGGGTACGACGCCATTAATCTTGCGCCATCAGATTCGTTCAGTTGGTCCAATGGTTGCTGTGTGTGAAAACGATCTCAGTAGCTGCTGCATTGTGTCGGGATCGAATACTTAAATCGGAATAAATCTGAACCTTTTCTCCAGAAACTCAGGGTTCATCCAGAAAAAAAGATCCTGTGTGGTTTGGTTAAGAATTTGCGGTCGCAAGACAGCGGAAATGGATATGTCGGAATTGAATTCCAACCATCTCACAAGAATGTTTGTAAGCACGTTTTGTGGGTGGGGCTTCGTGAGGCACATTCGAACACAATTCAAGATAGAGGGAGGGTGTCCAAAGATCGGCCAAGTGAGAAGAGGTGTCAGAATATGAATTATCAAACAAATTCTGGGCGAGGGAGGCGCGGAGTCTGTGGATTTTGTAAAGAAAATAAAATAACAAACACACAGGCCATTCGCAAAGCATATATAGGCATCACGGCGGAGATAAAGGGTTAGATATACGGTTTGTGGTTGCGGGTACGTACGATGGACGGATGAACAGAGACGGAAGGGAGGATAGGCAGCGCGGGCGGAAAAGGGGCGAAAGTATTTGGATGGGTGTAGCAACGGGGGTTCTCGGAGTGCGCGGAAGATAAAGCGATGGACGAGATGAATAAGAGGAAGATAAACGAGAAGACAGCACCCCACGAATAAAAATAAAATAGGAGATGAACGAGATCGAGAAAAAAAATAGTGAGAGAGGGAGCGAGCCGTCGACGACGGAGGTAAGATAGATGGGATTGCATAGGCGAAGACAAGAGGACACACACATTAATAACAGCTGCGAACATGGATCGTAGATGGCGCGATCCCAGGTCGGCGCGTCGGGCAGCCAAGGTTCGTTTGCTACGCTACTCATACGCCAGAGGTGTCCCCAGCCATGCGCCGGAGTATTCGCGCCGTACGGTGCTGGCCAGCAGCCGATTCCACAACGCCGCCCGGTTTTGCGGCAGAGGCCCAATCATCAGCGCACGCGAGGACGGACCGGCCGTATCGGCAACGACGTCCACGACGCGCGGCTCGGGCTCAGGCTCGGCGATGCGTAGCTGCATATCGATGTGACACACCGCTCACTGTGAATCCACGTGCAGCCTGGTTGTAGATAAATCCGAGATGCACACCGCTCCTCGATGGGAGACGGAGCAGAGCATGGTGGAACGGCTCCGATCCCGAAGACACGGGCTCCATGTAGCTCTCTGGAGGCGCACAAACAAATTGAGTTGGTTACTGCGGCTCACCGACGTGTACACGCACCGAGGCGCGAAAATCGATGGCGCGCGGCTCACCACTACCATTGTGGTTCAACAAAAGCGGAGAATGTGTATGCACCGGTTCTTCGGCCTGGGCACCCCAGCACCATCGACTCATATTCCCGCCATACCAACGTCATATCTTGAGTGAGAGGTGCGCTGTATAGAAGCATTAACACAGAGGCCAATACGACCAGATAAGGGGATGGCGACGTACCAGAAGGCCGTGAGCGAGCGCGGGAGTGCGAGGCGGCGCGGGGTGGCGATGGAGGAGAGAACCCGAGATGTGTCACGCCCACGTGTGCGTCACGATTTTGCCGTGGCATGCCGCGCCGGAATCATCCACAAGTTTAAACATCATTTCGCAATGAATCCAACTAGGTGTAATATAGGCCTTTGAAAGATAGTTTCTACGAGTTTCATGTGTTTCTTTTAAATTTATTGAGTGTCTGGAAGACAGCTTTTAAAAAAAAGATGGTTCACACATGGCGAGACAGGGAGAGGCAAGCTGTAAAGCAACCTACACTTTACAGCTGGCAACCACATCACTATCATCTGGAACTAGGTTTCGCAAAACATGTCCCAAGTATGATCGAGCCAGCTGTTGGTAACGTGTAGGCACTTTGGCGGTGTACTCACCTGTGTCATTGCACCCTTAAAATGGCTCTACCTGGATTTACTTACTGTTACTTTGCTGTACTTAACTGTTGCTTTGCTGTACATTGCTTTACTTAACAGGTACTTTTACTTTACTTTACTTGACAAAAGTACTTTGCCTGCCAAAAGTAAAGTAAAGTTAAATTTGTAGGGCCAAGTTAATTTTCATAACTTAGTGAGGTCTCAACAATGGCCTAATAGCCGTTACTGATGCCGAATTATCGTGAAGCTAGAGGTGAATCTAGAATTTATAGCTGTCCGGTTAAACGGTTTAACGAAATTAACCGGTGTCTTACAATATGACGAAATTCACTTGTAAGGAATGATCAAGAACCTCGAACCAGGAATAAGTGCAGGAGAGAGGTCAGCGACTTGGGTTTCACTATAAGAAGCCATTGAATTCACTGTCTTAAACAGAAAATGTTTCTTGGCCAGGCGGAGTTGAACTATGTTACCGACTAACTGCCGAAGATCGAGTTCGCTTACATACGAGGCTGCACCACTCAAGTCCAGAGCCCGATAGTTTCAATTGTGGCTGCTCCTTGTGAAAGTCGCAGGAACGCCAGAAATCGAATTTAAACCGGCGGAGCGGTGGTTCCGGGAGCGCGAGAAGTTACATTGGATTGTGATTTTTGCTAGGGGCTGTTTGTGGAAAGAAAAATCCACGCAGCATGAAACCGTAGGACATGCGTTATATGGCGATTCAGGGGACGCCCTAAATTAAATTAAAACTAGCAGGGACTCGTGCTCCGCTACGATCAATTGCATCAGAAATAGAAAAAAATCGAATATAGCAGGAACCCGCCCAATGGTGTCCCTTCATTAAGTACACCACTCATCGCCAACCCTTGGTTGGCTCATCGTGGCTCCTGTGTCAGGTTTCAACACTCACAGATGTCAAGTTACAGCCACTCTCAAAGTCTGATAGGCTCATTTTGAGTGTGTTCCGAGTAAGTTAGGTGGCCCAGTACATTTATCCGTCGAAAATTGAGAGGACAGAGCACATTCTGTCGCCACTCGTCGCCAACCTTTGGTTGGCTCCTTGTGGCTCCCATGTCAGTTCCAGGAGCAGTGACTGATTAATGGTCCTTCCTCATCATAGAAGACCAAGGAAACAGGAGTCATAGGTCCTTAAAAAAAACTACTGTTTCAAGATCTCTGAGTCTAACAGTAGAAATTGGTAAGATATTGAACCCGCAACATCCTATCCTGATATCTCTCCTTGTGATGTCAAGAAAAGATATTAAATCAGTCGGTATTGAGAAGCAGCTTCAGCCTGCACATTTAGGGCTTGAATGGAGCCCACAAATTTGGAACTAAGGCAGTGTAGCAGGCTGTTCTTAGCTTTGAATGAGAAAATATGAAATAGAAAGAATTGAAAATCAGCCCGCACCCATAGCATGTTCCAGTCCGCACTCGTAGGGCTGGCCAAATAATGTAAAGGTATTATTGAATCAGTCCATATCCAGAGTTAGAGCATGACAGCAGTTGAAGTTCTTTCAAACCACCAGCCCTTTCTCGTAAGGTTGAGCCAAGGTTGAGCCATTGGGAGAGCCAAGAACAGAAAAAGCAGCCCTTCACCCTCAGTCCGCACCTGTAGGGATTGAGCAGAGTCAGTAGATAACAAAGTAGAAGAGCTTCAATCCCATAGCAAAAAACACATCATCCATGAGCAGTACGGCAGGCGGCGCAAGTCAAGACAGAGTGTTGTCAGATGTTTGTCTCGTGTTTGTCTTAGCATCTGTCTCAGACACAAAGATCACATGATCCACTGTCTTTTGTATAGTACTATTAGATGGGCTAGATCATTTCAAAAAGAAAACCAGCCTCCATTGCACATCCCTGACTGCGATATCAAGGACCTTGAATTACAATATCCTGTTTTCGGATTCCAGAGGTTACACATAGGCCTCATGCCTCCACCAAATATGGGATATATCCAATATATATTATTATACCCTTCCAAAAGTAGACATACCCCGCAGTATGGCCAGAATTTGGCTGGGTCGCAGACTGCCACTAAACCCCGCACAACACAGCCCGCCCCCACACCGAAAAACGATAACTTATCCCTCGCTCTCGCCAAAACGGGTCACCTCCCATCGATAGCCCATAGTATTGACCCCTCCACCGTCCAATATCTCATCAAGTCCGAAAATCCCTCTGGTTCACCTTCCTTGGTGTAGAGCACAATGAAAAAAAATTCCTAGGTTCAATATGTTTGCATAGAATTATAGCCCTCGTGATTGTGATCATACTGACCCCCGACATCACTTCTTTTGACCACGCCAAGCCCTAGCCACAGGCTCAGCAAATCAAAATCACCTTTTTGGGCTATTGGAGTTGAAACCACCGGTGACGTCAAGCAGTTCGGCACATCAAGTCTCGCTCGGCCTTTTGGGTCACTGCTCGCGGCTTTCACGCAGTTGGCCACCTACCGGCCCGGCCCCTGCGACTGCGCCCCCTACACATCAATTGCGCCACCACACTGCGGCCTGCCCGGCCGACTGCCCATACGGCGCCGCCACTGCACAACCGAACACATCAATCCCGCTGCCGAGACCGAATCACGATTCCAACTCAATTAATTGGCAAGTTCATCAACACGAAGTTGCACCGGCAGAATGGTCACCGATAATGCCGTGTGCCTACGTTTTTGAAACGTATCAGAGTAGAACCCGTGCTGTAAAGTAAGGTTCAACTTACGATCGACTGATTTGATTAGGCATGGCTGACACTCCATCACCTACTGAAATCTCATTCGAAATATGATTAGACGCTCCGTTGTTTCCACTGCTTCCAGAGCCGGTTTCGCTCTCTTTCCTTGGCTCCCAACATTCATCTCCGGTCACAATTGCAGGGTTCATCCAATTCAAAATCGTATTGGATAGGCTCGGAGCCTGTCATGCTATCATGCCGAGAAGGCAATAATCACTGATCAATTCTCGTCGGCATATGTATCCTGGCATATATATATCTACTTGCAAGAATGGTCTTACTGAAAATCCTGAGTAATAATCATCGCAATTTTCGAATTACTGGTTTCTGGCCTAGTCAGTTAGGATACTGGCAGTCTTAGATGTAGCATCGAGTGCAGCCGGAGGCGTGTGTCTGGGAGAATATTATACCATGCCCGGACTACAAGCCTCAGTTAAGGCAAATCGGTCAAGAACCCGATTTTAAACTTACTTTCTGTGAAATTCGCGTTTGCGGAGCGGTACGATCGTAGTGCGCTCTTTCGGAGGCGCGCAGCGGGGGTGCGTATTAGAAAGACTGGGCATGGAATAAGTGTTTTAGTAAAGGCAAACGGGTAAATGACTGAATTTTTTATTCGTGCATTTTTTTTTAAATTCAATTTTGGTGATACCGCACGTCCGTAGCCGGCGCGGCTTGAGTGGGACCGGCGGCGTCTATTGGGGGCGTGTACCAGATAGTCCAGACATGGGTTGGAAGCTTTAGTTGGGGTGAAACGGCCAAGAGCTCAAATTTAAACTCACTTTCTCATGAAATTCGGCTTTGGTGATCCCATCCGCGGCAGCACACTCGATGCTCGCGCGTCTCAATCGCGACGCCAAATCCCCATGCTCCAAACATGTTCCGGGATCTAGAAAAGAGGTTAGAAAAGGAATGAAGGTAAGTGAAGAGGAGCTCACCGAGATATCGAAATGCGGCGAAGGTGGCGGAGTTTGTGCAGCGGGGCAATGAAGTCGAGATGGAATTCGCATTTATTGATCCCATCCGCGGCAGCACGCTCGTAGAGCCCGCGGACTATGTGCAGTGGAGCAACGCGGCTACATTCGGCGCGGGTTATCAGGCAGAAACGAAAGCAAACTCAGCGCCCAAGCGGCCACCTTTCAAGTCAACGGCGCACGGTGCCTCTAAAATATAGAGGCCTGGAGCCGCCGCTGACTTGAGTGCGGGCGCCGCTCGTGCAATCGGCGGGGTGCGAGGCTGGTAGGACATGCGAACGCGACGAGGAGGGCGGCGAGGAGGAAATCGGGGAGGGGAGGGGAGGGGAGGGGAGGGGATGAATAGGTTGCGACACTCACCTGAGCAACAGTGTAAACGCAGACCTAAACATCACGAAAGTCAGGACAAAAATGCGAAAAGAAAAATTATGAACACGTACCCAGGGTGTCGATAGCTGGTGTCTGCGCATTAGAGACCATTGACAAAGTCGCCGAGACGGAACATGAGGTCAGCGGAAGGTTTAGGAGGTGTGGGTGTGGCGGTGCGGGTGCGGACCCGAAGATGGCAATGGATGAGCAATTTTGAGGGCCCTAAAAATTGGGCGCAAGGCAGCGACAGGTGGATAAGAAGTTGGCCGACTCACCTTCAGTGATTTCATGGCAAACGGAAGAGAGTTGGGGCGGGGCCAAGGAGAATGGTCAGGAAAAGCGCCAAGACGTGAATATATTCGAATATAACGCACCTGAACCCCCCGGTACCTCCCAGAATTGCTCAATCCTCTCGCTTATACTCTCCACTCACCTCCTAAACAACGCTGGCGATAAACGAGACTGGTAGGAAGATGCAGTCGATGCTGGAGTCCGACGCTCCGGTGGCGCGCAAATGGCGAGACGGGTAAAGAATCTTGGGCGGGATTGCGGGTTGGAGCACATACAGGGGACATGTCCGAGAGCGTCGCCGGATGGGTAAGGGGTACGGCCGAGCCAAGGGCACAGAAAAGGACCAGAATGTCGGGCGACACTAAAAGGCGCCCAGCGGGCGGAGTTGTGGTGTACAGAGGAGAATAAAGACGCAGCTGAAAGTTGGATGGGTTTAGAGCACTGTGGGCGAATGTAGCAGTACGCATGAGGACAGAAATTGTGAGTGGTGGGGCGTTTTGAACTCCGTAAAATTCGTGCTGAGGGGGCGGGTGTAGAGAGGGGAAGGGGGTCGACTCAGCAGCGAAGGAATGGGAGGAAAGGGGGCCGATTTCGTGGTGGGCCAGGCCGATTCGTGCAAAAAAAGACGAAAGTGCGCATATGAAGACATAAAACGTACCTGAGGTATCCAGACCGCCCAAAAACCGTCATACACCCCTCTACCTCGGATCCCAGCCCAAAACGGCGACATAGGGCGGCGAACTGGAGGTGCAGTGCGCTATCCATCGCAGCAGCCGATCGGCGCGCAGTTGGCGGGACGGTGGTGCCGGCTAAAGCCGATCTTTGACATAGGTTGCGGTGAGGTGGGTCGTCCAAGGGCACCGGCGCGTGAGTTCGGAGCAGAGGGCAACCAGGCTCACAGAAAAATGCCAAAGGCGATGAATGTGCGCGGTAGGGCCAGTTTTTGGAGTACAGAGACGTTTGAGGGGTGAATAAGCGTGGAAGACGATGTGGTGGTGAGGGCAGTCCGACTTGGGCGGAGACTCGGCGTTGCAAGGCGAGATCGTGCACAGGGACAGAATTTTCATGGCGAGTGAGAGTCAGGAAGCGGGCCATTGAAGTGGAGCTGGATGTATGTAGCGAATACTGGTGTTGCTGACTGGTTTGTCGAACCAGTGGGCAGCAACGCAGGGGGATGCGGATTTGAGACAACTGAAAGCAGTGGACAATAGACGCAAACAAGGCCGGGCCGAGATGATGCGGGATGTTGTGCGAGGGCGCCGCGGGTGCTTTTGGCGGGTTAGGGAAGGGTGCGGGTGGAAGTGAGCGGGGTTAGGTGCGTGAGGGTCGGCAGTTTCCGGATGCGGACGGGCGGGAGTGTGTGGGTTCTCTGCGGGTGGGAGTGCGCGGGAGTGGGTGCGTACACGGTGGGAAGTGCGCCGGGTGCGGGCGGGCGGGAGTGCGGGAGTGCTCGCCACTTCTCGAGAACATGGCGGGGCTGCAGCGGGTGTGGGAGTGCCGCGTGCGATGGTGCCCATGAGTGCGGGCACGCGGGTACGGGCGAGTGGCAGGAGAACTCGGGGAGAAGGCTCGGCAGTTACCGAGCAGGGTGCTCCGCCGCCCGCTGAGAAGCTTCGAGGCCCCGTTTTAATTTTCTAGATCCACATTAATATCAGAGTTGATTAAAATGCAAGTAACTATCCTACAAGGCTGCTGAAATATTTTGCCTATAAATATGCCCGTCTTCGACGGCCGTAACCCGTCGAACGGTGGTACCCGTCCATAGACACTCAAGAGGAACTCGCTCGACGGGACGGCCCGTGTGAAAAAAACGGCCGTCATCACTCAACGGGACGGACGGATCACGGATGCTAGCCCGACTCCCATCGTGACCCTGGTTACGAGTACTTATGTAATAGGGATCGTCCCTTTCAAAACTCGAGGGCACCCAAATTTGATCAATTTTTTATTAGAGACCGATTTCGTTGAGGGAGTTATTAGTGGCAGTGCTTAATATATTTAGTGGCCGTGCCTAAACATGCTTCAAATTTTTTTATTGAAAATAGTGGCTGGGTGTTGTCCTTGTTATTGTTACTCGGGGAAAAAAACCCCCTACTCGGTGAAAAATCATAACTTGTGCAAACATGGACAAAAAACTTTTTTGCTCCTCTTCGGATTGTTCCATCGGCGATCACCGAACCCAACTTACGTATGCCCCCCCTACTATCGCGATCAGGTAAGCTCCTTTTCAACGTTGTATACTAGTACCTATATATATATATATATCATACCCATTAGCTGTTCATATCCGCTGCCGTATATACTGCTTGTGGAAGTAGAACCACTGCTGCTCGCCCTTCGATGTAATTGACCGCAATAAAAATGCTTCGGTTTGTTCTGTCGGCGATCACCGAAAACACTTTGTTGGAATTCGGTAGTGCTGTTCCCCGCAGCTGTAGATTTGTTTTGTTTTCCTTTCTGCCCTTCATTATCATGAATCGTTCCTAGCCTAAACTCCGACCGCTGGATAATATACGGCTTGTGGAAGTTAGGGCTATTAAGGGGATCAGCGGAGTCCGAATTTGCACACCGCCACATTCTCAACTTCCTTTGTCACCACCACCATCTATGCGCCTCCTTCCAGCTCTAGTCGACTTACACTGACTTCTATTGCAGTTTAGCTCCTATTAAACTGTGTATTGTCCCCTCCTTGCACTGGGTACTGGCCTGGGTGCGCCCTAAGTCTCTTATAATTGCTGGTGTCTCGCTGATACATACGTGCCACTTTCAGCCAGTGCCTCCTGCCAGCACAATGCTGATCACGTTGCCCGTTGCAATGCCTCGCTGACGTTCCCTAGACCATCAGCAGCAGCAGCACCGCCACGACACAGCATCTCGCTCTCCTTCATCCAAGCGCTCGGCTTCGGCGTGCATCGTCCGCACGCCACGCTGCCGGGCCCATCCGTGCGTGCACCCACCCTGTCGCCGTGCCGCTTCCGCCCGCCTCACACGTTCATGCGTACCCTACGCTTGTGGCCGTCTAGCCTGGGGCCATGCACATCGCGGCGGCACAGGCGTTTCCTCCAGCGGCTCTACTTCCGCGTGCACCTTGCTGCTCACCTCGCGTGGTCGCCTTCATTCTCGGTGCGTTATCTGTCCGAGTCCTATAGCTCTTTTTCTGATTGTTTACCACACTGTTATTCTGCGGACTCTGCATCCTCCTGCGCATGGCCTTTATTATTTGTCGTCTCGCCGCGCCATCTGTACACGCAATAACACCACCTCCGAAGACCGCTACTACGGCGGCGTGCCTAACAAGGACGAATCCTTCGAAACAGAGGTGATGCTCATCGCGCCCCCGCTCGATACGTACCCCCTCGAGAAGAGCGAGGCGGCAGCCATGGCGGTTGTCATGGAGCGCAATTCGGATGAGAATGACGGTAACACGGATATATAGTACGGCCAACGAGGCACGCACACATCACAGCTACTCACTGTTCCACGATACTATTGGATCCTCTTCCTTGAAACCCGATTCAGACCGCGATGATCGATTGAAAGTGCCCCCGGCCGAAAATACAGAGAGCTCCACAGCCGCGCAATACTTATAAACCATTCATTCATTTTAGAAATCCCGCTGATGTTTTGCTAGACACCTTTGCGAGGAAATGTGCTTGTCTTGTTTGCATATATACGACCTATGGGACACGAGTCGTGCTGTCCCCGAAAAGTCTTTTATGACTGCCTTGTAAACTTTTGGAAACCCAATCTCCTCTGTAGACGCTTTCCCGATCTGAACGATAATGTTAGCCTTCTCGACGCAGCTGCTTCCTAACTCACCTCCACCCTAGATGCTGGCCCGACGCAGAACACGTTCTTCAAATTAATTTGCTCTTTTGCCATTTAGTCGGCGAGCCTTTCAATCGATTCTCTGTAGCAAGCGTGTTAGTAGGCGGCCAGAAGTGTCCAGAAGACCCCAGCTCACTAGCGGCTTCGAGGCTGTCGTACGGGTTCATGTTGAATGATGTTGTCTCCGTCCATCCGTCTCAGCTTTTATATACCACAGACGCCTCTGGATTTTTTTGTTAGTTCATGTGTCTTAATTGATTATATTTATGAGTGATTAATAAATACCGTTTACACTCATAAGTACTCGTTTCTGCCGGGCGTAGCAACGGCCCTTTACCCCAAGTGAGTAAGTCCAGACTGAGGTTCCCTGAAGGGGGATGTAATATTAGGGCACTGGGCTTCGAATTAAAATGGTAGCTGGGAAGGAACTTATGACTTTCAGCGCCATGCTTGTGCAGTTGCGGCGAATGTGTAGCGAGAATCAAGTGTAGTCAATGTGAACTTGGTATGAGCGTGAATGAATTATCACATTGAAATTGTTCGGTGAACAATTAATTCCCCGCTGCAGCATGCACAGGGCTCAGAAGTGAATGAAACCAACTGGGACTATCGGAATACCAAATTGGTCTCATGGTCCCAATTCTGAGTCAGGAATACATAATTCCCCGCTTTAGTTGCCCTTTAGGACTGCTGCTGAAAATGAATTGATTCTTGAGCCCCGCACAAATAGGTCACAGATGTTCCATAAATCCAGAAAGGGCAATCGTGGACTCAGATCACGTCTCATCGTCGACTCAGAACACACCCGACCTACCGGCGTGCAGGCGGAATTATTTTGTACACGGCAGGCGAGAATTAATATTGAGGCTAGATAATCACAGGAATGGCGTCAATGAATGTCAGCATGGGGAATGCTGGTCCAATCGATATGGTGCAAGTGAGGAAGATGGTTCAAATCGTGGTGGGCAGATTAGCCCCAAAGGATCAAGAAGAGCCCCCTCCGGAAAAGGCTGCAGCCCCGAAATCAGACAAAAATGACATCAAAACAGCAACGATGCCCGGAGTTGGCCATCGATGAAGACGCCACCCAAGTGGAATGTGCTTGGGAGGAGGGTAGGCATTGTACATGTATCCCTCGTATTGTACCCCTTGCTCATGCTTATTCATGGTTTATGGTCCGACCTCCAGGCCGTCCCCCTCATATCATCCTGTCTTCACTGTCCTCCATGATGATCCCGAGCTCCTGCATCGCCGTCGCTGTGGCTGTGTCGTCGTGTCCGCTGTTGCGTGTGCACGGACTACTGATGTAATTTATTCGACTTTAGTGTCTCATGACTCCTCGGTGCCGCGCTTCGCCCTTGACGCATGTTCGTCCATCTCCCCGCTGTCCAGTACACTTCTTCATAGTCATGGTATCGTGACTGCTCCGTTGCGCATGTGTCTTCCCTGTCGCGAGTCATTCATACTTGTCATATTGCCCGCCATTTTCTAGTACCACGCTTCGCTCTGAACGCCTGCTTCGCCTTATCACCATTATCTGTGGCATTTCTCGTTAGCGTCGCCGCCAACATGCAGGGCGTCGCTGTATATCGAGAATTTTCTCTTGTTTGTTTTCCTCGTGGATATCCCTGACAGTCATAGGGAAGCCAGAATTTCCAGTTGTCATCACAATCTCAACTAGGCTATATTATTGGGCTATGTTGCTCGCTCCCCGCAGATTCATCGACGCCCCGCTACTTCAATATTTCTTTCGACAAAATCAAGCATAGCGGCGAAGGCCAGACTCGCGTTGTGATGCAGGTTCACCGCGTGTCCAGCGGCAAATGTCCCAGTTATGTTCAAAGGGCTAGCCTTGGGCCAGAGCAAAGCTGTTCTGTTTAGAACCCCGTCGCAGTTACCTCCACATGCTCCCAGATCATAATGTCCTTGGAACACCTGTGTGAAAGCATATCAGCCATCTTTAGTCTCAATATCACGCCTGCAATATCTACCTGGACCGGCTTATTGAAGTTTGAGGTGTCGTACGGCGTTTGACCCAGGGTAGCTAGTTCCCCGATCGCATAGGGCGATCTACCGGACGCAGCCCATTCCACAACACTATCGTCAAAGTATGGACTTTTAAATTCAGAATATGCGCCCGCAGAGATGTCGACGGGAGTAACGTAGCCAGTTGGGAGGTCCCCCCATCTGGCGGAGTTGAGCAGTGCGGCAACGCGGGACTGCCATCCGGCTAAGAATATGTTGAAGAAGTCAAAGAGTCCGGAGTAGCCGGATAGCGAGATTCCCTGAAGTATATCATCGTGTGAATGAATGGCTGACTTGCTAAAGAGAGAAAATCAAATTCGGAAGACAAACCTGCGTGAGCTCCGGGTACGCGGAGGCGAGGCCGGCCGTGATGAATGCGCCATAAGAATAGCCAAAATGAACCGCAGATGCGATGGATACGTTCAGAGTGTATGGGGACGACGGAGCGAGGAGGAGCCGTGTGAGCGAAGCCAGAATTTCAACCTGAATTGGAAACTGAACCACGCTGTGAGGATCAGCCCTGCAAAGGATGTAAGGCTTTGTTCGTGACGGAAGCAGACGAAACAAAAAAAACACACTTGGTAGATTGCCCTGCGCCAAGTCTATCGTAATGAAAGACAGAATATCCGGCTGCCAACGCGGCTTGAACCAGGCTATATTGCTCGCCCTCGGCAAATGTTGGGTCCCAGTATCTACGATAATTAATTGATATTTTCTTTCACCATTATACACTCACGCTTTGTCTCCTCCCGCTCCGTGGGTCATCACAAGTACTGTCTCAGCGCGCTCCGTCAATTTTGACAGTGTGCAAAAACGCGCACTGATGTCGAAGTCGCCGACTACTGTGCTTGGACCGGCTATCCCATTGAACGCTGTGGCGGAGTCGCGACGCGCCTCATTTATGGTCCAGTCTGTGATATCCCATTGTGTTTTTATTTCGAAGGTGAGATCGAAAGACGGCGCTGAGATGTTCCGGAGGGGAACCGTGTAAGATTGGCAATTGTATGCGGAAGTTGAGTGTACGGCGATGATAGGGGAGAGTACAAGGAAACACAGAACAGCTGCGAAGAAGGCGGCCATGATGATGATGATGCATGAGTGCCCCTCAAAGGGTGGCTTTTAAGGCTTTCGAGGATGATCCAAAAATAGGACGATGAAATGGATTATTCATACTAATAAGACAGCGGGCACGAGAACACGTGACCGCGGCGAGTCATTAGAAGCTCGGGATCGTAGCGAGAACAGTGAATATAAGCAGGCCGGTGCAACCGGCCTCACATACAGACCGTGTTGACCGGTTTCCCCCCAAATTTCAATTCAATTATGCTGAGTTTTGAGCTACCGAGTCTCGGTTAAGCACTATGACTCGAACGCAAGTGCCTGATTTCCACATCCTAGACCCATTCTGCTGAGCATTGAGCCGCTGTGTCTCGGTTAAGCACTATGACTCGAACGCAAGTGCCTGATTTCCACACCCTAGACCCATTCTGCTGAGCATTGAGCCGCCGTGTCTCGGTTAAGCACTATGACTCGAGCGCAAGTGCCTGATTTCCACATCCTAGACCAATTCTCGACAAGAAACAAGTCCAAAATCGCCGCTAAGCCCCTTCATATTTCTTTGGGTTTCACGAAAGGTTCGCTAGAGACATGTTTTCATGCACGCTACTCTGAATGACGTTGGCTGGTCCATATCGGCATAGTCCGCCGCTTCGCCACTCCCTGCGAACAACCTGAGAGCCGCGGCGTTGAGAATAATCCTTGGCGCAATTTCTAAAGACTCATGAGATCGTGATTGCTCCGCTGTAAGGTTCCGAAGTCTCCGGACCGCCACAGTCATCCTTCGCCTCCATGTACTTACGCACCCGAGTCTCGCGACTCATCCTGACTCGATCCGTAGTTATTTCAAATAGTCCTTTTTTTTGGAGCGTTAACGTTTGGGATAATGCAACTTAGTTTGCAAAGCATTCGAAGTGCATCCATTACTGGAACTAGGCGTATCCAGTAGAGCCAGGGATAATGTCCAGGGGGAAATGCTGTTAAGCACAGGTACCAAGCCTTTGTGTGGGATTCTGGCCATTCCGAAATCAACATACTCCATTTTTAAGAGTGGTAGGCCGTATGCCCATTATATCGGGATTTGCATCGGGGGCATGAACGATGTGGAAGTGCGACTCGGCTTGCTCGTCGCCTTCGGGATTCGGACCGGCTGCGCACGCCAAAAAATAGTATCGCCGCGCGAATCATTTCTATTTCCACTCTACTGTGCCGATTTTCCGCTCAGTTCCGTTCCACTCAATTATTTGTCATGCTCACCACCATGATTCCATTTGCAGTTACAGCCGTTTGCAGAACTTAAGGCGCGGCCTTTTTTTTTTTTTGTAAGTTTTTTATCGCACAGCGATAGCGAGCTCAATTCTTTTCCGTTTGACTTAAAAATAGGCTCATCTTCTCGGCAATGAAATGCCTATCCGACCACCACCTTCTATTCTCCTGATGCGATCAAAATTGCCTTATCAGGTAAATATCGGTCTTTTCACACAAAATGATGAGCATGATAGCTATAGTTGTCTGACTGATCTAGAAATTTTAGAGGATGGTCTTGGTTGTATTGTGGAGCACTGAGAATACCGGGATTTCTTATATCATATGTGGTTCCCATATACAAGGTACTTGAATATCCATCATGGTGAGAATGCAGAATACTGGCGAAATAAAGCACACATTGAAAATACCAGCATTTCTGACCCTTGTTAATACTCGCAAGGATGTTACTTCAAATTTATACGGCATTCCGATCACCACACAGACAATACGACAAGTCCTGTGCAAAAAGACCGATATTTGCCTAATAAGGCAATTGTGATCGCATCAGGAAAATTGAAGGTGGTGGTCGGATAGGCATTTTCATTGCCGAGAAGATGAGCCTATTTTTAAGTCAAACGGAAAAGAATTGAGCTCGCTATCGCTGTGCGATAGAAAACTTACAAAAAAAAAAAAAAAAGGCCGCGCCTTAAGTTCTGCAAACGGCTGTAAGTTCTGCAAATGGCTGTAAACACCTAAGATCTTGTGCAGTGCACCACCCAAATATAGAAGACTTGCCCCATTGCCATTCTCATGCACGGAATTAATTTGGAGCTGAAACACGGTCGGATTTATCCTTATAATACCATTACCACATTTTATTACTCCGACGATATTCTAGACCCACCCACATCACATATTTTTCTCCATTTTGTAGCAATCCCGACGCTATCGCCAATCCGGAGGTGCAGACTTGCTCGGACTGCGCTGGGGATTGAATTCGACTTGGATTGGGCACCCAACGTCGGCGCTGAGCGGCGCAGCGTTTCTCCCTATACGTCTTTGCGCAGGTTCCCGGCTTGTATAGCACCGAAGGTTTTGCTTAGCTCAAGGATTTACGACGGACATTTTACGTATCTATATTTGTTTCATATATTTCCCATGTCATGCTAGCGGGCTCCGGTGTCGCGGGAGTACGCGAGCAGCCGTCCCATCATAAAGGGGGCTCCTTCATTCGTACCACCATAATCCACCAACTTTGAGCTATTCTCTGGGCACAAATTCAGAGGCTATATTTATCCAGGGAATCCACTCCACGATTCGGGACCCTTTCCGGCACGACCTTGACACCCACCTCCTTCCCGAGGGGACAACCCTTTACTTCTTCAACGACACATGAGATCGCATGACGCCGACCGTGATCGTCAACGCGGTATCTGACGCTGACCAGAGTTCCTGTCCACCCATTCACAACGCCGCCAGGGACATCGAAATTCTGCGGGATGATTACAGACATTCCGATGATGAGCGGGATCTGACCGAGGCGCTGATTGGTCTTTCCTTAATCCAAGCGCATGAGTCTGTCACGAAGGGCAGTATCGGATACTGGCTTGTTTCGAGCTAAAGCATCATGGCAGTGATACCACTCCAATTTCCGACCCGTGCGTCTGGCAAAGTCCTGGGCCATTCTTGCGTTCAGTGAGTCCTTTATCGCATTATCCGTGACTATTATAGGTGCGGAAGCCCATGGTCCAGTTTGCCAGTCAACGTCGAGATTCTGGACCAAACGGGTATTAAGCAATTGGAAGTCCGCAGCAGTACAACGGCCCTCACGAAGCCGGCCCAACAATTCGACAAATGGTTGGTTTTCGGGCCCGGTCTGACGCTTGATCTCGGTAAGCAGAACGACGGTTTGCACAGAGAGCCAAAGAAGCTTCCCGAAGATAATTTTCTGGCCGTCACGGGTAGCCGCTCTTGCAATGACTCTCTGGTCTAAACGACCGTACAACCGAGTTTGCGCGAAGCTGCGAGAAATCACCTGCGAATATAATGCTTACACCGCCAAATGCAGAGGTGTCTCCCTTGGCCATGCTCAAAGCACTTCAGTCAACCCTTTTATTGAGCCCATAGGGTCTAATTGGTCTTAGTAGTTAATGGGTCCTATGGGGGGTAAATTTGGCAGGAGTTCCCACATGGAGTGGGAAGGATCACGGTAGATGTGGGTAGGTAGGTAGGTAGGTAGCATTACACGGAACGGTCCGAATCACGAACGCCGGTTTCCAGGTATTATCCCGGTGTACAAAGCAAGCAAAATTACACCTTTGTCCCTGGACCTCCAACTGCTCCTCAAACCAAGCTCGCAGAATCCCACAAGTCGCCCTGTGCCCCGCGGTAGAGCCTAGATTGCAGCTAGAAGCTAAAAAATTAGTTCACAGTCCACCGAACAATCCCCGTTAAGTCCGAATCATCCATTTATTCTTCTATATATAGGAGTCGCGTAGAACACTTCAAGGATTTCATGCGCAAATTTAGCCACCAGTACAATTGTAGAACGCTCATCTCATAGATAGTGGCTTTCAGGAACTCTATAGTTGTGAATTCTGCCATTTTCTTCTGCAGTCTCGGGACAGCTCGGAACAATTTGTGCATAAACACGTCGCGTAGTTTTAGAACTTCAGGCGATGCCTGGCATTCAATTAGCGCATGTTCTGGACTTTCCACTGAGCTCAAGCAGAATCTACAAACACGTTCATCACGAGGCACTTTCGGCTTAGCATGATCAACATACCGCAATTTTTCTAAGGCAAGTTGGTGGGTAGACAGCATGATGGAAGTTAATGCTTCCCGATGGGATTGCGTCCTGACCATGGATAGATAGTGCCTTAAATATATTGTTTTCTGCGCGGCAGGTTTATCCTTTTGAGGCTCACGGCGTCCGTGCAATAGATAGAGTTTTTCAGATGAGTTCACTTCATGCTGCAGCCACTTTGATGCATTCTCCTCGACCAATTTTTTGTATACTTCCACACTTTTTTCAGTGGCCGTAGATAAGTCCAGAGAGGGGCAATCAAACGGTAGTTTCTTTCCTGCAGTTAATAAATCTCCAGCCCAAGATTTCTTTCCAGCTGCTGCAAGCTCAATTGAGCTATTTAGTGCCGCTCGAGAAGGATGTGGGAGTTTGAGTGATAATAAATATTGCAGGTAACCTAGGAGCAGAAAGAAGCGCCGGACTCGCAGCGGCATTATTCCGGTTTCAGTGAACAGAGGTGCGTGCATTGAATGTGAGTGAAGATTCAGAATTTCCCTCAGGAAGTCGACTTGAACAGCACATAGTTTTTTCACATGTACGTCATCACAATCTGGCGAGACCTCACAGCCATGAATTAGATGACAGTCTACACGCGCCATGTAGATGGTTTTATATTGCTTTGGTGTCAATCGACCAGTGGAATCATCAGCTCCCAAAATTCTGTGCGCACAATACCTCGCAGTGCCTGCTTTCACATCGTAGTGGTTTTCAAAAAATATTTTGAGTATCGGTTCTGAAATTCATGCCCACGTATTTCTCCTCGACTTTGATGTTCAGAATGTTCGCTCCTAGATGGAATTGAACGTCTGCTGGTGCGCGGCCAAAGATCAGAATTATAGTCTTGATCATGTTGACACGAATGAAATTTTTAGCGCACCAAGCACCGAGCGCGTTCAGCCTGCGTTGGAGCCCTTCAGCGGAGAGCGAGATGAGGAGAATATCATCTGCTTGTGCGAGAAGGGCAACTCTCAACCCGGATAGAATTGGATCTTCTGGATCATTTAACATGACGAGGTCAGCCATGAACAAATTCCAGAGGACTGGAGAGGACGGATCGCCTGTAAGCAAGCCAATTAAGGCTTTGAATTCGGCGGAGTTGTGGTCTCCATGTCTCACATAATATTCCATCCGCTGGTAAAGCATTCGCAGCCAGTCTAATATTGCGCCTCCCATTCCCATTTTAAGGAGCTTAAGCCATAGTGTTGGATGGTCTGTAGAGGGGAAAGCATTCGTTGCATCCACTGTTGCCACATACAGAGTGCGCTTCTGCGCGCGAGCCCATTCCTTGGCACATCTCAGAATAAATGGGTTATTATTCGTTCTGTATCCTTCACGAAAACCATTTTGAAAATCTGGGATGTGGCCATTTAAGTTGGCCCAGTCTGTGATGCGCTTGTGAATCAGCAGAGTTAGAATTTTGAGCACGCAACTTTCTAGCGCAATAATTCTGTAGCTCTCTGGATCGATATTAAGCTTCCCTTTTTTCAGAAGTCCAATTATGAGTGTTCTGAACTAGTCTCACGTAGTCAGACTCTAAAAAAAGTTTTATGAGATAGTCGATAAAACTTAATATAGAGTCTGATTTCGTTGGCACATCGGTTACCGGACCTTGGAAAGCCGTGATCAAATCGTGACCACACGTGCATTGATGTTCCCACGAGCCGCATTAGGATGGCAGCGAAAACTAAGAAAAGGCAAAATGAGGCCCGTTGACTCCCAAAACTTTTGGAGTATGTATACTGGTTATTTTGTATTCTATTTGTCCTCACTTCTGTTATCAAAAAATGTGCTGCGAGTGAAAGGCGATTTTGATCGCCTGTCCCAATGCGGCGCGTGGGAACATCAATGCACGTGCAGTCACAACTTGATCACGGCTTTCCAAGGTCCGGTAACCGGTATGCCAACAGATTCAGACTAGTTCTGAACCAAGTAGTCGGCCCATCTTTCCTTCTGACGCATTCATTACACAGGTGTGCAAGGACATCATTCGGGATTTCAAGAATCTCCGCGTATATGATGGAATCATCACCTGTGGCACTGTCAATCCCCTGCTTCCGTATATGATTATCCGTTCTCTTAACGAGATGTCTCGAATCAGTTTGTATGTCTTTGGCAACATCCCCATAAGTATTATCCCCATCGTGGTTCTTCCTCCAAAGTGCTTTGCACAACACAATTCCAGCTCCCACCGTGCCGCAGTTATCCGTATGTTTGGTCCCATCCTTTTTAGTCCTATCTCCATTGCGGTACTTCCTTTACGGGTCTCTGCACAACGCAATTTAAACTCTCGCGATTTTGGAGTAATTCCACTGTATTCGGCTATTTCCCTCGACGGAGCTCCGTTTTTCCGCAGTCCTGTGGTTCAGGTGGCCCATTCTCCTACGGACCTGTGCATTTCGCGTCTTTCTGGACTTGGTTGGATCTCACTGTCCGCAACTATCCCCGTCTCACAAGAATCCACCAGTCAGGTGCCTCCTTTACGTCCAACTATACTGCGGATTTTCCTAATCCAGATTTACTTGCTGCCCGGCTACTGCGACTTCTTTCAAGATCCGGAGCTTCTTTGTCGCAGTATCCGCAGCTTCTGTCGCACTGCATCTGCGGCCCAATTCAGCTTCCTCTGCCTTCTTGAGTACTGCGACATCGCTAGTCTCCGATGATTCTTTCCCGCAGTACCCATTTATAAAGCAACGGGCAGTCAGAACCTCCTCTGCCTCCTATTCTTTCTCCCTCATCCTCGCATCCGCAAGATGGCGCACGGTTTGGGATGAATTTAATTCCTTGCATGGCCTTCATTCGCTAAATTCAATCCGCAGAAAACCTGTAGATAAATCGTGGCTGCCTTTTCAGTCCATCATTTCTCTGACCACTTCCCGGTGTGTATTTTACAATTTACAATTGTATGCATCGCCCCGATTAAATCCAACAGCCCTGCACTGTGAATCGTTCTCGTTTCTTCTTCCCTGCTCAAACTTGTGCAGCCGTGCGTGCTTCATCCCCGTCCACCTCTAATTATGCATTCAACAGGACAGCCGCTGATCAGGAGTACTCAGGTAAGCTCACGATTTCTGGTCCATATCCATACTCAATTACCCTCCAGCAAGTTTGAAAATTCTTAACATCTGCCGGTGAGTCCGTTCTCTTTTATTATATATGCTCCTGCGTAACCCTGAATCTTATGGTGTCCTTTACTCTGAACCAGCCCGTTGAAGACACCAGCTGCTTTGAACCAATGCGCCAGACATTTCGTCTTTAACTATAATCGAACTCCAAGCTCGCATACAGCTGTAATTCCGCCTCAACATATTTCAGGCATCCACCAGTTCTCAACTTGCACAAATGATCAGTACAAATTATGTCGCATCTACCGTAACTAATACTTTCCGCTGTCCCTTCTATTGCAATGCTGTTCTATTCTCCTCTCTTTGTGCGTAAAGCTGCGAGACCTCTCTACCCACCATATATGTCCTCCCAAGGAACTCAACTTCTACTATATGACCGGAGCAAGCTGGATCTAATGGCTGTGCTACGGGTATATTCTTAAACGACTAACTTACGTAGATACCAACTGACCACTTCAATGAGCATCAACTTCACAAGCCCGGACCCCTCACTGCCTCAAGAACCACCTCGCTTCTCCGTAGTCTTCAATGAAAATACATTCCGACTTTCTCGCCTAGCCCTCTAACCATGAGTCAATCGGACCATGAGTCAATCCGGAGGTTAGATCTAATCAATCTCATTGGCCGCAGTCGACCTGCTGCGTGATCTTCTTGGCACGGAATCTACCACCGAGTCAGCTCTCTGAGTCTTAATCAAATTGCCCGGAGGACGCGATCAACTCACCTTGCACAACAGGTCCCCGGAACAAGCTAGATCTAATGACTGCCGCGGGAATAATTGTCGGGTGAGCATTCACGATACCAGCTGATCATCTAAGCGGAGCTTTTTTGCTTCTCCGTAGTCTTCCTTTAAAATACACTGCGTTTTCTGCGCACAGCCCTCGGTCCATGGATCAGTCCACAAATTCGAGCGAGATTCAAGTTTGCTGATCTCACTAAGGCCGCAGTTGAACTGGTACAAAACCGGTGCATGAAATTCTTTGCACGGACTCACCGCACGTTCATTGGAGCGGTTGCTCTCTGGATTAAATTTGCCGGAGCGAAGCGCAGGCATTTCTTGTCCTTTACCCATGCAATGTGCTCCTTGGTCCATTCTGCGGAGAAGAATTTTTCGCAGGTGGGATCAAATGTATTCTCCGGGATGAGATTCTCAAGCAGCCGATTAATTTTATGTTGAGTCTCGTCGAAGGATTCAGGAAGGGTTGTGGGGGGATTAAGACGTTTCTCAAAGACCGTTTTCAGGCTCTGCGCGGTCACTGAGATTGGAATGGGGGCTGGATCCGTGAAGCGACGATACTCTCTCCAGAAAACCTTCGATGATGGTGCCTCTATAATTTTCGTCGCGTTTTGCTCTCGTATTTTATAGAGCTTGTCTCTGCCTCTGTGTGGTGCAGGATATTCAGCACGTTTTGGAATCAGATCCGGCGCGCTTTGCCCCGCATCATTTGGAATATCTGCGGAGACTTTTTCAACATTTAGGGGTTGCAAGTTAGATGGCATGGCTGGTGGTGCATTTATAGAGCTTGGAGCGCCGCATCTAGGTAGTGCCGCACCTCTGGCTGCCATTAGAGTTGCTTCTTTGAGAGGGTGCGATACAGAATCTTTTTGACGTGAATAAAATGAATAGGGGCTGCACGGAATTTTATCCATTGGATAATAAGCTTTAGTATGTCGCCGTTGGACATTTCCAACCACAAGCGTCGTTTTTATAGGAATAATAAGTTACAGAGCGGATGGCGTACTCAGATCTTGTCGAGGTTTTTGTCTTTGGAGCAGCTTGAACAGCTAGTAAGAGTGCAACTAGATCGGCGCGGCCATTTGTTTGATTTCCCCATACTCTGACCTCCCGATTTAGGCCTGAATTTTGGCCGAAGTAAGCGGCGGCTCCCGCCTGTGCAGTATGCTTTCCAGAGTTTTTGCAGACTCCGTGGATTGTGACCGCTTGTGGGGTTGTGTTGTAAAAAGTTTTACCAAATAGTGCTGCGGCTTTTTTGGCATCGTCTTTTCCGGCCGCCAAAGTGCTAATTAGAAGACGCTCTAATTCAGTTTCGGTAGGAAAATTTACTTCTTCTCGTTTCCGCTTTTTTGAGGGAAAAGCCGAGGGGCCAAGAATTGTCGAATCCACTTCCAGTTGGAGAACAAGCTGGGCGTGATCAAATCCGTCGACCTTTGGTTCGACATGAAATGATTTAATTCTTGGGAGCAGGCTTCGTGAGCATATTGCGTAGTCGATGACTGTTGAACTCGAGCCTTGAAAGGACGTGTATTCACCGCTCCCAGGGCCGAAACATTTGGCACCGCTGATAAATACGAGGTCGTAGTCATTACACAGTTGGAATAAGAATCTTCCCCGCGTTGAGATTGCGGAGTCTTTGGATTTTCTGACAGGATCGTTAGCTGATGGAGTTCTCGAGCCAGTTCTAGCATTGAGATCTCCGAGTATAAGCATCTGAAATCCTCCCGCGCGTGCCGTGGCAAAGGATAAAGCGAGGAGCGCGACACGGATCCCGCTCAAGCTCACCTGTCCAGTTGGTGGATTCGGGAATAATGTACGTGTTGTACATTACAGTATCACCCAGCTGGTGCACCATGAAGTCTGGTCCAGATAAATCTTCACGCAGTTTGGTTGGAATTCGAGCCGAGTTGATGACTGATGCGACACCACCCCATGATTTCGAAAAGTTGGGTTTGGATCTCCGTGTGCGCGATAGTATTGAGTAGCCGTCAGGAACTCGGATGGTATCGTGCTGTTGAGGTCTCAGATGTGTTTCCTGGAAGAAATTGAAGTCATTTTTGAATATTTCTTTGCGGTTTTCGGGGCAGCTCATGAGAAGCATAAAAAACCCATCTATATTCCAGCTTTTGATATTTATTAACTCGGTGGGTAGAGGGCGAGGTACGAAAGGTAATGATGAGCTATTAAAAGGCGGTGTAATATTCATGGAAGTGGGGGGAGTAAGAATAATTGGCTGATGTATCGTAGCCAAAGTAGAAGTTGGCGAAATAGGTGAAGTAAGTAAAGTATGAGCTGCCCCTACACATTTGGGGACGCGACGACGCTCTGGTACTGGTGACCAGGGTTGAGGCGGGCGACGTTGAAGGACGATATGAACCACGCGGCTATTTCCGCGGAGTCAAAGCACGCGATGATAGTGTGCGCGTCGGGGCCTCGACGCGCGCGATAATTCCGCATTACGGTGCGGGCAGAAGGGAGCACGGTGCGTATGACCGTGGCCGACTCTCCTGTGATGTTTTTAGTCCACGCCACGGGCCTCAAGCGCGCCTCACGATCAGAGTTGTTGGGGAGGTGGGGAGGAGGAGCGGCGGCCGCTACAGTCACCGTGACTTGGACAGGAGCGGTGGGAGGTGGGGCCGTCACGACGGGCGTGATGGTCGGAGCAGGCGCGAGGGAAGGCGGCGGCGCAATAAAAGTCACAGGGGTGGGCGCAACGAAAGGTGTGGGGGCAGGTGTAACGAGAGGCGTAGGAGCGGGCGCAGGAGCGAGTACGGGCGGGGGCGCTATCACAGGCACAGGAGCGGGTGCAGGAGCGAGCACCGGAGGAGGTGCGATCACAGGCATCGGCCCAGAGGCGGGGGCTGATCCATAGGCGACTTGGACGGGGACAGGTGCGGTGTGGGTGTAGGTAGGCACGGACGAGGAGGGGGCATGCGTAGACGTCGCCGTAGCAGTCTGTGCAGCATCTGCAGGGGATGGGGTCAAATCTACTCGAGCACGTACCGCACGTGCGTCGTCGGAGGGACTTGGTGAGCGACGGCGCTTTCTAGCAAGTTCCGTAATCATCTCGTCCATGCGCGCCATGAGCGCATCCATAGAGCTGGTGGATGCGGCGCTATCAGCGACGACAGCGGTGTGAGCAGGGGGTGGCGCGGCCGGCTGCATTGTGTTGACGCGTGTGATGAGGGATCCCACCGCGGTGCGGAGGATATCCAACGTGGCCGCAGTCTGCAAATTAGTGGCCTCGACGACGTCCATGCGGTCGGAGACGTCGTTGGCAGTCCGCATGGAGTTCGCTACGCCGAATCGGAGCTTGTCGAGACGAGCCCGATTATCGCCCGAATCTTCGAGGGAAAGAAGCTGGGCAGCGAAGCCTGAAGTACACGCGTTAGTTTCGTGGTTTAGGATGTGATATGGGTTATATTGATGCGCACCGTTGAGAACCTCAATGACGTGAGCACTACGTTCCTCCATATCGGCTGCCAGACGTCCAGTAGCCTGGGTGAGAGCGTGAATCTCGGCTTGGCACGCTCTCACCTCATTTTTGGTGTCCAGTTTTTTGTCGGCGGCGAGAATGTTGCGCAGGCCGACGCTATCAATAAAGGCGTGATACGCCTTGTGAATGGCGCGTCCGGAAGGCCCAGGAGTCGGGTTGCGTTCACGCCCCTTCCCCTTGTCGGTCGGAAGTCGCGTGAGTAGAGGGGGTGGGCGCAGGAGCAAGCGTGTCGTCCACATCAAAAAATCCGTCAAGATCGGAATTGACGAGGACGTCAGCAAGAGAGACCGAGGGAGTGGGGGTGGGGGTGGGCTGGTCGATGGTGACGGTGGTCGCGATAGTGTCCGTACGTGTAAGAGGAGTTGCGTTTACTGGAGCAGTCACGGTAGCGGGAGGAGGGATCACGGCAGCTGACTGCGTGGGAATAGAAGAAGTGTTAATGATCGCCGACATTTGGAGAGCGTTTTTGGGAGAGAGAGAATTGGAGAGCGTTGCGTTGAGTGCTGAAAGACTGCTGGTGAACTGGGGGGGTGAGTTGTGCATATTTCCAGAGCAATATTTATTTTCTTTGGCTACGTCTAAGCGAAGAATTTTTCTACGCTGTTCTCCGATGCTTTACTCTAAGCGAGGAAATTTTCTACGTCGTCCTCCGATGCCTACTATGCAGGGCTGACATTCCACGGTAAAATTGCTCCCAGACTGACGTGTCCTTCTGCGCTGACGTGGCAAGAGTCGACGTGCTGGCAAGAAATCCCCCCCGCCGAATCTCACTTTTTCTCCTCCGCTGCGAAGTCCTGGGGCTCAGGGATTGGGGTTCCCGAGGTTAGACACTGGCGGAGTAGGTCAACGCCCTTCCTGCTCGAACGAAAGCCAGGAATTCAGGCGTTTAATTGGTAGCTACAGTACCCAGTCGTCGATTATCGGCGTCCGCGCTGTTTTCTCTCGCTGGTGGTATAGGACAGTGTTTTTGTCTCTTGGGACTTGTTTTCTGTGCACTATATCCAGCCAGTTTGAGAGTTTGGGCGTCGGAAAGGCGAGTCTCGAGTTTTTGGGATTTGATGGTGGTGGTGACCGGTGGGAAGTGTATGGTCTTCCCATTTCAAAAATCTGGGCTTCCCATATTACAATTTTCGGCTTCCCACTTCTGATGTGGGCCTTCCCAGGGCGTCACGTCACAGGTACCAAAAAAATCCTTGATATTGCATGCATTTCTGCACGTATCAGGCTGCAAGTAGGTGATTCTTGAAGCCCTCACCTGGCTTAACGTGTGGAGGGTGTCACATACAATAATATCAACATTTATGTAGACCCATCAAATGCCTTGCCCCTGGTCATTTGGGGCAACACTAATAGTATAGAGGATATATCAGCTTTCCTGCAGACTTTCAGAGATTATATGTGATCTGAAATAACCTCTAGGGGCATGGATGAGGTTGCAGTGTGGGCACATTGGGTACATATGGGCTTGTAGTGTGGGGGGTATGGACTATGCCATCCAGGCTTAAATTGTAGTTACATGCCACAAGACAATGTGCATATCACATACCTTGGGTACTGTAATATACACTGGGCAGGGAGTCGATGTGGCTATGTTATCTATGGATAGAAATTAGATAAATCAGCAGATTATTTACTTACACATGATGCAATGGTAGTCAACAGTCGCTTTGGTTGGAACTACAACAACATTGGGGAACACAACCTAGATATACTGTCTCATCTTCAGCATAGTCTGTATATAGGTTCTGTGGAGTTGTACATTGCTCAACAATGACTTGTAGGACAGACCACAGCCCACATGGGACATCCCAATTCTAACTGGGAGCGCCCATAGATAAATGGTTCTTCCCATCACAGCAAGGGCTTTCCCACTGGCGAAAGATTGCTCATGGGAAGTCCCATTTCACTCTGGTCCTTCCCAGATCAATGTATCCAATATGCAATAGGTGTGGTCCTTCCCAGTTGCATGGTCCTTCCCATTTTCATAACCGGGAAAGACCACACCTACCATATAAGGCAAGCATAGCTGGTCAGTGTGGGCCTTCCCAGTTGCAACTGGAAGGACCACACCTTCCTTTTAAGGTAGGTGTGGGAAGGACCACCGTACTACCATAAATGGTAGGTGTGGATTCCAGTCAAAATCAAGATTGCCTTCGGATGCATGAGAGTCATTGCTCGGTTCATCCTGGTCAGGGAGACCCGGAGCAATTCCATCATCGCCGTCTGGGTCACCTTCAACGCAAAATTCCTCAGACTCATCGGCAACGAGCTTCCTTTTGATACATTCTTTGTGACTTTGAGCAACGAAGTCCCAAACACAGACACGCTCAAGCAATTTACCCCGTTGCTGATAATCGCGCGCTTGGCTGGCTGAAGGTAGCATCCTGCCATTAGTATCGAGGCGGACCGTGATGTTTGGAGCGTCTTCTTCGAGAGCAAGGATAGCTGCGTTATCATCCTCATCGTGAAGGGAGACAACACTGCGAGCATCACAATCATCATCGTCGGGGCCTAATGCATCCTCGTCACTGTGCTCTGCGGATTCGCCCTCGGGCTCTTGACCAGCAGACTCGGGAGATTTTTGGCTAACCTGAGTGTAACAATCAGGACTGGGGTCTTCGAGGTCAATGAAATACTCCATAGAGGACCAATACAGGTTCTTATATTTATGACTCGTGAAGTGGTCCTCGAGGTCGAGAATATAAGACATGACTTGTGGAGCGGACAACTCTTGTTGAGCGATCATTGAATAGGCACATTTTTGTAAAAGCTGCCGCGCACGGAGGGCGACCTGAGTGGTATCCGCGTCATAGTCCTGGAGCTTCGCAACTGCGAGTTCAAGAGCAGCGAAAGCTACGTGCGTCTGAAGCTGAGACTTGGTTATATAGTCCGTGATGTAAAAAAGAATTGGCTTCGCGGCGGGCCCTGATCCGATAAATTTGATGTCCATATTGCATCGAATGGCCTTGAGCATGGTTTCATTGAAGTTATTTACTAGGCTGTGTAAAAAATGTAGAGTTATTTCACCAGTTTCGGGATCAATGATGGTAATGGGCGTATAGTTGGACTCGGAAAGGTCGAAACGACACGTTTTAGGCTCGGCCCCACCCTTCCAATACTTCCAACAAGAATGTGTATGAGAATGCATCTGACAACGCTTGACGAGGCGATGGAAATCGCTCGCCTGGGCGTCTTCCAAATCAGACTCGGCAACATCTTTACCGGGGCCACGGGTTGCGCATGGGTGAAAACGATCCAAAGGAGTCTCAAGCTCAGGGTGCGGATCATCTGGAACATGGTTGGTAATAACATCGTCGAGGTACGCGATCAAGCGGCGCTGAAAGTCTGCGTCCCCTCCGTTCGCTAATGCACGAGCTTTAATTTGATCGGGGTTAAGAGCGCTGGCGATCCAAACCATCATATGGCAGTGGAGGCTCCCGCGGCCCTGAGCCTCGACACACCCATAATAGGCTTCGCACACACCGAGAACACCACCTTCAGTGTTTTCTTGTTTGGGATCGTAACCGAGCAAAGTCGATATAACAGCCTTCATGTAGTGGTTTAAGAACCTCGCGGTAAGAGACGGATTCTTGGCAATGGCCCTAGCCTGCACGTAAGTGTCTGCAATATCCTGGGGTCGCAAATTTTGCAGATCTATTTCACTGCCCGCTAAAAACTTCACCATAGGGTGGTAAATGTCAGCCGGGTTGATGGTGTTATAGAAGCTCGGCATGCCCATTTCCATCATCAAAGCGCGGATCTCATTGCGACGAAGAAACTTAGACTGAGCGGATCCCGGAACATGGGAAGTGATAATATTCACCTCTTTCATCAAAGCGGGAACGCGTCGTTCCTCGGCATTATTAGCTGTCACAGAATCCCCTTTGGCAACACGTTCTGCGACGGTATGGACAACGGCGGAGGAAACGGTTCCAAACTGCGCTGCGATGCGGTCGAAATTATTGCGCTTGACTTCGAGACTGGTCCGGAGTAAGAGTGCTCGGCGTTGAAGCATGTTGAAGGCGGTGAACAAAAAGGAATAGTGTTCCTGAAAACGCTGATCATTGAGCGTAAAAAAATGCTTGATATGATTTTTGAACGACAAGGGCGTCCTGCGAGCTTTGTTCTCAGGCCCCCCAATTCCATACGGGAACAAAGTGGGGTACATCATGGGAAAGAGATCTGGATTATTGAACTCATTGACAGGGAAGGGGTCATGAGGAATCTCTACGAAATTCGAGCCAGGTTTACACAAATGATCGAGGGCGGCAGATTTCAAGATAGCAGGGGAAGCATGAGGGTCGAGGTCAGCAACGACGACACTGTCGAATGTGGTATGAGAGGGCGGCGGACGAAGAATTTCCGTGAGATCAGGGTTGGAAGCAGGGTCAGGTTGGGAAGGGTATAGAGTGGGGATATGGTCAGCAACAGTTGATTCATTGCCATCAGAGTTGGCGATATGCTGGATGTGGACAGGGAGAGTTGTCTCGGGCTCCAGGTGTGCAAGTCTAGTAAGTTCGATAATGACGTCTTTGTATAAATGATTATGCGCCTTCAGCCAACGAAGGGCGGACATCACTCGCTCTTTCCGAGCGATCAGTGGGGTCGCCTTTTCGCGCAACCATTGCGCTGTCGGGGGGCTGGAGCCGACGAAAATCACACATATGGGTGTTATCATGTCTTCAACAGAAGGAGGGAGGGTGGTGGCTATTTCGGAGGGACGTTGCGGATAAACAATAATGTGTCCATGAATAGCTCGCTGTTTGGCTAGGCCAGAGCTATCATCGGGGCGCAACTGGACAATCCACCACTTGGCTCTGCAGAGAGCTATCATAGCTTCTTCTACAACAGAGAGGTCCTTCAATTCATCCGGCACGGAACCATGGTAGTTGTGATTTGCCAGGGCTTTTGCTGGTACTCTGTTTTTGCGCAATGCGTTGTAACAGTGCTTGCATGTAACAAGTACTGCTCCGCCCTCATCGTCCGTCTCTATACACTGAGTGTCTATCAGCAAACTCTGATACTCCGTCTCATCGGTATCAATCGGAGGCTCAGGAAGTTCGGGGTCCAGCCAAGGGTAATTCGTCTCTAATGTTCGTTCGGAATCGCTTCGGAGCCGCAAAAACTGTGCATATCTTCGTCAAGGAATGCGGAATCGACGTTCATTGCCTGATCAAGATGGGTTGCACCAGAAGCACCAGGAACCATGCGTTCAAAATCTTTGGGACCGAGAACGCTAGGAATTTTGCTCGGAGGTATAGCGACATGGTCTGGACAGCGAAGGAGGTCCCAATCGAAATTGTCAAAAGAAATTATACACCGTTCACTCTCATTGACTTGTCGGACGCCACTCCCGCAAGTGAACGTAGCCCAATCCTCACGCGCGAAACTAGATTCAACTGCGAAAGTATTTTTTTCTTGAGATGTTGGGGAACAACTTGCGGCCATTTCATGCGCAGCAGCGTACGAGCCTTCCTTTTGTCTTCTTTCTCAGGGTTGCCGCACGATGATTTGGGCTTTTTCTGAGATTTCAGGCGCCGACAATACGCTAATAAAATCCGACGCAGAACTCCGAGAGACGAGTCATGGGCGTAGGGAACGCCGTGCATATCTAATAGCTTTCTCAGCGCTTTCTTTTTCAATTTGCCGCAGAGGTGCGATAGAACAGCGACCTGCATCGAAACAGTGTTGTCCTCGCCGAGGGGAGGATCATAGTTAATCTCTCGTCGCAATGATGCACACCCAATGGAGGGGTTTTCAGCCAACGGGTCGATACAAGTGCCGTATGATATGTGACGGTATAGAGACTCAAAGAGTTCTGCACGAGTTAGCTTAGAGTCCTGGTTCACTAAGCCATGGGCACAGGCAGAGGACAGCAATGCACCACGGGGTGGCGCGTTCAACGTGAGTAAAAGGATGGACGACAGGAGAGGCCACGGAATAGTCAAGGACGAGTGCCATACGACGACGGTCAATCTGAGCAAGTATATCGATTCTAGATTGACCGCCAGGGACATGAATGCCCATGGCTTTACCAACAAGAGAAAGAGAAGGGTCGGGAAGCGATGCAGGTGTAGCAGACAATACTAAACTGAGCACGTGAAATCCCTGTGCGTCAACCCCAGCTGCTCCAGAGGAAGCTTGAGCGCAGAGACAATCATCACAGCTCGATGCCATAGAAACACATGATCCAGACAACTTGAACAGATGATGTAAAAGCGCGCTCTGCAACAACGGCACAGACATACGAAGACGTACGGGGAGGTTGTGTCGTTGAAGCACTCGGGTGAGCGAGTCTCGGTCAGCGTGGAAGGCAGACATGGCATGATTTGGTATCAATAAATGAGCCGAAAGAATATCATCATGAGCACCAGCTGAAACGCCTAGGGGACAGGGCGAAGAGCCGGATGCAAGGGGGGGAGCATTATCCGGCACAATCCGAGTGTCGGAGGGCAAGGCAATGGGCCGCGTGTCGCGATCTTATACGTTCGGAAACGAGTTCACGCAACGTTGCACTGCGGGAAGTAAAGGTACTTCAACTGAGTGTGTGGGCACTCAAACCGAAAAAAAAAGGTACTCAGCATGAGACTCATATTTTGCAGTGCTTTTTGACACACTCCGGGTAAGTACTCTCTAAGGCACTACTTCCAGAGGTACTTTGTCGTAGTGGCCTCCAAGGCACTACTGCCTGGGTACTTCAACTAAGTTCCTGAGGGGTACTACAAATGGAAACACTGTAAAAAAACACTCCGTCCCAGCACAGCCCAGCACCTCACTCAAAAGTACCTGACGCGCTCTTATTGATCCGCGAGCCTGTCAAAATGTGTGGCAGTACCGCGATTTGCATGTGTTTGGAACGGATCAAGGCTTGCTTTGCACTACAGCAAGCGCACTGCGGGCCCACCTGTACACTGACTTGGAAAAAGTATTGTGTCAGCATAAATCTGCTGGAGGTATCGCCCGTATCGATCTTGAGGTAACGAGGAAGTCGAATAACTTGCGTTTGTCCAGGAACGTAGATGTTCAGAAGTTCTATTGCAAACGCATAAGGGACATGTGACAGGTAACGAAAGTACACTATTCAAAAATCAAAACTTGTTTTCACACTTTGTGTCTTCCTGTACTCAACTTTGTCCGCCCAAACGGCTTATGTAATCTTTCTCGGCAATCTCCGATCCTCTTTGAGCGAAGCGCGCCCGAGCGAGCCTGCAGCTTTGGTTTGTGACCTGCCGCTTGCCGGCCATCCCACCAGTCACGTGTCCCTTATGCGTTTGCAATAGAACTTCTGAACATCTACGTTCCTGGACAAACTATTAGTCACTATGCTGTAAATACATAGCGTATGTACCACGCTAACATATTGGATCAGCTACCTTAAAAATTTCGAAGCTCTGCTACACCGCAAAGACACATGTATTAAACAAACTCTATACTCCATTAGGGACACCCCAAGGCATCCTATTTACCTGTAAAAAGTTGAGACCAAACACACTGCCATTGGACCGAAATCATGTAAACATCGCGCACATGTGATCCAATTCTTTTTCCGCATTTGGAAAGCTTCAGGTTTTCATCTCGAACCACCACAACAGCACATCGCACCGCCTTATAAACTGCACATACACCTTCCTATTCATCTTCTCTGACACTTCTGCTACTCAGAAGGCCACTATGATGTCACCAAAGGGCGTGGGGATGTCAAATCTGTAGATTGCTGAATAAGAAAATGTTGCACCCTTCATGGCATATAGAATCATGCATGGCATGTCCAAAATCATGGTTTTAACTCTAAAGCACCAAAGACGGATTGCACTTTCAAATTGGACAAGAGGAATGTCTGCACAGCCTTACAAATGCACTCCTTCATTCATACCTCTATCTATAGACTCAGTGTTGGCTGCCCCCCCAGCCAACAAAAAGTTTCGAGGAGCGCTCCCTAAAAATGCGGACAATTACGAACATAAAAAATAAAAAATACTGGCCTCTTCAGTTGTTCTCTGATGGCGCATCAGCCGCCGCAGGCCCGCAATTTCCATTTTGGACAATTTCGCGTCTCACAAGGTCAGCAGGGTTCGGATACCTATGTATTTTATTCTCTAGATGGGGGGGGGGGGGCCATCCGTTTATTTTTGGGGCTACAGTATGCAAAAAAAATGCCTTAGGGTTATGGTTTGACCTTAGAGTACGCAAAAAATGCCTTAGGGTTCCAATTTGACCTTAGGGTATGCAAAAAATGTGTTAGGGTTATGATTTGACCTTAGAGTACACAAAAAATGCCAGGTTGCCACCGATTTCAGGTTGGGTATGCAAAAAACGCCTATTTGGGGTGGGGCGGCTTTCTTTTAGGCAACAGGCCCCTTAAAGAATCCCGGATCGGGCCCAATTCGAGGAAAAGGCCGAGTTGGCCCTCAAAACCCCGATTTTGACCTCACAGCAACCAAAACAGCAGGTGGCAGGCGATCCAGGGGGATCTGCCGACAAAAATCACCGCTTCGAGGCCCAGCGGCCTCTGGGAGCGACAACCTGGCCCCAGGTTGTCAGTTAAGATAGTTAGAATCAAGGTATTCATCCTGTGAGTGAGTTGAGATAGTTTCCGCGAATTTACACGACGGTCTCTCGACCTATGGATTTTTTTGTTCCGGCGGTTTCCTAAAACAGCAAAACAGCATAGTGGGCCGCCTCCTCACATCGTTCATTCGGACTGATATCGGCCGCCCCAATGTATCCCAAATCATCAGAGACATCCAATTGCAATATTCTGTACAATAACAGAGCACTTCCGAGGTGTATGAGCACCTTAAATATTTCCCTTTGAGCCAAGGAAAAGTGGTGAAATCGCTGTGTGCACAGAATGGCACGCTCTGCAAAGCACAGAGTGCATTGGTGCGCCAAAATTGAAGACGGACCGATAGATAAGATGCATTCGCATATATATTTTAACAACAGCTGACCTCTAACCTACAATAACCACTCCAAAAAAGTTCATACATACGCGCTAACGAAATTCGGATGTTTTTGGATGTATCCCTTGGTGACCACCAAATATGGCAGGTAGAAAACCCATGATTTTGTTTTGAGAGAGTGGTTGGTGTCTAAAGTGCAGCCCCAAATTCTCAGGTTCACGGTTGGCTCACCATAGAGAGGTCTAGAATCTGCCACTCAAGCTCAAATCAAGGGCTTCTCGGGACTCAGGAAGGCGAGAGGGAACATTTTTTGTTCTCAGGATAGCCGCAGATCATTTCCCTGGATTCAGGGATGAGAAAGAGCCCCTGACCTTGTGAATCGGCCAGGAATTGGTGGAGAAACAAGCTGAAGAAGGTGTTTAGAGGCAAGGAATGATGTTCACATGCCGTCATCCCGATCAAAAACCCAGCACAGCTGTTGATCGCCGCCACAACTTTCCTCCAAATTTGACGTACGCCATCCTCATACATTGCATTCCATCCTAGAAGTACCAAATCCTAGGTCTATGCATCCCACCGGCTTATATTATGCAAGTGGCCGACTGAGGGGTCTCAGATAATACAGGAGCGTTCGTTCACTGCAGGGCCGATTCTCAAAAAATAATTTGTACCGGAACTGACTCGGGAACCGGCGGCTGAACGGTCCATCAGAACCAGTGAAGAAATGTTACTCCACCTTTGCAAGACCCATCTACTTCGCAATCGTGTGGAGTCTGGCGAGGACAAGTCGTTATTCCTTGTCACCCGCCGCCTTCGACACTACCTCACGATGGTTCCCATCCCAGCGCATCGCAAGGCCATCACCGGCCTGTATCTCGGGGATCACAACTTAAGCATTGAGCGGCTACGCTACCCTTTACGATACAGGGGAGCGGTTCCACGCCGCCTTAGGTTGTGCAGATTTTGTAGGAGGGCTGTAGAAGACGAGGTGCATGCACTTCTTGATTGCATTTTCAGCCCTCGCCTCGTGCTTTTGAGGACGCAGTTCCTAGCGAATCTGGACAGCTGCGATCCCGATACTAGATCACAATATGCGGCAATCACCAACTATGCGTTCCTTCTGAGGCTTGTCGCGTCTCGGAAAGCCGTGAGGTTGTTTGCCAAGTATGTCTACGAGGTTCTGGCTGTCTTCGACGAGACACCACGCTACTTCCCCGTTATCTTCAGGATCCCTGGATAGACTGCGTATCCCGTCGGCCTATTGTCTAACTTGTGAGATGTCTACCTACTGATAAGTAGGTTCAAGGGCTACCGCAGCGCCGTGACATCCCATGACTGTAGCGTACATTTGGACGTTGTGTATGTAGGTACAGTACCTGCTTGTTCCTTTTAGGGACCACCGCAGTAATACATCCTCCTCCTCCTCCTCCGAGTGTCCCATTAAAATTTTATGATAGAGAACGCTGGCATGATAGATATGTTGCTGGGCTATAAGCGGCTATATTCCCAGTTAAATATCAAAAAGACAGCGATGCCTAACTGTCCGATGGGAGAAATAAATAAAGTGGTTATCGTATATCTGCGAACGGGAGGATCGAGGCGTGAGACCAACTATTACATAGGGGAATTAAGTAGTAGGCACGGTGGGTGAAATGCGCGACGTACAAATAGTCTTAGAGGACACAATATGAAAGCTAGTCGTCGCCATCGTCAGATTCGTCGCTGCCTTCGTCCTCATCCTCTTCATCTTCGTCACTTGAATCATCGGTATCAAGAGAGGAAACATCGATGACTTTGATCGAAGGAAAGACTGCACGATAATCAGCGGCCGTGCACATCCAGGAATGGGTGACGTGGAGGGATTCGAGGGAGCAGTGTGATCGGGAGAGAAGGGAAGTGATAGTCGAAATGGGTTGGTCGCCGAGCTCGCATTCTGAGACCAAGAGGTGCCGGAGAGCCGGTGCCGTCAGGGCATCGAGAAGTAGCTTTTGGGTGTTGCCTGTACCACTGGCAGCGTTGTGTAGGATCAGTGATTCGAGATGAACAAGTGGCGGCAAGGCTGGTAAGGCTATTGGAACTCCAATGTCCTCCTGTAGTAGGCTGCAGCGGAGGTTGACAATGCCGGTAGCTTCCCGCAGAATTTCTGTTGCCCTGCCTGTGGGAATGTTTTCACCAGCGATGCTGGTAAGTTGTGACCATGGCAAGACCATGTGGGACCTATTGAAACTTCTGCCGAGCACGACGCTTCTCAACTGTGGCGCATCGTCAAAAAGTGTTTGCGCAGGTGGACCTTCCGCCAATGGGATGGGCACGAGAATCAGTTGGCGAAGTAGAGGGAACGGGCCCTCAAGGCAATCAAATTCATCCAAAGGGACGATTAATTTGATGTATTCCAAGCGCGCTGAGTGTGTGCGCATGGTGTCGGTGAAATGGGGTAGTTCCCGGAATATCGGCGAGTATGACTTCTCCAAGGCGAGAGATAAAGAGCAGCGCTTGGAGCGCAAAAGCCATGTTTTCAGCGCAATCAGTCGTGCATCCAATGAAGAGTGGTACCGGATGTCTAATTTGATGGCTCTCCATAAAGAGGGGGTTTCGAATGCTATCGCGCGCCAATGCCCGCAGACCTGTCCCAGCAGTGCAGGTGAGAGAAAACCGGCCATCGGAGGGCACTCTGGGTACACTGGAAGATAAATGATGAATATCTCAGAGGTGATTTCGACGGGGAGGGTAAGGATGGGGCATTTGTAGTCGTGAAGTCGCGACTGCAAGTTCTCTCGCTCGCGACGTGCGGCAGCAAGAGAGGTTTCGAGGTTAGCATCAAGCTCGGATACTTGGTTGTGAATCCCCAAGCGCAAAGATCCGCTGCTGGCAGTATGCTCGCATTCAGCCATGGTCGGCTCGGGCTTCCGCAGGTCCCCTGAGAGGTTAATGGAATGGAGTGAAGGAAGTAGCTGGCCCCACTATTTGATTCCCGGAAAATACACTGCTGCAATGCGGTGAGGAAGACAAAGCGAAGAGATGAAGAGAAGAGCGAAAGAGAAGAGTGTCACGGTCACAAGTGATTGCTTGTTGTGTCGTGTTACGAGTCCTAAACTGGGCTCATGACCTGGCCGCGTTACCGTCGGAGTTTGAATACGGCCCGGATGCCAGGCACCGCCACGTTTTGGCCGCATCTCGACAAGTTTGCCATTCCTAGCGCTTTTTTTCACCAGTGTTTTCTCCCCACTGCCCCCGTGAAATATTCTTTTTTATATTATTTGTAACGAGCTCCTGCCGCCGGCGTACCCGGCAAACTTCAAGTTGATCCATATTCTTGTACCATCAGCTTAAGAAATGTCCGCACCCAGCCTCCAACGAGCTCAAATTCTTTGTATTCCAGTTTCTCACTAGTCTGAATTTCTAAACGAGGCTGGCTCGTGCTTTGCGCAAACTTATGTTGAAGCTATTTTAAGAGCAGGCTCTCAATCTTGAGCATTCGTCGCAGAGAATTCAGGAGATGGGGCTAGATCCATCTGTCATCCAAAATGCGCGACATCTAATAAAGGAGCAATTATGTACGCCAGCAGACAAATGAATCTAACATTCCAGCGGAGCATTGTGCGCGATGCGAAACAATTGGGGATCATACAAGCAGCATGCAGAGTCCCGTACTACATCCCGTGCACTATAATGGCTGTTCCGTGCAGTCTACATCAGCATCTCAACTACGCATCGTCGCATCCACTGGTACAAGTACCTAGTACAGCATCACTAATAACGATGGAGCGAGAGCTAGTCCTGGTTCCGCCACTGAGTGTGATTCAGAAGAGCTGAGAAACTGCGCATATTTTTTTTACCTGATCAATGCTGGTGGGTAGATGAGTAGAAGTTTGTGCGAAGAGGCGACGCGTGGAATGGTGACCGTTATTGACATGGGAGATTGATGTGAATGCCGTCGGATCATAAGGTTCAAACTCAGTCGGTATCTAGCCGGTTGGAAAGAAAAGTCTATAGAAAACTCTCCTCTCGACAGATACCTCTTACAGCTCTTTGCAGAACATAAGGCGCGGACGTTTTTTTTTCCATTTTGGGCCCATTTTGATCTTTTTGCGTATGTCGCCTGTTCCGGGCTCAATTCTTCTTAGAATCACTCGCGGGTGGGTTCGTTAGAACCGCGTCGGCAATACGCAGCGGACCGACCCTGCCATCACCGGGATATGGGGGCTCGATCAGTTGCTGCGATCGATCTCGTCATTTGACGGTCACCTAGCGTATATCAGCGCCTGCAACGGTATCTGAGCTCAGAACACCGTAGAAATTTTATACAGCACTCATGTCTACTGTATCTAAAGGACTGTCCACTCGGAATGTGGAAGGAAGTTCGGGGTAGCGGGAAATAAATACCTCAAGTTGGTGTTCTGCTAGAAATGAGGACTGGCATGAAGACCAAAGTTAGGGGATGTGCGCTGGGTGGAAATATCCACAGCTCTCAGGGAACATACCTAGGGGTCTAATGGAGGCTTCTTAGCCTTTAGATCATTGAAGAACAGTCGCCGTCTCGCGACGCGACGCGTCGCGGGGATATCAGTCACATCTCACGTGGTGTCACTTGCCACGCTCTCACCTTCACCACCATGCCTCGAAACCTCGGGCCAAAGCTCTAAGGAACCAATATTCAAAGGATCTGAAGACTCGGGTCATTTACCAGGCCTTTACCCTTGAGAAGTCGACCACAGAAATCTCTATTGATCTCAATATGCCCCTGCGAGTTGTCCAGCGCGTGCTGCAGACGTGGCGCGAAATAGGCGAGGTTTGCGGGGACCGCAGGCACATTGGCCGTGCACCTCTTATGTCTCCACAGCATTCCAAGGCTGGTCATCTGTATTCCTCTGCGCATTTCTCACTTACACAAACCTCATAGTTTATGCTCGCTCTGATTGAGCATACTCCCGACATTTACCTTGATGAAATTCAGGAGGGGTTGCACACCCAGCACGATATCGATGTTTCCCTGGCTACTATCTCCCGCACACTACATCGGCTGGGAATTTCTTCGAAAAAGGTGACTTCTATATTAGTTTCTTTGATACTATCCTCAGCCTTCGAAGTTGTCCCGACAAGCAGCGGAACGATGTGAGCATGCTCGGAGAGATTCCTCATGGAGATTGGCGGCGAGCCTGCTGAACGTATCGTTTGCGCTGATGAGTCCGCCGTGAATGTCCTCACTTCTTATCGCCGCAACGGGTGGGCAACAAAGAATCTACGGGCTCGTAAGCGCTGTTGCTTTGTGCGCGGTACACGGTGAGAAGGACTCCACATCTTCTAAATATTTCCAACCTCTTGTCAGTTATTCTCTACTTCCTGCAATCACAACGGACGGGATTATATATAGCCACATCAAGGTCGGCGGTTACAACGGGGACCAATTCCTGTTGTGGCTTGAGGGGCTTCTCGAGGTAATGAACCCATACCCTGCTAAACACAGTGTGCTCGTGCTCGATAATTGCTGCATTCATCATGTCGAAGGTGTTGAGGAAATGTGCGCTGCAGCGTATGTCATCCATTCCTTATTTCTTTCCGCAAGTCTAAGTTATTTATAAGGGATGTCAAGCTGGTGTTTCTGCCGCCGTATTCCCCGGATCTCAACCCAATCGAGGAGTGCTTCTCGTACATCAAGTCGTATATCTCGCGCCACGGAGCCGCTTTCAGGAACATTGTAGAGCTCGGTGAAGAGGCGGACCCGGTTTTATTTTTGTACGGAGTGTTGGAGACGGTGACATCATTAGCGTCGAAGGGATGGTTCTCCAACTCAGGCTATTAGATATTGGTGTACCCAGATCAACTCAACATAGATTCGAGTTGTGCTAGTCAAAGAACATGTAACGACAGATGGGGGACAATGTAAAGACAGGACGTGAATCTATGACCCACAACGTTACGCAAGGGCCTGCCTCGCACGATCCTCCCGCTTCATCTTGGCCTTGACATGCTTCAAGAGATACGCTGCATTCCTGGGAGTGATACCGGCGACTCGCACGAGTTCTTCGGCCGATCCGAGATTCGCGATCTCGTCGATGTGGTAGAAGTCGAGGTCAGTGAACGTATCAAGATAGCCGAGCATGTTGCGACGGGGTTCATACTCGTGGAGCTGGTGCAGGAACTCCGAATCTCTGGGTAGCGATTGACCTCGCCCATGTCGGGAGGGTCGCTGGAGGGGAATGCAGCCGCCAGTTTCGAAGTCGATGCAGTCAAGCGCTGCCTGCCGTGAGGAATAGGAGTGGGCGAATCTGGGGTTCCAGGCTGGCCCATCATCATGTTTGAGTGTCCGTTTACGCCCGGCATCGCCCACGGCGGCATGAACGCATACGGGTTCATGGGCATATACGGCGGCATCGCTGCAAAAGGAGGCTGTACCGGAGCGGGAGTTACTGCCGTTGGGAGCACGGCAGTGTCGGCAGCCGACCGCTTAAAGAACATACTGAATAGTGCAACACCAGCCACATCGCGCGGCGGAGTCTTAAGAGTCACCCCGTGGGTTCCTACTGCCTGTAGTCTCAATTAGGAACAATCGAGAGCGTTATAAGTGATGCAAACCAGCGCGTGCGTCCAGGCGTTCAACTGGTTGTTGGAAAGTGGGTGGTGTGTGCCTGCGACCGTGATCTTGCACGCCTTCGTCTTCCCGCAGAGCTGGCAGTTGCCGTATTCGTTCTGCAACTGTTCGAGGAACTTTCTCTCCTTTTCCATGCTACCCAAATCGTCGTCGAAGTCGTCGTCGTCCGAGGCGGCGTGATCCAAATCCAGGATCGGGACTTTATTCTTGCGCCCTTTACCAGTGGTGGTGCCTGATTTTCCCTTCCCCTGTTTTGCGGCCAAAGAAGCAAGATACTGGACGAATCAGCGACATTATATAACGTAGAGGATGGTGTACCTGCTCACTGACCAATATATGAACAGGGATCACTGTTCCTGCTTTCTTACCGGCCTCAGCCTGTCGAACGTCCTCCAGACATCCGTCCCAATCAGCCTCGGAGCTGAGACTGATGGCAGAAGCCTTCTGTGTCGCATTTGCGAGCTTATAGGTAAGCGCTGGCTTCCGCGCAACGTCTGCGCAACCGATGGTCTCGTAAATGACCTCGAGAGCCGTGGCGTAGGCAGTGGCGTGATGGAAGTTCTCGCGCTGATTTCCCACACTTGAGGCTCGAGGAATGAGCAGTACGAGTTCTTGTACGAGCAGCATCAGCTCTTCGTAGGTACGTAGTGATTATATTACGCACTTCGACTCCGCAAATCTTCTGGATCTGGTGACCCGTTTTTACCTTTCTTCTTGCGGGCTTTTTTCGCTGCAGGCGGCGCAGTATCGGAATCGCTCAGACTCTCCACGGAGGGTGCGGCAGGTCGTTTTTTGGCGGGCGCTTTTTTCTTTGGCTGGGTTTTCGACTTCACAGAGGCTAGATGCGGGGGGGATGTGATGGCGTCGTCCTCCGAGTCGCTGGTATTATTTGCCGCCGGAGAAAAGGGAGCATCATCTTTGCCGGCTCCAAAATCCACGCTCCCAGAGAGCATCGGAATGGTGTCACTGGAGGCCATAGGATCGACAGAATAGGCAGTTGAAGTCTCTGTAGGTTTTGACGCGAGACGCTTCGAGAGCCTCCGTGCTGAGGCGGACTTCTGGTCGCCCATACGAAGGAGGAAGCAAAGAGAGAAAATTGCAGGTGACAGCACGTGAAATGTGACTGATATCCCCGCGACGCGTCGCGTCGTGAGACACCGACCGTATTTTTTCAATGTGAAGGGTTCAGAGACTACATTTGACATCTATGTCCATTTCCTGAAAGGTGCGGGTGTGTATAGGCAGCGGACATCCTCCAACAGTGATCCTTCTGTCAAACCTCATATTTGACAGATAGGTGAGTTGAGGTATTTATTTCCCGCTACCTCGAACTTCCTTCCACATTCCGAGTAGACAGTCCTTTGGATACAGTAAACATGAGTGCTGTATAAAATTTCTACGATGTTCTGAGCTCAGATACCGTTGCAGGCACTGATATACGCTAGGTGACCGTCAAATCACGAGATCGATCGCAGCAATTGATCGAGCCGCCATATCCCGGTGATGGCAGGGTCGGTCCGCGGCGTATTGCCGACGCGGTTCTAACGAACCCACCCGCGAGTGATTCTAAGAAGAATTGAGCCCGGAACAGGCGACATACGCAAAACGATCAAAATCGGCCCAAAATGGAAAAAAAAACGTCCGCGCCTTATGTTCTGCAAAGAGCTGTAAATAAAGTATTGTGTACACTTCTGCGCCGAATGATGGGGATTGATTGGCAAGAGCAGGGAGACTCGTGGCACTCCTCTCTCACTGAGGCGCATTTTTTTATTTCTTTATTTCTTTATTTTAATTAATTGATCAACGGTGAATCACCCGCTGCACCTATGCATCGTGGCAGTGTCGGTCTAGTGGGCGACGGAAGTTCGAATCCTCCCGGGGGTATATAGTAGCGTTAGTGATTTTTTTTTTCTTCCTACATAGAAGCAGTTAAGGGAAGGTAATATTTTGGTAGGCTGAACTTGTAATGAACGAGATGATTTATTCATGGTTAAGTCCACCAGCTGGTGAAATTTTTTGTGTGAGTCTTTAAAAACATATCTGCGGACATTCCAATGTCTGGAGAGATTTTTGCTCAAAGATGCAAGACCTCGTGAATTAATAGGGAATCGCCGGCCAATTGAACCATTTTCGAATTTTCCAGCCTAATAAAGAGGCCTGGGAACATGTGTGGATTCATCCCCCTACACCAGTGTGGGTATCGAAGCAGTAGGTCAGCTTGGTTGTTTTCGGAAAATTCTACACATTTTCCAATTACCCGAGATATCCACGGGCGAGATATGTGGTTTTTCTGAGCGTGTGTTGGCCTTGAACGACATTTTTTTCGCAGATCTAGCTGAAGTATATCAAGGCACCAAGCACTTTTGCCAACATCCTCTCTTCCCAACCAAGGATGGTCCGAAGTCAGCAGCAGATATTCGGTGCGAGGCTCTATATAAAATGTACATGTTCTGCTCTCAGCGCGGACTTCGGGAAGCCTGGGGTTATTTTTGGACGTTGTGGTACGCGCCAAAAATGTGGAAACTCCGGGAACGATCAACATCCCCCAACCTCTCGCATCTCCGAACCACGATGAACGTGGAAAACTTCTGGAAGCAGTTGAGGCATGACTTTCTGCACAATCACGTTCACCCACGGCGGACAGGTCCAAGGTGCTAGCTGGCGATGGTGGGTGGCGTGCCCTTGATTTTAGTACGCGGAGTTTGTTGGGCAAGTGTGCCAGGGTGTCTAGTCAGAATTCCGATGACAGTAGCAGCAGCTGCGGCACGGACGACGCTGAAGAAGTGCAGCGGCAGTTTTCCCTCGCTTATGAAACACCATGACAGTGATGATGAGCAGCAGGTGGGTCCTTTTCTGGCACTCATTTATTACCTGCTAATTTATTCAGGTTGACATGTATGTAGATGCACTCCAGAAGAGGGCGAAGAGCTGGACCGAGGCGCGGCAATTCTTTGAGCCCAAATTCCACACCGGAATAAACTCTGGATGCCGAGTGTTGTCAAGCGCAACATTGGCGGTGACATGAGTAAAATGGTGGCTGATATTCGCAGGTTCGCATGTACAAACGAATTCGAGAGATTTCGTTAAGAGATCAGATAATCTCAATTGAGGTTTTGGGTACCATTTTTCGGACGTCAGCTTGTCCTGTCCACAGAAACTTCTTTTTTTTTTTCTGCAGAAGCTCAATAATTTGGGGTACCTGGACATATGAGTCTATGCATAAGCAAAAGCCCCCTCAAGAGGGTACTAAATTGGTCGAATGTGCACACCGTACCTAATTAGGTAGCCGGTCCGATCAGCACGTGTCCGCAAAAACCTGCTGGGTCAATTGCATTGACTAAAAAAGTACCGTGTGTGCATCCACGTACAATGTAGACCGCTTCATGGCAGTTGAAGTGGAGGTCCCCTCTGCAGGAAAGCCCACTTCCACCGCTGGGGTTGCAATCCTTTTGAACAAGAAATTTATAGATGTTGAGCATGTCCAAACCCACGAGCTTCTTCCGGGTCGTGCTCTGATGCTTACAGTGCCCTGGCACAAAGGCCGCTTGCTCACAATCCTGAATATCTACGCACCCAATAAACCCCAAGACAGGGAACAAATGTGGACCCATCTTCGGACGAAATGGAGAGACAATTCACACCTCCCCTTCCCTGACCTTGTTCTGGGAGATTGGAATTTTGTAGAGGATGAAAGGGATCGGTGGTCAAGCACAAAATCAGCAGTTCCAGAAAGCTTCAACCGACTGAAGTCTTTACTCCAGATTGAAGACGGGTGGAGAAATACGTACCATGACGATCGTGAATACACATGTATCCAACGCCGGACTGACGCCGTGACGGGTTCAATACAAATATCGAGATCACGAATAGACAGAATTTATGTGCAGCATAAACTCTTCGATGAATCCCGTGGGTGGAATATTGTCGCTACCCCCCATCAAAACGGACCACTCCCTGGTAACAGTTCAGCTGGTCGCTAGGAATAGCGAAAAACCAGGCAAAGGTCGATTCAAACTGCCACTGTACCTTCTCAAGACTCCGAAATTCACGAAAGAAATCCACCGATTGAAATACATCTTAAAAAGTGACTGTGAAAACCTTATAAAGGCACCACGAACCCATGAACAAAATATCCAAACTCTTTGGGCTCGATTCAAGCGTGACACTATTGAACATAGTAAGCATTGCTCCCTCCTAGTTGAAAATAAAGAGACAAGAGACTTGCGCACATGGAAAGCGCAACTTTCCCTTATAATTCACGATACCACTTTATCAATGGAGGATCGAAACCTTGCCGAATATATCCTTGAAAAGAAAATAAACGACACTTTGAGAGACCGAGCACAAGATAAAAAGGATTTATCACAGACCCGATATGACGTCGAAGGAGAGACCCTGCATAGCAGTTTCTGAACCCGATTTGCAGCGGGATACCACGTTCAAGAGTCAATCCACGAGTTTTTGAAACCGAATGAGACTACAGACACCCCAGAATATGTATCACGCCCCAGGGAAATGGCTGAAATTGCACGCACTTATCACGATACTATTCAGGATAAAGATAAACCCGACAGCTATGCAAAAATTCTCGCAACATCTGTGGTCCTCGACAACTGCGAGGCTCACCTGAATAAATGTCAACATGATTTAATGGAGCAACGGCTCCTTGCATTTGAGGTGAGGAACACTCTGAAATTGTCCAACAACGGCTCTGCCCCAGGAACAGATGGCCTTCCCTACGAATTCTACAAATGGTTAGAAATTGAATGTAAAAATGAAGGTGAAAATGCCTGGGACATTATGGAATTCCTTGAACTCCTGTACGAAGATATTGAGGCCTACGGAATGGCCCCAAATACGGATTTCAACAAGGGATGGATGTGCCCTATATACAAAAAGGGAGATCGCGTGCAAGTCGCAAATTATCGCCCAATCACCCTGCTCAACTCCGACTATAAATTGTTGACCAAGGCCTACTCTCTGAGGCTAGCCGAAGTTGCACCCGAGCTCTAAGCATTACTAGGAGCGTGGAAGGGCACAAAGCCCGTAACACACGTCGAACCACGGTACATGTCGCGCTCCGCAGAAGACCACGCGCTGTGGCGAGCCCCCGAAAGCGGGTCAAGAACACGAGGCAGGCTAACCCCGCACGGGGTCCTCCTCCGCGTCCGCCTCCTCCCCGCTGCGCGTGCGCGCGCTGCTCGTTGTCGAGTTCGAGTTGGAATGATAGTGTGTCGAGGGGTGCGCATGCGACGAGTTGGACGAGACGCCAAGCGACGCGCTCGACGACCCCTCGTCGAAGAACCCCCGCATGCTGCCCTCCCTGTCGTCCGCCCACTCCGTGTCCACGCACTCCTAGCTATATGTGTGGTTCATTTGGGTACCCAAATGACTTTTAGGAGTCAGGGCAATACATGGGAGATTTTTCCAGCTGGTATAGCACATGCAAACATTATTTGTGTCAAGCTCCAACGGTTGGTGACCGATATTCCTAGGCAAAGGAGCTCCATGATATATTCAATGGGGTAGATAATGGTACCCCAAGTGTTTATCTTCCTTCAATACAATGTTCACTGCCAGATATAAATATACTTGTCTGAATGTACTAAAACCTCAAAGTTGCGGGCCCCCCAAATTTGTCAGGCCTTGTTAAATGGAGCCAGGCGAGTGAATAAATGGTTAGGGTGAGTTTGGAGTCAAAATTGGTCTAGGAAATGAAGCAAGAGGATGTGCAAAACGGTTTGTTTCCCGGCGGAGTTTGAATCTTTATTTGTTTCGATCAAATATGCCACGGAACCACGCCACGGAATAAGAATTGAGCACCCCTAATCTTGATCTTCAAACAAGACATGCCTTCGCTCCGCTCCGGCACTGGGAATATATGTCAAAAATAGCATTTGAATGGCGATGTGCATAGACTTAGCGAAAAGAGAACAAAGGAAAGGGTGCAAATCGTAGCTGAAGAGACTTTAATGATGGGAACGGGAGTCTGGATCGAAATACGAGAATGTAGACCGGAGCTAACTGCAATCTTGAGTTGGATATAAGAAGAAAATCGCCTGCTCTGTGCAGTGACAATATCAAAAATGGATCATCTCAATGAGTAGCCAGCCTTCCTTGACAGACAACGATGCAGGTGATAAAAGTGAAATGAAAAGTCTCACAGAACATTGCCTCAGCAGGTACTTTCAAAAATGCATATGAGATCCGAGACATTGAGTTCGTTTTCCGAAGTTACAGGCGATTGTAAAATAGAACACTTTCGTGCGTCATGTGGGGCAGGCCAAATACGGGGAAGTTTGAGCGGCTGTGAATCAGCGTCTGGGTAAGCGGACTGCAATAAAAGTTGCGTGAGTCTCAGGCACGCTGGTGGCTGAATGAGATACAAAATACGAAAACTTACTTCAACGTCAGGGAAAAGTACCCACCGTGACGGCGAACGACTAGTAAAAAAACTGAGGTCTCAAACACCGGGATTTGCATGCGATGCAATATGGGGAGTATTCAGCGAAATGAGAGAGGCGGCGAAGATTGAGCTGTCAGGTTCAAGCAGGGTGATTAATAGGATAATGGCATGCATAACACACACCAGATCAATGGCCGCGAATCGGAATACTACGGCGATCCTCGAGGAATATGGAGTACCCCGTTGAAGGAAACGGCCCAGAGCTGAGGGAAGGAGATGCGAAAATCACATTGTCCTCAGTCGAGCAGATAATGGCCAACAGCTGATGGTCAAGGGGGGGAATGAGATCATTGCGGCCAGCGGCGATGCACAGTTGACAGGTGTGAAGGATGCGATGGGGGGACACGTCGTGGGGACAACAACGGCATGGGAACACAGCTTGTAGACTTTTGAACTATGGGCATGGAAGAGTGTTGAAAAGTAACTGAATAGCACAGGAACCAGGTATTGAATCTGCGGGGAACTGAACGAGATGATTTTAACTTGAACCGGGCTTAGAACGAACTACGGGAGTAAGTGAGGAGCCAGGAAGAAGCTGCACATTGATTACATTTTTATACTCAACGCAGCCATGAGGTGGCCGCAGCATCACAGACGTGTTTATCTGCGGCGCAGTGGGAGATTTATACAAGAAATGAAAAAAGCTGTTGAGCCGACACGATCGACTCATCATACTTGCAGCACAGAAGATTAGAACCTCGGAAGGACGAACCGCCAGCGCAAATAACCTCAACCATGCGGCACTACCCAACTATAGTGAAAACTCAGGCACATCGCGAGGCTTTGACCTCAATAATGCTCTCAACTCACCAATTGGCCATTGAAATTTTGCGCTGTACGGATCATGCAAATCGACCAGAGCCACGGGCGAATAGGCTATGTAGACTCTGCAAAATAGCGATCGAAACCCCAGAACATGCATTAGTTACCTGTGCGTCCCTAGATGCGCTTGTAGAACTGCGCAAACTATTTCTGGAAAAACTGTTCACAAAAGCACCAGGGTTGCAACGTGTCTTGGCAGAAAACTCCGAGACAAAATTTCTGAAAGCCATCATTTATTCTAGACCCACCATTGCACTCGTAGCCAAATTTGCTCATGATGTCCTCCAAATATTCTATTCAATTCCTGTGCTTCGCGAGAACAATTCTTGATATAAATAATTGGGCTCACTTATTCTGCGCTGATTTACTTTTGCCTCTTTATAGTTCCTTAGATCTACCATGGTGGCTTGGCGTGTCGGTGAACTCGTCTCTGGTGCTATGGTGGAGTCCAGAGGCAATAGTGTATCTTCGCAAGTACACTTAGATAATCCCTGGGAACCGGCGTTCCTAAGCGGGACCGTGTCGTGTAATACTACCTACCTACCTGTGCTAAAGACGGCCGATTTTCTGTAAAGTTGCTCACTGTCTCTTGCTCTTGGCAGCACTTGCCGGCCCTGTGGGAGTAGTCGAGTGACGGATGGGGCCGACATGAGTGAATGTTAGTCTGGTTTGTCTCGATGCAATACGGGGACCTCACAGCTTGATTCCTGGTTCCGTAGGTAACCAGGTCTCAGATCGCTAATGTCTGTCCGCCTCGATCGCACCCTCCTTTTACCACGCTCCGATTGGCCGCATCAGCTCCACAAAATCTCACGATCGTTCGGATCTTTCCGTGGCGTTTCACATCTTTTGAAACAGTGTCCTTCTTCCTCTCGTCGCCCGCTCTTGTCCGTATGCTCTTCTCTACTCTCTCATCGACGCCCTTTCAACGCCCTTTCCTGGTTCTCAAGGTAAGCCGTTAGCTCTTGTTTTGGCATCTCCCAACTCATTTCCTCCGCGATCTATGCCTACATTCCAAAGTTCTGCTCGTCGGGCCTAACCCTCACCTTCGTCGAGATAATAAATGTACGTATGAGTCTCCCGAGGGGCATGCATCACACCTGATTCAGGCCCATTGAAGAGACAACGCGACACTCTTCCTGCATTAGTCCTGCAACTGAAGCTTGGCTTTGATGCAACTGCATACGGACTGTGCCTGGTAGAAATACTCGCATTAAATCATGTTTTTCTTCTTATATTCCTGGTTCCAATGTCCGTTCCCCTCGATCTTACTGCCTTTTTACCACGCCCCCATTGACCACGTTAGCTCCACAAAATCTCACGGCCACCATCGGATCTTTCCGTGATTCATTTCAGACATTTTGAAATAGTGTTTGCTGAAGCTACTTCTTCGGCACATTAACATGCGGTGGGTGGTACTCGATTGTGGTTTCAAGGTAGAGGACACCTGGCGCCTGAGTGAATACATTGGACGGCGTGACCATGAGCAGTTCCCCAGCTCTGTCAGACCGCTCCCGACCAACCAACTCATCCAACTCCCCTTCTGCGTAAATATTGAATAAAATTTAAGTGCCAGTCAGTCAGCCAGTGTGTTCTTGGAATGACTTTAATTAGTCCGGCCGGAGGCCCATCATCTATTTTGTGAATGAAATCAACTGCTGTTCACCACAAAAATTTGGCTCACCTGCTACACAGTTAATGTGGTTGGAATTTAGTTTATTCTTTCCCAGTAGCCCACTCTCCGTGCCGGTGTGGTTGAAAAGTTGGTCTAGTGGAAGTTGGCCGGAGGCCATCGCTAGAGCATCATTATGCTTTATCAAATTCAAAGGCAAGATTTGCAAAATCGATAAAATTATCAGGCACATATTATATACTGAGCAGAAAAATGGGGTGTCCTGTCGTTGACCGGAGGAACCAGGTCTGCCCGGAGGGCCATGCTATATTCTTGCAGTCGAAAATTGTTGGCTAAGTGCATAAATATTACCACGGATTTTTTCTCGCTAGCTCGGCCGTTGAGAACTACATACGGGAGATGAAGACGGACACAGCCATAATTTGGGACTCAAACTTACATATATGACCAAGGCTTCGGTAGCATACAGATTGAGGATGAGCCCTAATCGATATGCGATTGTGCTGTCGGATTTGAACTACACAAGACGGACTTCGTCTTCGAATGTCAGTACATGGTCGTACAAGAGAGAGAGAGCAGTAACCCCTGAAACTGCAAGGAATATAAGCCAGGGTTCACAATGGATGAAAAGACATGGGCGTGATTGTGGGTAGCAAAATGTCAGCCTCAAGTTATACTCGCCGCGGGGCAGCCTTCCTCCGGACCCTCATTACTGTCGCATCGTTGCTGAAATCTGTTGAACCCGGAGATGCATGTACTGGAATGAATCAATCAAGATGGTGTTTCACCGCCTTACTATACGATGATTTGCGTTAGAGATGTAAAAATTACCAAGATCGTCAAGACAGAGTTTGCAGAAGATATCACAGGTTCTGAGAAACGCTGATCTGCAGTAAATGGAGAATCCTGCGGAGAACAATCACAAACTGCCTGGCCTGGTATAGAAAATAGAATTTCCCTGGCTAATAGGACTTCCGCCGGCCATCCTGGGATCAGAAATGGTCGTTGATATATTGCACAGTCATATTTTGGGGTCGAATCCAATTTTATCTCGGTTCCTATGACTCCTGCACCTATATCAACTGCGGAAGATGAACACTGCAACATGTGAGGAATCGGCCCACAGGAGGGGGAGATAAGAATTGCTATATTCAGAATGCGATGTCCACCGCACAGATATTTCGCAGACATTCCCACGAGGCACCACGCCACATCGACTTCTACCGCCATTGAAAAATAGGTCATTCCGAGGGTTATATTTCGCCGGAAATGGCCTCAGATTGCCGAGGGTTCTGCCGTTCGGCAGTTTCGGTTTAATCGGTCTACTGACCGTTTGGCGATCACCCTTGGAATGGCGGGGTTCCCCTACAGCCTTATAGCCCTAGTCATGTGAGGGCATCGGCGGCTCTAAGACCTATCAAACCAATCATCAATTGCGATTCTCATCAAGCAGATCAGCGCCTTTCACAGCGCGCGCAGTCTATGTGTACTGCGGAACACGGAACACAACAGATGCGTCCTCGCTTGGCTAATATGTAAACAATTTTCGGTTCCGGACACAAGAATACTCTCAGATCAGCGCTCGGACGCCGACTCACCCTTCGCTTTCCCAGCCATTCATGTGCGTTGTTGACAATCGAGCTGTGGACATTATTCTCGGATTATCGAGTGATTCACCCAGCAGCACCAGAACCGAAGAGACGACTCTAATACCGAGCGTCTCGCTGCGAAGAGGATGTAACGGCGCCGTCCCTGTCCCTGGCGCGGAAAATTGGCATTTCTGCTTCTCAATGACTCGAATTGAATTCCTCCATGCCGGCGTCTATCACGACAGGGTAGGCTGTGGACGTGCGAGAAGCGCGGCACCGGCCTTGAGTGGTGACTCCGTCAACGCGTATAAAGGGAGGGTTCCCGTCAATAGTTCACCAGATCCCAACTTCTGTGGACCCCACTTCTCATGCTCTCCCTCTTTGCAGCGCTCTCTGTGTTCGTGACCGCAGCCTCCGCGCTGTTTCAGATCCAGAGTCTCAACCCTGCCTGTATGCTCTGTTGCCTCCCTGACTCCAAATTTGTTTGACGCGTATTTCTTGTAGTCGCTGCCGCAGGGACCCGCGGATGCATCGCCGCGGCATCAGACGTATCTGGGACGCCGCTGACGATTCATAACTGCGCCACGGACGATCTTTCGCACCAGGACTGGTGGTTCACCGCCCTTAACATCACTGACCGGACACAAGGCCTGAATATCTACGGTAACATGGTCAGCTGTCGCAAATGCTTGGTGAATCATTCATCCTCACACGAGACCGCAGTGCATAGAAGTTGCGGGGGGTGTAAACGCAGTCGGCACGCCGCTGCAAATTGCTCCGTGTGCGCCGACCACTGCGCGCCAACAGTTTGTCCGAGTCACTCCTTCCAGTGGGACTTCAGCATTCGCGCTGCAATGGGGTGGCACGGACAAGTGCATTGATTTGACCGGCGGGAGCATCATCGATGACACTCCCCTGTTGCTCGCGACCTGCGTCGACGGGGACACCAACCAAGAGTTCGCCGTAGGCAGCGGGTACGTTTCTCTTGCCAAATTGCGTGCACGGAGTGCAGTATTCATTGACTTACACAGGACGATCACCATCCAACCCACTGGCCCAGTCAACGAGCCCTTCTGCATGGGCGCGACCTCCGCCACGCCCGGCGCGCCAGTCATGCTGCTCTCCTGTCCAGTTTTCGGTTTTGCAGATCCCAGCGCACTCCTCACCTGGACCATCCCCACCCCCTTCGTGGGTGTCAGTACTGAGCCCATGGCCATCGCCACCAGCTTCGATCTGTGCCTCAATGTCGCTGGGGGTGTCGATGCGGATGGCACGACGCTGGAATTGGCGACTTGCTCGCCTGGCGCGGCGAGCCAGCAGTTCGACGCAGGCGCGTCCAGCGCGCAGATCCAGTGGGTGGACACAGGGAAGTGTCTTACTGTGCCGGCATATGCCAATGAGACTGTTGTACGTACCTTTTGCCGTTCGTCCGAGGGGCAATCCAAGCTGATTGTTGTGGCTTAAGATCCAAATTGCCGAGTGCGATACGTCGGGCCAAAACCAGAAACAGAATTGGATCTTCCGATAATTGGGCAGTGTACTGTAGTACAAAACAGGTCGTTTGATCTGTAGTATACCAACCAATGAGAGCCAGAACCGGTTCTATTACAAATTCATGTTTTGGTGACGACTATCGAAATCCCAGTCAGTAGCCGTGTGCTGTCGGCGGAATTTCCTTCAATGGCAAATTGTGGGTGGTCGCCGCACGACTGAGTCCCGCAACACCATCAGGGAAACCACTCCGCGGTATTTCTGGGGAAATTGGGGTAAACTTCCTGAATTACCTGATTTCCCATTTGATCTTACCCCTTAGCCGACGAGCGGAAATTTGGGGTAATTTACCCAAAGTTTACCCATACTTACCGGCTTTTTCACCGGGTTTCTCCCGCTCTTCCACCCCCCTGCACGTGAAAAGTGTTCTGTCTCACATCGTGTAACCCCCACAAAGACCTTGATCTAATCTTGATCAGCCCACTCCTGCCACCTCTGTAGCGAACGAGCTGTGCGTCTCGCAGCCCTGGAATTTTGTTTTAGGATTTAAACTATCCAATAATGTAACGTACCAGGTTCCTAGAATTCTAGATGCACGACTGCCCAGGAATGGCCCATTACTACCTCGGATGCCCGAAGTTCAGTTGGCCGTACAGATGGATTTTTTGAGAGAGGTTATTGGCATGTGGGGAACATCATTCATGTATAAGTAGGTCCAAACACATCCAATGGAGTCATATTGACCGTAATCTGGAGTAACAATTCCGCCTGTGCTTTACACGACGTGCCTTTCAGCTGACATCACAATTTCACCCACCCCCCTTGCTCAAAAGGGAAGTAGCCATGGTCCTTGCATACCTCAGATGTATCATTTCAGTGATTAGAATAGTGCAATTATATGTCTTTAATGATTTGGAACACATTGGGATTCTCAGCCCAAGGCCGAACGAACGATCTACAGGGGTGGCCCACTAAGCCGTTTTTGCCATATTTGGATACCGCTGAAAGAAAAATTCAGTATGCCACAACGTCATCGTGTAAATTCAAGGAAAATATTTGGACTGACTCACGGGATGTATGCCTTCGTTCTAGCACCCATAGAACAGGATCCACCTCACGTTATACATGGGCTCATGGTCAAGAATGCTAAGGTGGCCCAGTAAGCAGTCTCAGATAACATGTCAAGTAGAAACTAGCGAGGACGAGCGTTATTTCAATCTTTTCGCCTTGCGATTGCCCACATTCGCCATTTTTGAATAGCTAGCAAAAAAATGGGGAATATCGTCGGTAAGGCCAACAACAAATCTGTTCAAAATAAATTGATTACAAAACACTCCTGTGGACGCCACAATATCCCAGATGGCCATCTCGAAGACCCTGCGAACTCGGCTGCGAAGCCAACTGACTCATCACAGTTTTGCTTCTGCAACGAAATATGAACAACTGCCAAAATTCCCGGTGGGGCCAGGTCGGAATGGGCGGGAATGCCAATTGTGGTATCAAGGTCGTGAGATCTAACCCCTGCGATGCCGTATCTGTGTACAGACACTACAGGGAAGCGAGGCGGGTGCCGAACGCGCTGCCTGTCAATTGGATATTGTAGGTATATTATAATATTATTGTGGTATGGCATCAGGAAAATCCGAAATGCTATTATGAAGTGTAAGTGGTGGTTATGGCGGTCTCTCACGGTCTCTGGATCATGCTATATGGTTGCTTGGACGATCTCACAGTAGCTCATGCTTGGCTACAATTGTTTCTGCTGTGTGATTCCAGAGGCTATTCAGAATATCATCCGGTGAATAATACTATCTGAGTTCATCAAATATGTTATTGAATGAATGGTAATGTACATCAGAGAGAACACTGTTTGTCCTGTGGCTCATCCGCATGAAGATCAAAGGCTCCCAGAGGTGACCAGCTTCTGGGGGAGAGGACATCAATTTCAAGTCTCTTCATGTACAGTCTTTAGCCGGGAAGCGAAATATACCGTGAAGCGAAACACCACGTGTTTTGCATGTTCGACAGCTCTCAGAGGGCCACATTTTTTTAGGAGCATTGTATACTATCTAAAACTCATGTTAATCAAAGGAATTGAGAAGGGAGATATTCCAGAGCACAAAAAACCGGATGTTTTGGAGCATTGTTTGGCCCAGTTTTCTCACCATTTGAGCAGTCGCCGCTTCCCAGCTCTTGCACATAAATTTCATTGTCAAGGCATATATCGGGGGTTTTGAAGGCCACAAATTGCGAATATGGCCATCCCATGTCATCAAAATCATTTCCTGAGGCAAAATTCGTGACTTTGTAGTGTTTCGCTTCCTAGTGAATCCATCAAAATTGATGGTTCCACTAAATCCGGCTCGTTCTCCACCACTTTTGCACCAATTAACTCAAATCTTCTTATATTAATGTAGCCACAGAGTTGATACATTGATTAGAAAAAGAAAACGGGTATAAATGAGTCTCCATCATAGAGTAATTCACGATTTTGCCCGATCGTTTCGCTTCCCGGTTAAGGACTGTATTGCTGTAGGTGCCGTAATTTTTTTTTTTTTTTTGCGCTGGGGAAACGGCTGAGATAGGTCAAGACTTAGTTCTTTTTCAGGCACATGCATCAGACGCGTATTAATAAATGCCGGATGATACCGGGGGCAAAGGTTTACAGAAGAAAATATGAAAAGTTGTTCCAGCTACATAGGGCAGTTCCAGACCAACGGGGAACAATAGTAATGCGCGTAAACAGGCACTATGGGCTAGCGTGCGTCGCTGCGTGCCCGACTGTAATATTATTGGTGGACTAATTTTTGACGAGACACGTAGCGGCTCGATGTCTGCTCAGAAAGGGGAGAATCGCCTCGTACGCTTGAGATGCCTCACCTCCCTCACTTGTCTGCTTTTCACGATGTCCTTCCGTCTGCTTTGATACGCGCCGAGGCAATGGGCATCATCCATCGCTCAACTGTTCCCACATCATGATGATATATGTGATGTTCAGAGGGTTCGCCGTGTCCACTGCGAGCGCCTGAATGGGCCGGCTTGTGTATAAGCCGGCAGAAGCGTTTCTAACTAATGGAAGGGGTGGTAAGAGAGAAAGCACGCCATGTTCCAAAGCTGGTGAGTCGCTCCATCAATCAACGTCGGGCGGCAACAGAATATTACCGGCACCCGGGGTCCGGCCTTACACGGCCGCGAAATCCCTTGTTCTGGCATGCCGCATTCGAATAGAGGCTTCATTCATTGTAAAAAAAATAAATGCACCTTGTTCAAACCAGGATATTGATGTCCAGAACAGGTTTCCGAGTTGCGGGGATGAGGAATTACAGTGTACAACCATACTCAGAAAACAAATACATAAATCAATAAGTATACTATGCGAATTCCACCGGTTTCTCGAGCGTTTTTCACAAACACGAATCCACACTTGGGAGCTAAGTTCTGGATTCCATTGCGCAAGCAACACTGAGCCGGCGATCCCTTCCGACGGTGACATTGAAGGGACCGTGAGGACCTATACACCCATTCGGAAAGCCGGAGACAGCGCGGACGGGTTGTGATTGGAGGAGAGGGCGTTGGCCACTGGGAGCAGAGGGTGAAGTCCGCTGGTTCCTGTTGGTTTGGTAGAGAGTATGAGTAGTGAAATTAAAATAGGGGTTGGAGAGCCTGAATGTAGGGGTTTGATGTGTAAGACTTGTGAGCGTTTGATCTAAAAATCGCAACCTGCATCCAGAAAAACGGGCCCCTTTCAGACAACGAACGCCGACAGTCGCGGTGCAGGCTTACCGCCAAAATTGGAGGTCTCAATTCGCACGATTGAACACAGTTGGCATAAGGACAGATCGATGCAGCCTCTTTCAACCCAGTCACTTATACACCAATAGGTTTCTACTCCTTGAAAAATGTTCCCATTCTCCAAGCTCAAATTCATGGCTCTCGTTGTCGCTGCTTCGGCCGCGTCTGTACCCACTGAGGTAGGTACCTCCGCAACGCAGCTCAGAATGTAGCTAACGGTTCTCCAGCTCGTCAGTCGCGCTGAAGCCAGTATCGGTGGCATTGGCGGCATAGTATATTGTGCAGTTTCTGGCATGGCCTTTATCTGACTCTTCCGCTAGTCCCCTGCCGCCGCCCAAGTCGTCCTTGTCATTGTCTGCACGGATATCAACTTCGGGAACTGCACCCCCCTCCAGTTTCCAAGCATTCCCACGGGATGTATCGCCGTGCCAAAGGCGCTCGAAGACACCATCAGCAGTGCCCAGGCCGTCCTTGGGGTTCAATGCACCTGATACCAGTGAGTACCTCGAGTCTTCAAAGAGACTGTCTTCTCACAGTGGGGGTACAGGAACCCAGGATGCGCTTTAAACAGCGTCATCGTCGCGGGCAACATTTCCAACTTCAGTGACGTCGGCATGAATGATCTCACCAGTGCCATCTCGTGTGTCAGCGTATCAGTTTAATTTCCTGCCAGCATCTAAGAATTAGGTCGAAATTCGTTGTACTCGAGTAAATGAATACATTGTCTGAACATGGGTGTTTTTATTTTTTGTAGCTTAGCTTGATTTACTGAGGGCTACGTTACCGGCATAACTTTTGATGTCGTGCCGCCTTTACGTTTGCCTGGCGATTTCATCCTGTTCGTAATTACATCCGCCGAAGCCAAAATGACAACCCAGATTCGCAGCTTGCTATGTGCGTGGGCTCGGCAAATCTGCAGATCCTTGACATACAGACTGCTAATTTTTCAGTTTTTGCCGTCCTTGCCGAGTTAAAAACAGCCTAGTACACATGTCGTGACTGGGAAATTGGAGCCGCATCCTGTGGTATCTTCCCCCTATTTTTCTGTGGCCTAGTCACCACAGGATTGGTGGATTTTACTATATTTATTGCTGTTTGCTTTTGAAGGACAAGTACGCTGGCACATGTGTAGCAATCCAGATACGGACGTTTACTTAGATTATCCGAAATACTTCCAATTGTCCCAATCAGCCTTATTGAACGGATTAACGAGTTGTTGAGAGTAAGCTCTTTTGAGCCGCTTGCGTGGCTCAAGATGGAGTCGAGCGCCATAAAATTTGTGAAAATGTACCGCCCAAGAGAGACACTCCGAAAATGGGGGAGTCGGAGCACATTATGGAAGGCAGTTTTGAAAAAGGCTGGCTGGGTCCTCCACTGCACTTCCACAAAATTTGCAGAGATGTCGAGGTACACCAATCGTGGAAACAGAGGAAGGAGTTTGGCAGCCACAGCAAAATCGATGGTCCTAGCCCCAGAAATGAATGGATGCCCCCCCCCCCCCCCATCCGAAGAATAAAATACACAGATCTGAGCACTATGATCCACATGTTCAATTGTGATCTATGTGGGATGGAGATCAGGACAACACAGTCAGCAAATAGATATAATTTTATCAAGCACTGAGATGCATGCAAGGCAAAACCCAAGCTGAAGCAGGTAATATTTATTGAGTGTGTATTTAATTTACAGCCGATACTTGTGTGAGGATGGCAAAGATGGCCCGAAGAGACGAATTGGAGAGCCGCAAAAAATGGTGCGGCGAGCAGGGAAGTGTAGAGGGTACGTGGGACGACTCACCAGGACTGAAATCGAGCCCACCGTACAAGAATTCATGCAGGGCCAAGTCGAATATAACCTACCAGGACCGCTGGAGATATAAAAAAACCATTACACTCGTCTGTGGACATGTGGGCTAAATGAGGAAGAGCTAGCGCACCGGGAGCATGGTGTGAGCGGTCTACGGCGGAGCTGCATTGGGGCGCGAACAGCGCCGCAGGGGAGCCGTTGAAGTCGCATTTTCTGGTGGGGACGCGTGTAGGGATTCGTCCAAGAGCGCCGCCAATAAAGCACGAAGATGAAGCTGTGTAGAAGGACAGGAAAAGAGGGGAAAAAGCGGGGGATTGCAATTGGTAGACAGAGCACAATTCTAGTCGTACATCAGAGTGCGAGAGGAGAACAGACTTCGCAGAGTATGTTTCCGAAGGATTTAGGAATATTTGACAAGAGCCGGAAGCGCTAGCACAGATCGTGGAAGGCGAATGAGGTAGATCATATGCCATTGTCTCAGTTCCGAGGGTGAGGTGCATCGGAGGGGAAGGGAAGGGAGAGTAGAGTAGAAAGGTGCGTACAGGCTGCTGAGTATCGGTGGGACGCAGCAAGATGCGCGGAGATGTTGTCGGTGACGGTGAGAAGCCAAGAGAGGCCGGCACCACACAGCGCCACACAGCGCGGACCATGCCGGCCGCTGCCGAGCTTGGTATAGGCGCCTGGGAGACGAGGGTGGGAAGGCGCGGGCGGGAGGGAGCGGGCGGGCCGGCGGAAGCGCGTGGGCGGGAACGTGCGGGCAGCGGCGTCCGTTGCGGGAACAGGCGGGTGCGGTGACGTGTCGCGGGCGAGGTGGCGGTGGGGTCGAGAACAGGGAACTGGCGGGTTTCTCGACATTTGCCGTGAAAACCCGGCGGAGATGGTATCAGGTGGTGCGGGTTTCATCACAGGTTCGGGAGGTTTCGTGGCGGGGAAGGTGGTTTTGCAGCCGGTTTTAAGTTACGGTCATGGCAGGTGTGGTACCTGCGTTGGGTTTTTCGGCACCTGCCGACGAAACCTGCAGGGTGCCGGCGGCGTGCCGGGTGGTGGTGGCAGCGGGTGGTGGTGGGTTTGGGGGCGGGGGTTTGCCGGTTGCTGGATTTTTGGACGAGGGTGCGGCGGGGTATGGGGGGGGGGGGGGTGGCCAAGATACCCGAGACTCTCCGAGGTGAGCAAAATGCGTGGTGTCGAAAGGTTTTGAAGCATTAAAACCCAATGACGTCACTGACAAGAGGTTTTTGAAGCTATTTTTGGCAGATCACCGGTCCAAGCGCACAATCTCTAGCTACATTTGGCATCTAGAGGTCTGCTGTCAACTCAGTTCTGACGATAAAAATATGATTTTTGTCTCATTGTGCAGCCCCAAATGAGCACTCTTAGATGGTACCCATGGTATCTATACACAGCAATTTTATATATCGAGGTGCGGAGGATCTTTCTAGATTTTCAGACTTTTCAGACTTCCAGCGTAAAATCATCATATCTCAATGAATATTTGTGCGCTTCCGGATTCGTGTGGAGGGAAACAATGCAAGATGTATCCAAACAGATGTATTTACTCAGACTTGGGCTAGGGGGATGGGCAAGTGCCCTTTTTTCGTTCACGGTCCGGCTGGTTTGCACTGAACAATGACTGAAACCTCGGTTTTGAGGGCCAGGGTTTTTCACCCATAGTTCAGGGTGGAGGGGGAGGGTAGGTAAAACCCAAATAGACATATGGTGGTCTTTTGTGGCCCCCCACACACCCTGATTTTTTGGGGGACATTTGGTGACGGGGTTCATATGAACCAAATATCCCAACGTGGTCAACCAGAATCCGCCCGATAATACTAGATCTATTTTAGCTCAACCCCCATCAGTTGACAGAGGGCCGGGCACAGCGAGTGCCACCGGTGTGTCTCAGCGCCCTAAATTTTGTCATGCGAGCTCTAGAATGTATTCTAAATAGAGTAGGACTACTCACTGAATTAAATTGGCATTAAAACCGGTGCGGTGAATTTTCTATTTTAGGTTAACCCCAACAAATGACAGAGGGCCGGGCACAGCGAGAGCCTCAGGTGGCCTAGCCATCCGAAACTTTCTAGTAACATCCTCACAGATGTACCACACAGGACTAGGCGCTTGCCGCGTGTTTACATCTAAAAAATCCTCGGCAGTGAATTTTTTTAATCCCCCTTACCCCCCAATTCGCGTTTTCCTGCTTCAGTGGGGCCAGTACCATCACCAGCTGCTCTGTAAGTGCGTAGTAATATTGTATTAGTCCATAAAACTGCCCCACAGCTGGCAAAAACGGTGGAAATCTCGTCATTCGCATTGGAGCCCTTCCCACCCTTATCTAACCCATCAATATAATGTGGCCGGACATACCGCACTCCACACCCGCAGTGGAGCCTCCAAACACCTTGTATTTACTATGAGGGGTAAAGCACACAGGATAGGACCAGTTTCCCCACCTACAGCTTGGTCCTCCGACACCGCGGACACTTTTCGTGGTTTGCACAGCCACTGATTTCAGACATGGCCGGCCCCAGGGCGGAATCCTAGCAGCCGTCTTTTTTAAAGAATGTCTATAATACTGTTCAATAACTTTGCGCCGGCTTTCCACCACTTCATTAAGGCACAGGGTGCCTGGTAAATGTAGCCGAAGCGCTTTTCTGGACGGTGGCTGTGGGGCATAGCCACAGGCTGCGACAAATCGGGTGATTTCTGTCCACTGGGGCCGTTGAAAGCACCGATGACTGGCGGAACATGAGCTATATATATATACGGTCCTGATGGACAGTTCCTGAAGGTACCCGAACCCTGTTGACCTTGTGGGGTGCGAAATAGTCCAAAAATGGAAAATGCCGCCTGCGGCGGCTGATACACCATCAGAGAAAAACTGAAGAGGCCGGTATTTTTTATTTATTTTGTTTGTAATTGTCCGCATTTTTAAGGAGCGCTCATCGAAACTTTTTGTTGGCTGGGGGGCAGCCAACACAAAGTCTATGGGTAAGTCTATGGGTAGAGCAAAATTAAGCTCGTCGTGACATTCCAGGGGCCCGGCAGCAACATGGAAGTTACCCAGCACACTTCTTTTGGGTTCTCCGTACAAAAAAGTAAGGAAAGATTTTCGACACCAGGGAGCAAATTTCGAGGGTGTGATTCTCGGAACAGGGTGGATACAATTAAACCAAGTGGCGAAGACACAAGGGTACTTATATGGCAATGTACTAACCTCATAGGCGAACTAGAATTTTTACAAGGATCATGTCCACATTTTATTCTGAGTGGTTCCAACCAGAAATGAGCTCAAACCACCGCGCTCATTTCTTTTGGCGACCACTGTAAATGGTTTGTGTACCGAGGTTAGTTACACCACGGTGTAACATCTAAGCCTCGCAGAACATGGTCCCACCTGCACTGAATATTTTGCCCAAATAATTGAGGCTTCCGAGCGTCGAAATGCACATGTACACTGCGATTGGACTATCAATAAATTAGGAAAAGCAATTTATCTTGAGTTGCAAGCTTAAGACATTGTTTCTCGAATTCATCCTGGAAAAGGCGATTCCTCACACATCAGAAGAAAGTTGCACACAAAACGGGCAAGAGCAGTGGATCAAGCTTCAACATATAACAATGTTATTCAAGACAAGCCAATGTTATACCATTCATTTCTTCTGGAACGCGCTCAGTACGAAGTCTTGCTTGTGACCCTGTCCTTGACTGCAACCCACGACGCCCGCGCCTGGAGTTCGTTGAACCATCTGTGGAAAGGGAAATCAGACTACGGATGCATCTAGCAACAAAAACCGCCTACCTGGTGACGTTAGGGCCCTTGGTTGTCATAAGGTCGCTGCCGGCCTTCTCCAACAAGGCGCCATACGGAAGGTGGAACAAGTCGGCGAGCGCCACTTCCTGTGAATATTCATTCAAATGAATGATAAGCAACGGACATGGATGGAATGGCAGCGGGGGTTAGTACGCACGTCTCCGGCAAGGTACTTTTGCTTCCCGAGAATGGCCTCGTACACGTCGAGTGTGGCAGAAAGCATCTTCAGGCTCTCCTCAAGTTGGGCCTTGTTAGTCTCGAAACCCATCATGCTGCAATCGAATCATATCAGAGGGTGGGTCGGCAATAGGACATAAGCGATAGGCTTACGGTCTGAACACGGCCTCACTGACCGCCTTGGAGCTGAAGGGGTCAAAGTTCGAGTATTCATTGGATGCAGCCTGCTCGAAGAGGGCCTTTCCCTTGAGGTCGGTGGGCACGAGCTTCGTTCCTTGGTTGGCGTACTTGTCCGAGATGTAGCGGCAGATGGCGCGGCTTTCGTACAGAACGAAGCCGTCGTCGTCCTGCTCAGTAAGTTCAGAAAGTGATCAGGAGGAAGAAAGAAAGGCGGCTCACGATGTAGGGATCCTGGCCGAAAGGCTGGTGTGCCATGAACTCCTTGGACTTGTGCTCGCCCTTGGATCGGTCAATAGCAATAAATTCGAAGGCGACCTTCTTTTCGATGAGGACGGTCGCAACACGCTTGGTGCAGGTGGAGAACGGGGCGCCAACGAGTTTGAGGGTCATGGTAGTCAGGAACAAGGAGTGCTGATATCGATGAAGAGTCGGATTCACTACTTATATAATTCACATCCCGCCACCGTCCCCTTATAGTTTACGCTCCTCACCCCAGTCTTGTTTACCTAGAAGTACTGCTGCATAGCCTTTAGGGCCAGGTACAGCGAAAATATAATTTCAGTTTCAGTTTCAGTTTCATCACAGCTTGTGTGTGAACTTGTGAACAAATATAACTGTCTGTCCCATACATTAGTTTTCGCGTTTAAGCCTATTATTCATTCAATAGGAGGCGGTTCGCTCCGGGTTAACCATGGTAAAAAGACGGTTGCGACTCCCTGGGCATGGAGGTGGATACTGATTAAACTTGTTCAACGGTTAGAGTTCCGTTTAACCGTTGAACGGAACATTTTGCACAATTAGCCTGAGGGCTAACCGATAGCACGGATGCCTGTGAGCTGACCGGAGGTGGATACTGATTAAACTTGTTCAACAGTTAGAGTTCCGTTTAACCGTTGAACGGAACATTTTGCACAATTGGCCTAAGGGCTAACCGATAGCACGGATGCCTGTGAACTGACCGGGTAAACGGTTAAACGATTAAGCGGTTAAACTGAACTCGAGTATATAAGCCGCTCAGGTATTACAGTAACTACGATAATCCAGCACTGAATACAAATCACAGGTAAGTAATGGCGTCGCTGCATTGACCTCCGCATCGCACCTGTCTGCAGTCAACCTAGGGGTAAGGAATAACAGGGTCTGTGTTTTACTTTTCTTAGGTCGAATTGGTTTCAACTCTGACCCGGGACCGAAGAATCGGTCATTCCGAGGGTTATATTTCGTTGGAAATGGCCTCAGATTGCCGCGTCCGGCATGTTCGGTTTTAATCGGTCTGGCGACCGATTTGCCATCACCCTCGGAATGGCGGGGTTGCCCGGTGATCTGACTTCCCAAATGCTAATCGTACCTCTCACGGTCGTGAATAACGTGCATCAACTGGGTCAGCGACGGAGCGGCTGAGGCTCGGAGCGATTCGCGGTAGGTAGGTAGGTAGTATAGTACATCAGCTTCTGCCGCGTCTCCCACCGTATCCTTACTCAGCGGTGAGCGTCTATCATTGGCCACCTTACCCCCCCGCCACGACTCGTAATGCCCGCCATATCCACTGGGAAAGTGCTCGTCTCCGGTGCGAATGGATTCATAGCCATGGTGAGTGTGAGCTGTTCCCCTGCACCGCAAAACAAACGGCTGTCGCGCCCGGCGCTTAGTGGGTCGTGCGCACGCTGCTTGAGGAGGGCTTCGCCGTTCGTGGTGCAGTTCGCTCAGTGGAAAAGTGTGGGCACCTCCGCGACACCTTCGCCGCTTACGGAGAGAAACTCGAGTTAGTTGTGGTGCCCGACATCATCCAGGTACAAAGTGCTTTCGGCTTGAAGTCTTTGTCGTGAGATAATCCCCGCGCTTGCAGGACGGCGCATTCGATGAAGCGGTCAAAGGAGTGGACGCGATAGAGCACATGGCTTCTCCAGTCCATCTCAATGCAGAGAACCCCGATGGTATGTTTGCCCCCAAAGTCTACAACGGTTTAACCAACACTATCAACTGCACAGAGATCATTCTACCTACTGTCAAGGGAACTTTGAGCATGCTGAACAGCGCCTTGAAGTATGGGTGAGTCTCTCCACATTATCGCTTGTACCGGAACAAGTGTGGAAGCGTCCACAGAAAATATGTCAAGCGCGTGGTTCTGACGTCGTCCACTGCGGCCGTGCTGCAGGACGAATCGGAGCCGAAGACATTCAGTGAATTGGATTGGAATGAACACGTCCTCCAGCATGTTGCAGAGAAAGGAAGTACCGCCTCAGGTCACGCAAAATATCGCGCAGCCAAGGTCCTAGGTGAGCGAGGTGCGTGTGTTACACTGTGTACATTCGCCTCGTTGCTATGACAGATTCCCAACGAAATTCTCTTCAGCTGCGTGGGAGTTTGTTGAGAAGCACAAGGACAGGCTCGGATGGGATCTGGTCGTGTTGAACCCGCCTTACGTGTTCGGGGTGCGTGCTTTTCAGCCACTGAAACTCACATATTGAATTTTAATCATCCACCTATCTAAGCCCACAATCCATGCTGTTTCCTCGCCAGAGGCGCTCAACCTCAGCACGCGCGAATTCTACAAGATATTCACGCAGCCGTCGACGCCAGCGACGCTCCAAGCTGGCAACTGCTGGGTAGACGTTCGCGACCTCGCACGCGCACAGGTCCTCGCACTCGTCACCGCCTCAGCTGGCGGTGAACGTATTATCATTAGCGCCGGCCCTTGGGTGTGGCAGGACTGGCGTACGCGTTTTATTTCTTCGGATTTCGAAATGACGCGAACACACGCATTAATAGTGGACGCGGCACCGGACTCGTCAAAATACCAGAAGGGCACTTCTGGTGCTGGGAAGGATGCGGTATACAAGATTCAGTTCGACGCGAGTAAGTCTGCGCGCTTACTTGAGATGACGGCGTATCGGAGCAAGGAGGAGACCGCGCGGGACACGACGGCTGACTGGGAGGTGCGGGGCTGGTGAATGAGAGGAGAATGCTCTATTGGTAAGCCAGACAAGGTGAAGTGGTGTGGTGGATGTTTGCCAGTAAAGTCGGGCCACACTGATTAGCTGTGGATAAATTCAATCACCACGCAGTTTCAGGTGTATTTGCGGCCTCAGGGTCCACCTGCGAATGAATCGCTTGCCGTATGGTAACCCAAATAGGATTATGGCTCCTCGTTCGGCGTTCGAACTGCAAAATCTAATCCCGCCGCGCCATCATGACTGAGATGAACTGACACTAACTTTCCCTCGTAGGCCCCTATCGGTCTAATCTTAGAATGTGGTGCCACATTCTGGGATTAGAGGGATAGCCTACTTCTTGCCACCACCGCCATATGACTGGTGGGATGGCCGCGAGCGGCGAGTCACAAACCAAAATTTTTATTAGAAAATGTTTCATAAATTTAGTACTACAACAATGTCAGAATTCCTCTCCGGTCAATTCAGCGTACCAGCTCAGCAGATCTCTGGCACATCTACGAGTCTGCTTTGCCACGTACATTTGGTCGTCCAATTAGCCCCGGATTTTACGGTTGAGCAACTGTAAATGTTTAAATACTGAGCTACACTACTAGTCAATGTATGCCGCATAGGGAAATGCATCAGAAAACTCACCGTAATTCCATGTTGAAGGCAAGAAATGCGGGTGGGTGCGATCCACTAAAAAGAGGTGGCTTGACATCTCGTTGAGACGCGAGTTGGCGCCGAGCGGACCGATTAAGACAAATATTCGCGACGGGTGTATCATCTGACGAAGGATGTGAGCACCTTATCGAAACGTTGAGGTGGATGTACACACCTTCAACTAAAATTACAGTCCGCAAAAAGTGCATAGTGCGACGATACGGCGCAGAGAGTCACATAAATGCATTGGATGTTATTCTATATTCAGTCAACGGTATCCCGATGTCAAAGGGCAAGGTAATTAAATGCCTCGCGGTAGCCTGCAGTGCGGACCCCACTAGGCGCTGTGAGAATGTTTTATGCCTTTCAACAGAGGCTTCGGTGTGGGCCATGATAAACCACGAGTGAAAAGAAAGATACAGGACAAGGTGGTATTCCCAGAAATGACGGCGCATACTCAGGCAGGATGTGAGGGTTCCAGTGAGAAGATGAAATTCGTTTTTTTTTACAGGGGTAACTCTTCCAGCTCATTGAAACGCATTAGTGTTCGATCATCCAGAAAAACAAGAGCGACAACGGGCAGCATCTTAGTTCAAGTTCAGTTTGACGTGGAGTTCAAGAGTTGAGCGCGACATCCAGAAGGTTGGAAAGGCGGAGAACTTGAAGTGGTAGTAGGGGGATTTGACTCGGAAACGAAGAGAAAGTCGCGGTGATTGACAGAGGTAAGGGCGGCCTTGTATGAGAGAGCGCCTTTGTAAAGAGAGACGGTGCTGCAGGTCGGGTCGATATGCAAGGTCGAGGAGACGAGGAAGTAACAAAGTGATTGGATTTGGATTAGATTCGCCGGAGCCGAGCACCATGTGGGTATTACATAACCCGTTTCTTGGGCAAAGCTGAGCACGGTAACTAAGGCTCCAACCGTTTAGTTTTCGGATTCCCGTAAACAAAACGGAAACGGTTACTAAACGTTTAAAAACGGTTATTAATTGGAATATTTTTTGAACCGCGCAGGAAATGAATCCAGCTCTGCCTGGCTTAAGCCCGCCCCATTTCGATAGCAAAAAAAGGCTAAGCCGGCTTAACTTAAGCGGGCTTAAGCCCTCTAAATATCACTATAGACAGTTTATTGAATGATATACTGGTACAGAACAATGGCTTAAGTCGCGGCCTAAGCCCATCAAAGCCGCGTAAGCCGATCCATAAGCCAGCTCCAATGCCACGGGCTGGAGTTGGCTTAAGTGGCTTAAGCCGGCTTATTGCACCATTCCGCCGCTGAATATGAGCCCGAAAAAAGTCTGGCTTAAGCCGTCTTAAGTCAAACTGGAGTCCAAGCAAATATACGCGGAGAAGAACTCACAAAATGTTGATCGACTTGTAGATTCAAAAAGTGGCTCTAATGAAATCATAAATATCATGTATTAAATGTCCGGACTCAGAGAAAGGTACTCACCGGGGTACGCCGCAACGTAGGTGGGGCACAGTACAGGAGCCCGTGGCCTAACACTCTCCACTTCGGCAACTTCGCTGCTCAACGTTGCCACTGAGTCGCAGAGTCGTGGTAGCAACAATTCGGTGTCGCTTCGCGTTCTGGCACCACCAGTTGACTCTCAGGATATTAGGTTAACGGCAGAGCGAATGGGAAGACCATTCATGAGGTGGACATGGGCGTACAGTGAAGAGAGCGGAGTCACGGTGTGACACAGCATCATGATCGTTCTTTGTTCTTGATGATCACAGTGATGGCATCAAGCCACCTTGCTTTGTCTCGCTTTGTCTCATGCCCTCTCCTTCCTCTCGACTTCCAAGTTCCCGGCCGCTCTTTCTACTTCCCGCTTGGATCTCTCACTGAATCTAACTCTGCACTTGTATTCTCCATTGGATCTCCTAGTGGCATGCCAATGTCTGACTCAGACTTTACTCAGACTCATTTTGGACTCGTTCAAGGCGTTCGCCAGTGGCCGGTGGGTGGTGGCAGTGGCTATGGCTTGCTTTTTTCTATCCCATCTACTCCGATTCAAAGGCTGATTCACTTCCAGTCTAGAATTGAATTCATCTTGACCGGATCCAATTTTTTTATGGACTCGGTGAGTGAATTTTATACTGGCTTAAGCCCTGCTTCTTTAAGCCAGCTTAAGCCGGATATTTAGAGGGCTATGACTGTACTGTGAGTCGGCTTACGGCGGGCCTCTTGAAATCTGCAAGCCGAACTTTGAGCGGATTGAGCTGGGGCTTTGGGTCGCTTATGGAGGAGGGTTTAAGCCACGGCTTGAGCCTCATTTTTTTGTAGTCATATATCATTGAATACAGTGGTATTTAGTAGGCTTAAGTCTGCTTAAGTTAAGCCGGCTTAGCCTTTTTTTGCTATCGCAATGGGCTGGGCTTAAGCCAGGTAGAGCTGGTGACAGGCAGGAAAGTGGCGCAAATTAAACCTTGGGCTTAAATTCAGTCAACACGGCTCAGATACAAGCACCGAATCTTATTACGCTTTGGATAGGACGAAACGCAGGGATATGAGCTATTTTAGGCTATCCGACTCTTTCCCACGTCAGTGCCGAAGCTCGGCCCAAGCCCACAGCTCACTGAAGGCGATTGAAAAAAAAGAACTTGACTATGTAGGGCAGAATTCAGAGGCTTACAGGATGAAGGAATCACAGCCAGTACCCTTATCCATACCATTCCTAGAGCGCCAGCCAAAGAACCGTTTAAACCATTTACTAAACGTTTGTTTACTGTTTACGAGATCTCGTAAACAAAACGGTAAATAAAAACGGTTAAACCGTTTACAAACGTTTGTAAACGAAAATAGTTGGAGCCTTAGACCGTAAGACACAAAGCTTTCAAAACAAGTTTTGGTTTGTGAACCTCCACAGCCTGCACCAGCTGCTGCCCATACACAAGTCGCCTACTGCCGCACTACCGCTCCTCTACGTGTCTACCTCGTTCTTGAATCAGAATCTTGATTCCCCGCCCTTTCTCTTGCTGGATCTCTTCTGTGCTACTTTACCTCCGTGCCCTTCTTCCGGTCACTCTTTCTTCTGTTGCTAGTCGACTGTTGGCCAAAAACTTTAGGAAGCATACTCTACAATACCAGCACACCATTTGACACCTTTACCCACCCTGGTAGTACGACCACAACTGCGCTCTGCGCGCCAATTCCACTCCCCCCGCATTTCCCGTCCATTTCTGCTTCCTCAAATGCTTCAACCCCCCTACCAACTCGGCAGCACCATCGGACGAGTCTCTTGTAGGCCCCCCCACACGAAAATCCGTCTTCAATTGAAAATCCCTGTCGCTATTCGCGCGCCAAATCTGCGCCACCGTGGTTCACTTACCCTATGCTCTCGGAACCTTCGTTCTCCGTCGCCGTCGCTCCAGAATCGACAGAGGAGGGTAGGAGAGACGGTCCACCAGTTTCTTTTGATGCTCCGCGCATTTCTAGTGAGTTGTATCCGCATTTATCCACTTTTTCTGCGTTTTTTTCGACTAATCGACGCGGCCCCATGCGAATTCACCTCCTCCCAGCCTCATTTTATCGCGGGTGAGTCGTCCCACCTCCCCTCTACAATTTACTGACCTCCGCCCAAATTGTTTCGCCTTCTACATCGCCGCGTCGCCGGATCGCTCCCCCAAGCCTTGCTCCACCCCAACCGATCCCCAGATCTTACCCGCATGCCGAGCCATCCTATTCAGCCGCACCGGTACGTCCGCGCGTTTTTTCCCCCCTGCTTTTGACTTGAAGCTTCTCGATTTTCAAGTTTATTACAGCAGGTTTGTCTCGGGTACGTCCAGTTCTGCTCTCCTGTTCCCATTGCAGCGCACCTCCCGCCCACATACCTGTCATATATGCAGCCGCGGCCTGCTCAAGTCAACAGCGGCCACGGGTCCCGATTTTCCGAGTCACCGCGCGCTGTTGACTTGAAGTGTAGCCACGTCGGGGACTTTCATCTCCATCTCACTGCTCCGTGCGATCTCTCACCTGAATGATTCACAGCGGGAGTCGACGTCGCGCAGCCTAACTCTGTGGATTCTCCTTCCGCACGTTATAGAGAAATCCTAGGTACGTCCGACGTATCTAGATTACCGACTGTCATACATATTATGTATGACAGTCAACGCTAGCCTCTCGCAGCCCCAAGATGCCACAACTCATAGGGTGCCACCCAAAATTTGCGTATCCAAGTTCCCCTCCTCCGACTTCTTCTTTCTGATCCACCGCAGCGCGGATCCCATTGCATTCACGATTGATTATTCTCATAGATATTTCAAGCCGGCCGCCACCAACCCGACAGATATTCCTATCCGGTACCTCCTGCTATACTATCCATCTTATTGACCGCTCCCGACAGTACGTAGAGGGCACCGCCGTGTACGTCGATTTGAGGTCATTATGCCAGTACTTTTGCACCGTGACTCACATCCTTTACTATCAATATATTTGCTTCTTTGGACCCCGCCAGTCTTGCCGGTCCCTCGCATTCACTGATGAGTGTAGAAAAAAACATGGGTTGAAACGATCACAACCACAAACGTTCATCAACTACAAGAGCAGCGTACCAGAAAACTTATCCCTATAAATCTGCATACTGATACTGATTACTTTCACTCTTGCTTCTGGGCTAAGATCGTGTAAGCATGACGTTGTATCAAAAACATGAAACTGACTTACCTCCAAGATTCCACCTAACCATTTCGCCAAGAAATGGGTACGATCCACAACGGGCACAGTGCGAAGGGCGGCAAGAGTGAGGACATCAGACTCCGTCATATGGGTCTGATTATCTTGGTCCAGCTCCGGCAAGTCCACGTCGCCCTCGACAACATCACCGGAGAAACGGGTGTGTCGAGATGGCGGTGACGCGTCGCCATCCCCATCTCCCGAGTTGTTACCTCTATTCTCACTGTCGCGTGGGCCGCGAACCACCATCGCGCGAGCCGTGACCACCATCGCGCGAGCCGTGACCACCATCGCGCGAGCCGTGACCACCATCGCGCGAGCCGTGACCACCATCGCGCGAGCCGCGACCACCACCGTACCCGCCACCACCGCGACTACCGCCACCACGTCGAGCCCCGTGGCCCTGGTATGGATTGGCGAACCATTGCCGAGCCGGTTCGACGTTCTTCATCTGCGTCCAGATGAGAAGAAGTTGGGCTATGTCGGCGTGCCCGCGCCAAGGCTGGGGAAGAAGATTGGAGTGACTTTCGATTTTCGGCCCGGCATTCGCAATGGCGAAAAATGGATTAATGTGCGATTCCACCGTTAACGGAGCCATAAGATTTATCGTCTCGTACTGGGGGTCCTCAGAGGCAGAGGAGACTCGTCGGAACACACTGATGTTGTCGCGGGATAATTGGAGTGGAATTATACGGTATGTATATTGTCGTCGCAATAGAACCTGCAATATGCGTAAAAAGAAAAGGCAAGAGGAAAACTACATACCTGTTTATAAGTCCGACGTTGTGGGTCATTCATGTGCTGGCTGATGCTTTGAAGGACGTCAGCATCCGGGAGTAATATCCATCCATTTTTGTCAAACGACCGGTGTAGATCTACTCGGACTGGGAGGAGTTTGTGACCCCAGTAGCATGAGTGGTAAGGGCACTTACGGTACAGTAGATTTCGTGTTGTATCGATGTGGAATTGCTTCCATTGAAGACCGCACGAAAACTCGAGGTTGGTTAGCTATGATCTCGCAGAAGATGAGAATCATGAAGCTCAGGTCAGGAATCAGTACAGACCAGTTTTTCCTTGACAGATCGAGGGACCAGATGGGCTGCCTCGATGCTGGGCTCAGGGGCTGATTCCCTAGTTATGATGCAAACTCGGCCGCCAGAACGGTGGCGAGCTTTTCTTTCGCGCGTCGGTCAACGGAGGAGGCCTGCGACCGGCCATCTGGCGTAATGTATGGGTGGCTCGAGCGCTTGGAGGATGTAGAGACCCATTCAGAGGATGATAGACTTTCACGATCGTCGAAGCTGGCCTCTTCTTCAAACACGTCGATAGCGGAAGACATGAAGTGTAGTCGTGACAGTCACGAGGTGTGACCATGATGATGACGCACCTTGATCTGAACACAAATACGCTAGGACAATTATAACGTTAAGGCACGCCCAACCCGCAGAAAAACTCAGGAGGTTAGAACCCGGTCTGCAGAATCTTCAATCTACATGAACACAGGAACGCGTTTCGAATCGCTAAATTCGGCGCAATCCTTCTGCCAGCTTGAAGTTGTTGCTTGCCTTGGGAACCTTTCTGATCGCTCGTTACTCGGAGTCTCAACGCATGGAGCCGAGCGATCAGCTTCTTCCTCATTCTATTTGTTCGAAATTTTTCTTCCGTTTTTCGTTCACCTACATCAGCAAAATGACAAAACACTTGCGCACTTGTACACTTGTTTTTCTTGTTCCAAAAAAAAAAGACCGTGGAAATGGGTCCTGGAAGTCAATGAGCACTTTTAAAAAAAATGGAAAAAAAAAGATCACTTGTCGGGTTTCGATCATAGCCTGTCGGCTTGATCTCTTGGAAGATCTCTTGGAATTCCCCTCTTCCTCTTGCAGCAGTATTCGGGTTGGATCTCCAATTCTTCCTGTTATCGTTCCTTCCTGCTCCCATTGTTATTAAGATACCTGTTTTGGTTTCCTAAACCATGGGATCTCCGATCACCGATGGGTGACTTGCCAACAAAGAATTGAACTGACATCCCATGGACTTCGCTTGTGAAATATTTCCATACTAACCATTCTACTTACAGAAAGAGGATATTTCTGGAAAGAGCATCTCCAAAGCGACGAAGCGTGCGATGAACGCTCTGGTTGCACGAAGGGGATTTGGCGGTGCCGTGACACGCATCAAAAGAAAATCGATCCGCTTGATCCGGCGTCGCTTTCGGACTCTTTGATGTGACGCCGCGAGGTGCTGCATTTTTCTTTCACCTACCATCGCCACTCTCAAGATGCCACCGTCTCCGGCCGATAGCATCGTTCGTAAACTAAATGAGCGCTTGTGCTCAAACGAAGCCTGCAGTGCATCAAAACTCAGAGGGGCATCTCTTTCCCGGTGCTCGTCATGCATGGCGGCCTTCTACTGCGTAGGTCAACATCGATGGCGCACCTCGTGTGTCTCACGGATCGAATACCTAGAGCTCAACCTGTCAACGGACGGATTGGGTGTGTCACAAGGCCTTGTGTAAAAAGCAGACCGCGATGCGACAGCACCTGAACACATCGGAGGCAAGAGATTTAGCTGCGGATTTCGATGCATGGCAGAGTGCAATGGGTGCGACGCTTTACACCTGGATTTGTGTCGGTGGTGTGGATTTCGCTTTTCCCAGTCCTTCTCCCGCTCATGATTGCTCCTCTAGCCCTCGAACTTTCCCAGCATCCCCAGAACATCCACACCAAATTTATTGTCCTTGTACTACGTACACGGACGCCGGGTCCAACTGGAGTCTTAAAAATGTTCGAATACATCGACATCTTCGCATTCGATCGCGCCGAATACACACTTCGAACTCGAGGGAAGCCATCCGAGGCGGACTTTCAAACCATGCTCGAAGTGACCAAAGACGCCGATGATCTTGCGAAGAGGCAGGGAATGCCGGGAGCGGCACTGGTAATCACTGATATTAGATCATCCGACGACTCGGCCAGCGGCGTACTACGTGGGACGCCGGTGATCCTGAGGCCGTCCGCTTTCGCCAAAGAGGAGAACAGCGGTTGGGAGATCGCCATCAAGCACATCATAAACGAAGGACTGAACATTAAAGAGATCTATAGAGCAGGAGAAATAGCCGGAACGTTGTCCCCTCTGCTGGCCTCAAATATACATCCGTAGAATCTACAAAGCCAGCCCATCTTGTGATCATACATACCCTTCGCTTCGCTCCGGCGTCAATACTTTATTCCTTCCTCCATTCCGTTCCTTACTTCTCCATTCGATCGATTGTAACTGCCTTTCTGTCTTCTTCTGGCTCCAGCAATAATATTTTTGGGCTTCGTCTCCATCTTTTGTGGGACCTGATTGAGGAAGATATTTGAGGATTGCCTTGACTTGAGTTGGATTTTCGGAGACGACGAACTTAGACGAAGTTGAGTAAGGTTATTTAGTTATCTTCCACGCTGCCGCCTTCATTCCCGTACTCAAGGTCATTGGATGATCTCTCATCGGTAGCCTATCCAGTTTTGAAAGTAAGTACCTGTGGGTCAGCTGAGGCTTTGTCCCTCGAAGGAGGAACCGGAATTTATTTTGCCCATAATTTCAGTCCGGATGACTGAGGGCCGATTTTCAGCATTCATTTCCTCCGAGTATACTGATAATGCGAATGTCGGTATAATACAACTTTCGCTCCCTTTGCATTTTTTCAAGAGCACTGGCATCAAATTCAACGGTTCAAAATTACTAGGGGATGATATGACGCGAATTTGAATACAAAATTGCTTCCGAGGAAACAACCTCGGCGGTGCAGACTCATTTGTGGCCATAGTCACTACAGCAATCACAACTGGTCTCCGCCCGACAGCGATGAAAAAACCACACTTCATATCGCCAACGGGCCGCGAATAAACAAGGTGTTCAATGGACTCTGTACAGTTGAACTCGCTCCTAAATAACACAAAAGATGTAGACTCGATTGCACATTTCGAGAAAACGCAAATCCTTGCATCATGAATACCCTATTAATCGAGGGCCAATAATCCACCGCAATAGGACGAGTCCTCTGGTGTTACTATGGTTGGTAGATAATGGGCTACCAGATGTTCAATTGTCGAATTTCAACGAACCTTCTAAGTTATTCGCACTCAGATTCGAAATCATTATCAATATAACAACACTTTGCGACTCAAGACGAATTTAATCGGTCGCGCGCCGAACTGCACTGTGAAGCGGATGGATTCGGGTCAAGCGTTTGGTCATTTCTCGCATGAATTCGGACTTTGATAGCAAGGGCCGGCGAAGCCGAGAGCAAATGATCTTTACGTCCCGTGCCCGAACCACGTGTTGTCAGTTGACCAGCAACGCCAAACATGGGCTGAAATTCTCGACGAATTCGGGCAAGCGAAGGTCAGACATTTCGATGTACTGCCAGTTACCAACAAGTTCGCTACTAGTACATCTTGTAAGGTCCAGCGAGAAGTACTGGGTCGTCATTTTGAACGGCTTGTTTCTGAGATCGCGAGGCCAACAGTTTTTTCAAAACAAACACATGAAACCTATTTTTTTTTTCCTGGCCGTTCTGACCTTCGAAACTGTGGCTAGATCACTTGGTCAGCCACCGATGGCTATTTTCGTGCCATAGCCACCGTTTTGAAGGTCAGAACGGCCGGACAAACATACAGGCGACGTTGCCGCTCAGAGAGAAATCCGCCTCTCTGTTGGCACTGTGGTACGTTGTTCGGTCTTTCATGAACACTGCTGCCTTCCTGATTCGTCGTTCAATGTTCTTACGTAAATGTGGCAAGCCATGCTTGAGTGCCAGCAGAGAAAAATGGACGGTAAGTTAACATCCGTTCAGTGACGACGCGGATGGCTCTGATATAGGTATTCGTTAGCCCAAGAGATGCTTGAGATGTTTGCAAAATCCCTCCGTATATTTATTACAAAAAGGGCAATTGAATGACTTTCAACAGGGCAATTACTATTGCAGCAAAGAGGTAGAGTCCCCTCCGCTTCTTCCGCACTTACCCGCACCGATTTTGATACCAGTGCCAAACATCCGACTGGAAGGCCATTTCCGGAAGGTCTGAGCGACCAGACGTGTATCACAAAGACTAGTGCAAAGTAATCAGAGTATGCGATTCTATTCAGCCTTTGCCGCGTAGTGCATTCCCGAAATTAATTATAACTATCCTGGGGCTGCACAGGACGAATACATGCCACAGCTACCTGACTTCCAAGCCCAGCTTAACCAGTTTCCCTGGGGCCGCCTCGAGCGCGACGGGACCTTCTCGAACAAATTTCTGCAAGCTCGATTCGATGTCCTGGACTACGACTACCGCAAGGTTGGCTTCGGGGCGTCCCCGAGCAGATTAACCTACACGACATCAGCGACGATCCACTCTTCGGCGCCAGCGTGCAGCCGTTCATGCAACCTAAAGACAATACAAACTTGACAGGATATGCTCACGGTGCGATGATGTTGGCACTGGAGGAATGGCCGTCGGATGTTGAGGTGTAGAAGCTGCAGGATGAGGCGCTCATCCCCCATATTTTCTTCACGGGCGAGTTTCCGCCGCCGGCGCGTCCTCGCCCGGGTCAAGTAAAGGACTGGAAGTCATGGTATGACTGGCGCGGGCTAAGCCTCGAATCTCCTGCGGCAGTCCTTATGGATCACGTCTTGACGGCCTATTACTCGACCGCTTTAGAAGCTGAAATTAAACAGTAGAACAATTACATGAAGTGTGTCCTTGGCGCAGTTCACATGAGATATTAGCGGAGTAAGCATATGGACCAGCGAATGAATGGATAAGAATAAAACCACGATGTATGCACACGCTTGCGGGAAAACTCGTGCAAAGTGAATGAAGAAGGTTCACGTTTGCGTTTGGCGAAGGTTGGCAGTACTGCAGGTATCGCTCTGGTTGCCTTGCAGTAGTTAGTATACGCGTCCTGTGTCTGGGCGAGACGAAGCCGGCGCGAGTTTGCGACGCGGCCAACTCGATAATGATAATGGGATCCTCGGGGCCAGTCGCCGTCGTACGAAGTAACACGCAGTCAGGAATGCGATCAGCAAAACCTGCGTGAGTGGGAAGTTCAATATTTTGATTGAAGCGGCAGTCGTAGGTGGTGGGGTTTCGGGTCTGGACAGAGATAAACGGGGCCATCATCGCTCCGAATGTCTCGTGGACCTGAGTCGGCCAAGTGACAATAATGAGTTCGCCGGTATATTCCAACGTTTAGAAGTTTGAGGATGATGAGATAAGGAGTGGAAGGGGTACGAACTTATAGTCAGCATTGTCTCCATATGTCTCTACTGGTTTGCCGCTCCGTTTTACCCCACAACACGGATGGCTGTGTCCCGGAATAGCCACCTGTTCTGTGGTGCAGAATGGCGCGGCAACCTAGAAGGAAAGCGATCCCGACATGTGGAATTCAAGTCAGAGAGTCCAATAATTTAGCAGGGGACCCGTTGCAAACGCCGCGCGAATTCTACACGACCGGCTGGACATAAGTGCGACTCTACAATAATCAAGGTACGAATGTCGTTTGTCAGTCTAAGGGCACAGGAACAGTAACACAAAATACGGCATGAACGGCGGGGACCTGGCAACAACTTACCCAATACCAAAATGATTTGAAAGGCTATTGAATACGAAGACGATGATGATAAGGGCTAGATCTGGAGGATGAAGAAGAAGAGTTCCATTTTCCTGACGAAAACGAAGCCGGACTTAGCCATATCTCATCATCACAACCACCAGTACCCAGCTCATCGTTATCTTCTACCAAGTCGCCTACGCCTGGTCAGCGCAAACGAACGCGTGGAAAACGTGTCGGAAGAGCAATTCGCCGCGATGTAGGAAGCGCTAGCCCTACAGGATGAATGAAAGCTGCCAGTTTTCCCGGCAGTTTACTGTGGCTAGGAACGACGAAGACAGAAGGAGTACTATCACTACAAACCTCACAGGAAAACAACTGGAGGATTTCGAGCACTCAAGCGTGTTTAAGCGGTGAATTTAGCAAGAAATCTGAGTTCAATCATCGAACTCGTTCCTCATTTTAGGCGCTCAGTACATCAAATTGGGCGCTTCACGACAAATACTCCAAGACTTCACCTGGACACTGACATATCGGTGACATATCGGTGAAGATACCTCACCGAGCCTCTCACCTCAGATACTGTACTATGTATGTGTCACCAATCTTAAGAAATGTTGTATAAAAACGCTCTCGCTACTATCCCTGCTGCTCAATTCCAACCAACAGTTCTTCTTCGTTGTTTCAAAATCTGCTCTGCTGTACTTCAATATCATGTTTCTCATTAAAGCCCTCGTTGCTCTCGCTGTTTCCTACGGTGCTGCTGCAGCAGCTCTGGACAAACGAGCGCATGTCGTTGTATGTGCCGATCCTACCAACAACGCACTCATTACCCAAGACTACGTTCAGATTTAAATTTCTCGAGCTCATACTTGTTATTTACTAAACACGCGCTCACATAGATATCAAAACGCAATGATCTTGGTCAGCGACGCATCCCAATACATCGCTCAGAACGGCGCTGACGCGCTCTTCGTTGCTTACTTCAAAACCAACGATCCAGCCGTGGTCAAAGCTAAATACGATGTGAGTTCGAGATTCATGGATTTGATGTTAAGTTTGTCTTCATATAATATCTAGGCAATCATCAACGACGTCGGCCCAGCGGATATCTACTGTGAGCCATTCCCCGCAGGTCGCAATGTTACCTGCGTCGGGATCAACGCACACCTTCTGGGAATATCTAGTAAGTGTCCCAGTGTCTTCTCAACGCCGATGGATCTACTACTAATACTTCTGTTGATTCAGCTTATGCCCGCCCTGGTACAATCTCGCAGCTCAGAGTGCTCTATGCACTCAGTCTACCCTTGTTAACACTCGATCGGGTACCCTCGTTCATGAGATGAGCCAGTAAGACAGATGATCAAAGCCGTCAATCCAGCTAAAATCTAAACTCACAGTGCCGAAGCTGGAACCCATGATCCAAGTATCATCTGCTCCGGCTCAAAGAGCTTGTCTGCTGCAGATGCATTGGACAATGCCACTACCTTTAATGTGAGTATTACCTTTAGAGCTCGATTTACTTGCGTTGTGATTTACCCGCCGCTGCTTCCAGTGCTTTGCTCGCGAGGTGTTCAAGAACACCCAGTGTTGATTGGGGGGGGGGGATATATTATACTCGCGTGATCCACAGGCTGAACAACGAGTTTATGGAAGACAAACATGTAGTACTGTACGGGTGGTTATCCTTACAGAATTCTACAAGTTGTCAATCGAGCATGATCATCATTCCAGGGGGTCGAACATACAAGACGCTGGCTAGCCGTGGACTGGCCGGCCGTTTTTAATGGCTGGACTTCTGGTTAGAACCACGTGGGACCTGACCACAAGCGGAGTACGCAAGTGTACAGGAGGAGCTTGACTCTCCTCCCAGGTAATAATCCCCGGTGTCCACCAGTCCACAGAAAGCTGTTGTATAGCTTTCCCTTAGCAGATGCATGCAACCACAACTCCGGTCTGCTCCAAAGAACAAACAGGGCCAGAGATTTTGTTTAAAGACAGCCATTCATCAAGAATATGAAGCAAGAAGAGCACTAGGCCCGTGAGGAACAATCCGATAACCAGATCAAGGCCCCGCCTGTGGCTGTAGAAATAGCATTTAGCATCATATATCCACAGAACGTTGAACGCAAGTTTAGCCAATATCGGCGTGACTTCCCTCTTGGCAAGGACTGCCCGAAACAATGCCATCGATTCCGTGAAGGCACCTTGAAACTCGGGGATCTTCGCGTCTAGGTCGACCAGAAACGCTTCACGTACTTGCATGAGGTCTGGATTATCGCATATAAATAGCGCGTGTGCAGCGTCCTCGATTGAATCCTGGCAGAAGCGGCATTTGCGCCATTCCCTTGGGACCACAGGCTGGCCTCGCTCTCTCCACCTCCGACGCTCTACGGCAAGACTATGACTTGACAACACCCTGCGCGTTAGCGCGCGACGATGGTTCGGAGTTTTCACCCTCAGGTAGTGACGGAAGTCAAGAGACTTCTTCACCAGTTTCCCAGTCTCGCTGTCGACTTCGAGGCGACCCGCCAGAAGGTCCTTGGTCCGTGCACATGTCTCAATTTCGTTGTCGATCCACGCCTCCATTGATTTTTTCACAAGCTTCATTGTGTCTTTAATCAAAGTAACATCCAGTGCCACAGATATATCGAATTCCACAGAAATATAGAGCCGTGAGAGAATGATCCGTAGGTCGTTGACCCAAGAAATCTGCCTGTTGCTCTTGTAAGGCATTCCAGGCAGGTCTATCTTTGTCGAGGCCAATCCAATAGCACAGATTTTTGAGGGCCAAGTATATGCGTCTATATCTTATCGACCATAATCCAGTCTCTGAAAATAGCTCGGCCTTCATGGCCAATACCAAGCATGCGGCTAAGAAACTTGAGTTGTACTTGTTCAAGCAGTTTGAAACTCTTTTCCTCGATGTCCAGACAGATTTCACATCCAGCAATGAGGTACGGGTCCACGCGACCACCAACGCGATGGCTCAAACCACTTCGGGCATCTCGGACTATGCCGGGGATTGACCACAAGGTGGATTGAGCACCCATCCTTGACGCTGTTGCGGGGCAGCGAGTCTCCCTATTCGTCTTTGCATAGTTCCCGGATTGCTGGAGTTGGGTTTGGCTGCGGCTTCTCGCTCACGGACTCTCATACTTACCTCATTTTGATACCTGTTTGCTTGTACATCACGCATCATCTTCCCTTACTTCTTACCACATCCACAACCCGATATTTTGAGCCACTTCGCGCGAATCCACCCTCATTTGATTCCTCTTGAGCTAAGTTTCCACTTATATTTATCTTACTGAGCATTCTACGCCTACAGCCATCATTCCCCTATTGATACCTTCATTTTCACTGCATTCCTCGAACCGCAGCCGGCACGACCTAGACACGTCTTCAGTCTGCCTCTGGACAACCCTTTACTTCACCAGTGGTTCGAAAATAGAAACCTAGAAGATACCGTTTATAACTGTTTTATACAGTTTACAAACACTTTCTAACCGCTTCCGTTTTGTTTACAGGTTTTCATAAACGAAAACTAAATGGTTGGAGCCTCATGCTGCACAGTGAGAGCCATTGAACAGTCCTGGTCCTTGTGAAAGATTGACAAGCGCTGAATCGCTGAAGATGACAAAAATTGTCACAGGATGTGGCCACTCGGTAGTGTATCATGCCAGGGGGCTGAATCAATGAATCGGAGTACTGGGGTATTTCATTCAAATCGACAGTATGTAGCATAAAAAATAAAGAATGTCTGTGTAAATGAGATATGTGAGTAAGAAAATAGGTGCAAAAGTCCGAGAGTTCAATATCTGATGTTTCCGACGTGGCCGAAGAAATGTGCTTGATGTTTTGAGGAAAACGGCTCGGCTGTAAAATACACGCCAACAGGCTCGCGCTGCTGTGAAGCAAATTGACGATGGAATTGAATAGAAAGACGCCATAGAGGTCAAATAGTCAGTAAAGGTTTATACGGGAGATGAAATAAAATAATAGAAGATCTTGTCAATAATTATAGGCTTCGCTTGAAATGCATGTGAAGGGTCCTGGCGACGAGCGGGCCAGGTTACCGTTCCACACTGGCAGTGCACTTCTCGCAGTGGCTGGGTATATTATTTCCCATTCTATTAGAAAGAAGATCACACGTGCGTTGCGTACTTCAACAACAGGTTTCCGATTGATAATCTCCCGCATTGACCATCTCCCGCATTAACCATCTCCCGAATTAACGTTCTCCCACTGGGAGGTCGTCAATCTTCCCCTGGCAAGGGATCCTTTTACTCAGTTTAGCGGGAGATCATCAGTGGCCTATCTTTCTAGTAGGTTGCCGTTAGAGCCTGATATTCATGTTCTGTGGCTGTGGGCAGTGGCTGTGGGTGGCTGTGCTTAACAGCCACGGAACATGGATATCAGGCTCTGACAGCAACCTACTACAGGTCGTTGTGCTCAAGGGGCGACCACCGGTGTTTGCCGACAGATTGACAGTTCCCTTAGGGTTAAGCACCGCCACAGTCCCACAACCCTAAGGGATCCGGTGGTTTTAAAGCTCTGGCCTTATCTCGAGACCAAAAAAATACAGAAAAAAACTCGCAGAGTTTTGAGTATCACTTCTTCCAATCTGTTTCCTTTAAATATTTTTTTGTGTGGACAATACGAGTGAACCGTGAATTCCCGTAGGGTGCAGCACTGCCACCTTCCCACGACCCTAAGGGAAGGGTTGATCTGACCGAGATCGCCGGTCGTCGCCCCTTGGTTGTGCTCAAGTTGAGGTTCCGATGGCAGCGCGGCAGATCGGGCCGACTCTCAAACACATCCAATTCGGCACAAACACTTGACAAACACTCATGTTCTTCATCTTGCTGTGGGCATTCCCCATCGTCTCTCTTTTATTCTCACTGGGGTAGTCATAAATAGTCCCTCCCACGGGGCCAGATTATTTACTTTGGGCATGCCAGCCCAGATCCTCACTCAGACATCTCACCTAAAGAGATTTTTTTTTCTACTTTCTATCACATTGCTGCTGCCTTCAAATATAATGACACATTTGAAAACAAAACAAAAACAAAAACTGGAAGGCGGGGTGGGGCGTCCAGCAACAGTCCAGCAACCATGCGCAATCATTTTTGCCATCAAATGAGCCATCGCGTGAAGATTTCTTTTATTCCTTGGCCTCTGAGTGTCTCTAAGAGCATTAAAATATACAAAAGTCCTCAATAAGACCTTGTGGATCATCAAACCCAGTGAAAAGCCCATCTGCGGAGGTATGCTCCAGTAGTAACCAATGCAATTTCCTACGACAGCCTATGAGAACCTTCAATAGTGGCCGTTTTCATACGAGGTGTGCAATTTTAGGAGATTTTTTTTACGAGGAAGCGCCGACTTTGTCGGCAAGGACCTTGCTTGAAACCCTGTTTGATACTTTGCTGATGCATCAGAGTGCTGTTTTGTTGCAATGCTTTGTTTACTAATTACTGTTGAACTGAACCACATCTCTGTCTCATACAGAGCTGTTTACATTTTCTCATCCATGTGTATCTCTAGTCCTCGCGTCAACCGTTACCAAACACAGTCCCCTTATCTTCCTCGTCTGCGCATATCCGTATCCTTTGCCATTTCCCTCTTCCAGCCACTCCAGATCCTGCTGGCCAGTCACTGAACGGCAGTGTTGTGTCATTCAACTGAGGATATACAAGATGTAGAACACACACATTTGATGTGCAGTACATTTATGCCAGTATTTGAGAATGTGCTATGGCTTTGTGCGGCCACATCAGCTGTGCCGGTTGCGCCATCAGGTTCGGCTTTCCGGCACACTGGGGAAGATTCCCCCCACACCCCTCCCTTTCACTGGCACTGGCCTTTCCGCTGGCACGGGGTCATTTCCGCTGGCACGGGCCTCTTTTCAGTGCCATTCAACTCACTGTTAATTCTTTGCCGTCATTATTGCGGCTTTATGCGAGTTGAATTGGAGTGATTCAGCAGCTGGCACCGGGCCGGCTGGGAGTTGCCCCCCTGACCCCCTATGCTGTGCTGGGCTGCCGTTGCACGGGCTGCACGGGGCCGGTTCGCTCGCCGTGCGCCGGTTGAGCGGGGTTTCAAATCATTGATGTGCCGATGGTGCGGCCGCTGTCTTAACGTGGGAATGCGCTACACTGATCTCGAGCAATTTCTACTATGATGTGCTGCATTTGATGAGAATGTGCAGATGTAATAGTAGATAGAGTACGTGAAAGTTCAGGTGGAAACAGAGCATTGAGTGAACTTGGTTCGGCAGTCTCCGACGAGTTGACATCATCTTCGGAGAGATACGGAAGCGGATCAAGCCAGGTGGTATGAAAAGTGGTGCAATTATGAGTTTGGAGAGACCTTGTCAAGCAAGGTAACAAACTTTGACACTGTTCGTATGATTTCATAGGAGAGCCTACGAATGTGGCCGTTTTTAGATCTGGCTTCGATATGAGCCGATATGCCCATATCTCCGCATATGGACTTATCACTGGGCATCAAAGCCGGTCCAAGCAGACAGGGTACAGAACATATTAAAGTTTTCTGCAGTTCATGTCAATGGCTTTCTGACTATCTAATAATTAATTCAGGAGCGCAAGTTGGGACTTATATCAGTACCGCAGATGTACAGGAAATAATTATGTATGCTGAATTTGAGCCTGCAGAAGTCTTGGGAGGCCGAGGATGGCTCGGTTGATGGCGCATCAAAGCAAAATGATCGCGCAGTGGCGGGTTCTTTGCTGGGCGCCCACCCTCCAGAAGTTTTTCAGGGAGGCCAATAAGAAAAGGAACGTGAAGAAAGGCCATATAGCGCATTGAACTGCCCTGATACCTATTACATCATGCGGGGGTAGAAAACACCGGCTTAGATGGGGGATGCCGGGTACCCACAATGACTCAGGAACACGACAACATGAAAGAATAAATGCATTACCGGGATATTCTGGCTCGGTATTGCTGGTTTGCCGATCATTCGTTACGGCCTCGAATGATCGGCAGACCAGCAATGCCGGAGTAGAAATGCACTTCTGGCTCGGTTGGGAGATGCGTGGTACCCGACAAGAACTCAGCACCAGGTACATACGACAATACACGTATAAAATAATAGATGCAGTCCCGGGATATCAGTGCACAAGGAGCACAAAACCTGTTGCACCTGTGGCTCGGCAGTGCTGGTCTGCCGCTCCGTTACGGCCTCGAATGATCGGCAGATCAGCAATGCCGGAGTAAAAATAAACTTCTGGATGGGTGTCAGGCCGGAGCGAGCAGGTCGCGGTACGCTTCTGGCTCGCTATCAGGCCGAATATCACCTCTTTAACCAGACTAAAAATGTTGGATCATCTGGTAAGATCTGCGTGGAGATGTCGCATTTAGCTTCTCAGCGGAACCATTCGTGTAAATTGACCCTACTGATGACTCTTAAACCAAGGGGGAACTGAGAGGCGGTTTTGAGCTCCTGGACAATTTCGCCTAGAATTATTTTCCGCGGAATTCGTCGGTGTGAACGCCAGAGATTGTGAAACACCACTCTTTATTTCTTCTGGCGAATCGGATAAATGCCATTGTCCAATCCAGACTTCAAAACGAGTTCTAGAAATGTTACTTTTATTCTGCTTTCATCATTATGGCGCATAGACTGCATATTATCGTGGACTATGACCGAGTCGTATGTCACCCGCTCATATTCAGGAACAAATCTCAACCACCAGTTGGACGCGGGGCACACCCATCCATATTTTGAAGAATGAAGCAGACCCCTCGCGAAAGGGAGCATGCAATGGCGGACAAATTAAATGGGCGATAAATCAGACGTCCGGGATTCTTAAGTCTCCTGGATTATACTTCTTACAGATTTCGAATGGAACAATGGCCCGATGTTTCCATTGTCATGGTAAGAACACGAGAGTGCGATAAATCAAGCTTCCGGGATTATGCAGTCTCCTAGGTTCGCAACAAGCTGATAATAAAATATCTTTATTGCATGTTGCATGGCACCAACCTTGCTTGTAACATTCAAAATGGTACCTCTGTACGGGCAACTGTACGAAATACGAGCGGGGAGCGCGAAGGGAGCTAGGTGGCATATTTCGTAACTCCCCTTAAGATGTTGAATTCTCGATACTCATCCATTGGATCATCAGCTCCTTGTCTTTGAGTGAAATTGTAATCTGGATGGCAGGTACCTACTCTCAAATTATATCATGGTTATTTTTTCCTCGGGTCTATAATTGCCAAATCAATTCACCGGGAAGTGAATATCCCCAGCTGAAGGAAATTATCGGTACTATTCGGGGATATCATTGCGATTGGGATCATGGGTATCCAGCCCGCTCGGTGCGTAGACGGTGCGCTTCCGAGCGCAGCCCAGCACTCCGTGCTCTGTGCTCCCGAGTTTTGTGCCATACCTTCTGCTAAATTCGTGCCTTACGGTGAAATATGTGTGACTTCCACCGCGCAACAGGGTCTGCTGTGCGGTGGCGCGGGAATGGAGCTAATCCGTCCTTGAACAGAGCGTCCGGGTATATGTAAGTGCGGGATTGGTGGCGTCGGTCGAACAAGACCAACATGGCCAGCAACTTACCTGACGCCGGTTCCAGCGCAGCTCGGTTGTGGGGCATTGAATGCATTGTTGTTTTCGGCTGCGAATGTCACTTCTGCGACATCCACCGCCATAAAGCATTTCCCCCATGAAACACCGGTCTCTGGCATTCTCCGTCGTTGCTCTTCGTCATATAGTCTGGGTGGTAGGTAGTTACTGTTCCAGGCCCTCAAATTAATTGGGAGGAACATCGTGGTCATTTTTTCCTCGAGTCTATAATTGGCAAATCAATTCAGATTCACCCTCTTTACAAAATTACGAGTGTCCGTCTGTCCGTAGGATTTCAAACTCTGCTCCAAATGTAAATGCAATTCAAAAATAGACTTTCGACAAGCCCCACCACTCCCTCAGCCGGGGAAACATTAGGTCCTGAATTTAAACGGCAGGTTGCGGCGTCCTCGTCTATTCAGCCGACCCCAAACAATGGAAACGCCGAAGCATCTGGCCTTCGTATTCCCCGGATTCCTTATGCAGCATTGGCCGTCGTTTCATCGTTCCTCTCTTGTGCGGGATTAATGTTCCAGGACTATAAAACCCATTGCATTAACCCACGTCCCCTATCTTAAATGAAGCCTACTACCTTCTCGACATTCATCTGCCTAGTGCTTTGCACCGGAGCCGTCTCCGCGGGTAACTTCCATCACGTTCCGGGGGAGAAGAAGGGCCATGGTATCCTTATTAGTAATTCTTCCTTACAATTGTTGTCAATACCGGACTGAACAAAGTTGACAGACCCCCCCGGTTTTCCGCCCCTTCCACCCCCGTCCACAACGGTGCCAGGTGGAGCGACGGCGACTGGAGCCGCGGAGACCGGTTTGCCGCTGGACAACATCCAGAGTGACATTTTGTTGGTCCTTTGTCGTTTGATCTATTCGATTTTGACTTCGCACAGGATTGGGATGAGGAAGAACAAGGAGCTCTTATTTTTCTTCGAAATTGACAACGCTGTGAACTTCAAGGCGAAGCTCAATTCGACAATCCTGCCACTGGTGACGAGCACGAGGAAGCTTCTCGACAATAGGCAGAACCTCACCATCACGCTCAATATCGCGTTTTCGCAAGCCGGGCTGAATAAACTCAACATCAGCGAAGCGGACTTGGGCGATCCGCAATTCAAAAGCGGTCAGCGCAATGACGCCGAAAACTTGGGAGATGGGGCTGATGCGAAGACCTGGTTGCCGCCATTTAACGGCACGAAGATCCACGGTGTCATTCTACTCGCCTCCGACACCGTAGCGAACATCAACGCCACTCTCAAGAACCTGACGTCCACCCTGGGGAACAGCATCAATGAGATCCACTCCCTGCAAGGAGCTGCACGACCCGGACCTGAGGAGGGCCACGAACGTGAGTTCTTCTCGTTCTTGTTTGCCTCTAATTGACACCACCACAGACTTCGGTTTCCTCGACGGCATCTCCAACCCCTTCGTGACTGGCTTCCCCGGCGAGGCGAATCCCGGCCAGGCGCGCGTACCCGCGGGCGAGATCTTCCTTGGCGCGGCCAACGACAGTGTGCGTACGCGCCCCCCCTGGACCAAGGACGGCTCGTTCCTCGTGTTCCGCCAGCTCAAGCAGCTCGTACCTGAGTTCAACAAGTTCCTGGAGGACCACCCGGTCGGCCAGAATCTGTCACCCGAGGCGGGCTCGCAGCTGCTTGGGGCGCGCATGGTTGGAAGGTGGAAGAGTGTGAGTCGTGTGAATTGTGAAGGGTTGCCCTAACGATATCTGCACTGGCAGGGCGCGCCGGTCTTCCTGACACCGGACCGCGACGATCCGGAACTTGCTAAGAATTTCAGCCGGAATAACGACTTCACGTATGTGGTGCAAGGTGACAATACTTCGAACACAGAGGCGTCGCAGAAAAAGTGAGTGCATAATCATGACTATCCACGGGATTAACGTTTCGCATGCAGATGTCCATTCTCAGCACACATCCGTAAGACGCGGCCGCGGGATGATCTCAAGCTGGTCAACTCGTTGGACACCGCGCCCAAGAATCACATTATACGCGCGGGCATTCCGTATGGGCCTGAAGGTTTGTAGTTTCAGTAAGGAGAGACGATCTGAAAATAATTTCAACTTAACAGTCTCTGAACACGAGGCTTCTTCGCACAAGACAGATGACGAGCGGGGCCTTGCTTTCGGTCCGTTCTTGCAACATATGAATTCCCTACTCTGTGCTGATTCTGCTATTTGCAGTCTGCTACCAGTCCAGCATTAAGAACGGTTTCCAGTTCCTTCAGCAGTCCTGGGCAAATAATCCGGGGTAAGTGTCCCCCCTTTGTTTCCATTCTCGTATTTAATCGATGGATAGTTTCGTGCGGGGTAACACTGGCTTCGACCCTATTATCGGTACAGTGCCCCATCAGATAAATGTTCCGAGCTTAACGCTTTCCACCTAGGTTCCAACGCAGGGGGTTCTCGCGAAGTTTTCGGGCTCGATCCCGCCAACCTCAAAACCCCTTTTACCATGATGGGCAAGTTTTCCCAATTATCTTATTTTTAAATGCTCATGAAAGTGAATACGTGCAGATTTCGTTGTGTCGAATGGCGGAGAGTATTTTTTCTCACCGTCGCTGTCCGCGATTAGAGATACGCTTTCTGTTTGATTTTGGAAGGAAGGGTTTCAGAAGACCGATACTCCCGGATTGTTCCTTTTCCCCTCTCTTAACCGTGCTGCCTCAGTCGTTTCACTACCATGTACCCGACTGAGGTGACGTCTTACGTGTTCTTATGGAACTAGACTCGAACTTACTGCCAATATACTAATGGTTCATAATTCCTACGAGGCCGCGGCCTGGCTAAAACTAACCGTGAGTAAACTGAATTCCAGTCCAAATCACAAAATTCTCAACACATATTACATCGACTATTCCACAGATTGTCCTACTACTTTCAAATCATGACTGCCAATGCTTCCTCTCTTTATCCACCAGGCCCCACATGTGATTTTCCGCCACACCATATGGTCGTATTCAAATTACAGGACATGTGCAATGGGCGTACAAAAGGGACCTCGCCGTCCGCCCCTGTCTAAGGGCAGAACCTCACCACATAGTCTACATTTAGTTTGGAATCGCACGTCCACAACGCCGTCTTAGACTCGTCGTATGGGAAATCATTTCCGTTCCGTCAATTTATCTTGTTTAGGCTCTGATTTCGCCTCAACATATTTCTAAACGGATACTTGAGCGTCTCGTAAAAATCTTCGGGAACCACGGGAAACCAGTGGCAATCGCTGTTTGCTGACACAATATAACCCACTAAAAAATCATTGAGATCACTAAAGACTCGTGGAAGTTACTAGACGCTGTAGGATGCACCGCCGAAGAGATCCACCGGGTTCTATTATGTATATATTCGCATTGTATGGAAAATAAAGACGGGGATGAAGCAGCAGGTGGTGCTGCCGGAGGAGGAAAATAGCTAGATCGGGATATGCACCAATTGTGTGAGGAAAGAGCATGGCATTCTGCACGATGCGTGGCGCACTGGCGAGTCACACCGACGAAGCGCAGCGGGGGAAGCGAATGAAATGCACAGGTAGGTACCGGAGATGGTGATGAATAAATAGTGGTGGAAGGGATGCGGTGGGACGAAGTGAAAGTGCAGGCGGAATTTAAAGACAAAAAAGCAAGCAGCACACGCCAAAACAATGCCAGCCGCAAGCTAAACCTGCTCACGACGGCAGAAGACCTAGCCATGAGTTGTGCCGGCCGAGACGGATTAGTGCAGGGCTACATAGGCGGTCGGAACTGAGCTTCGGGAACCAAGGAGAAAATGAATATTCCGCGAGGGAAGACGAAAAAGCGGGGGAGGCGTTGAGAAGAGGATAGGATAGGATAGAATACAATAGTGCCGCTGCGGTAGAAAGGGAATAGGTGGATCTGCTTTTGCAACATAATAATATATATGAAGCGTGTACATCTATGAAGAATGACGGTAGGATGGCGCACCGAGAGGGAAGGGAAGCGGAGGGGCAGGGAAAGACCAAGGGTGGGTGGGATACAGAGAGACATGCGCGCGGAATGAAAGGTAAGGCAGGAAGGAACTTACATGCTGGCGGTCGGCGGTGAGCCGTTTTGAACGTCCGGCGAGGAACCCGGGCGGAATAATTATATGTGCTGCAGCCTCATTGCACGAACTGGGACTCCTGAGGCACTGAGGATGTGTGCGTTGGAGGCTGGAGTGTGGGCTGGGAGCGATTGTATTGGATTGGTTATGCGGTGTGGGTATGAGATGCGGAGAAAAAGCGGGAGAAGCGAAGGTCCAGTAGAATGTGGGAGATACAGCGAGAATGGGAGGGAGACGGAGGAGTAATTATAAAATATGATATGGGAGATCTGCCATCCTAGGGCCCACAGACATATATGCATACCGCCTTGCGGCAGCGCACGCAGAGCAAGCGGCACAGAGGTCCAGCCGGGACCTAGCTATATGTATGGTTCATTTCGGTACCCAAATGAATTAGCCATATATGTAGCTCCACTCGTTTGTATTCCGTAAACTCGTTGTTCATGTTGTGGACCACGCGAGTATAATAAATCCCCCCCCCCACAACGTTCTATTATGGAGGGGTAAGTGTCGCACGCAGCTAGAAAAGGAATTGATATCTAATCTAATCTGCCTCATGGCGCGGGTATCACCGGAGCCGCGCGAACCGCTGCCGAAGCTCCATATCCGTTACATCGCGTTCCCCCCTTTTTCCGCAGCACTAGTCAAGCTTTGTTTTAATATGCCGCTAGCAAATACTCTAGTCCGCTCTTTGTCAAGCACACAAGCCACAAGCACTTAACAAGAGCCCCAATTTATCAAGATCTCGACAAGAAAGCCTCACTCAGGACTGCGCTTACTCGTCTCGTATTGCTGGGCTCTGCGGCGTTGCAATTGACCTTTTTGCGGGCCGTAAGCTCTCTGGTTCAGACTCAAGTACTCGAAAGGCCTTTGATGTGTCGTTGAACCTCCCTAAAGACAAACACAGGGAACCACAATTGACCGCTTCCGCTGCTCAATAGTATTCCTTTTGATGAATGTAATCTAATGTTCGTCAGAGATCCCGGATGGAATTCGGGTTTAAAACTCAAGTTCTGCTGATCTTTCATTTATCTGGTGAGTGCCGCATATGCAACCCTTTCCATTCCTCGCTGGAACCGACTGAAAGCTTCGGAGCTCACCCGGTGGGTAGCGTCGTGCTGGTTCTATGATCTTGGGGCGCCTTCAACTCCGCGCCGTGTAAACAGCACCTGTCACATTTGCTTATTTAACACTTGCAGTAGAAGTGAATGCATGATCAGAATTCTGGCTTCAAGCTTATCTCGGATGGTGTTATATATTTTTCCGACGCTCTTTAAGTGGTACTTTAGATTAACTGAGCCGATAAATTCCCAAATCACACCTCAACGGAGACGAACATGTCTCCGGTGCCGGAGTGTAGCGAAGGCACGTCTTGTTGCGATTAAAAAAATATGCAGCACAGACATTTCCTTCCCATTCCCACCAGTAAGGATTGGGAACCAGAGTACCCCCGCTATCATTTAGTTCAACTTCAGAAGTATTTTTCCAGTGAGCTTGAGCAAGAAAAAAATTCACCAGCTAGCCCCGAGTCGAGCGGGTACTCTCACTTGCCCTTTTTGCAATATAATCCCTATGCGACTCTTATTCATTTGCGACGTTCCTTTTTTTTTTTACGGGGAAGCACAGTGCTACTAGGCCTTATTTTGCATATCCCGAGCCTGGAGAAATGTCCGGAGTTTTCGGAATTAGCGAGTCCCTGAGCGTCGACCCGCCGACCGACGTGCTCACCCCATACTGTACTATGGGGGAAAAAAAGCCAAAAACGACACGAGCGCGATTCGCGCCTGTACATAACTGGGAATGCGAATGGGTACCAGACTATCAAATCGCAACGTCTGGTGTAAACTCAGCCAGCATGGTGACTTGTTTTCAAACAGAAATGCACAAGCGAGCCTGCCTTTCTTTCTCGATAAACGGACTAAATGAAAATATCGCGGGATCGAAAAAAACGTCCCGGGCCCCGCCGACATTGCTGAAAATTTCGGTCACTTGTCTTCTTCGAAGACGTGTAATTCCAATAGTGCAATTATACGTCTCATCTATTTATAACGCTACTAAATCACAAATATTATTGGAGCTGCAATGGGGAATGGCCGAGCCCCGAGTTGAACGGTGTGTTTAATCTTACATCCCAACAGTTAATGAGATGTGGGCGCGCTACCCGGCCTTTTGGTGCACCCTCAGAACCCTAATAAATATGAGACCAAATTCCACTTCGGGGATTGCGCCACTTAAAAAGTTAATTGAGCATTGATTCTGGCTGCATTGCTGCTTAGTCTTCTCACTGTAAGCACACCTCACAACAAATACAGAACACCTCCGCCGCACTACCGCTCAGAACAACGACGTCAACGGATGACTGGGGCTTGAAAGAAGATGTGTTACTTTCCCTACCCCACCCTGCCGTTTCATTTCGGATACTTCTACATGCTTCAACGAACAATTCAACAAACCTGCTAATTATTGATTTGCGAAGATTAGCCTATGTTCAAATGCATTCGGCACTTTCGTTGGACGAGCTTTCCTCGATGACAAAATTTGTCCGCCATTTATCCCGGCTACTCCTCATTCTAACTTCCTTCCACATTGTCACTCCTCGATGCGGCAAGGACTTTCTGCGCAATCATACATGAGTCAAACACTCTAAGCTACTTCTCTCTTGACAGACGCATCCGTCTGAATTGAAGTCTGTTCGTTACCGCGTAAATTACCCGTCACACCCCCTCTCGATTTCAATAGGGAATCCAAATAAAGCGAGATTTCGTCGGCCTTTGTGAACTAATGGTGGCTCCATTCTCTGATAAACTGAATTTGTAACGAGCTCTTTGTTCAGGGTCGAAATGTACTAGGTATACGGAGACTGCGTAACTGTTCACAATTTGACGTGCTGCTGAGGCGTTTACCTCAGCCTCCGTTAGCCCCCAACTTCTTCAGCGCGAACTTTTTCGGCAATGAGTTTTGATCACCTGGCAAAGATCGTTGCTGGATCGTGGTCATGCAGTTTCATCCCCAACGGTCCCCCGGCGTTTGCGAATTTTCTAAAGGTTGCGTTTGAGAAAATGCCAATCCTTCCAACCAGAATCGGCAAATATAGTGTAGAACAGGAAAGCGAATTGGGTACACTGAAACGCGATGTCGTCGGGTATGAATTGGGAGATTGTGCGGGCGATATAGCTTTGTGTACATGCGTGGATAGGGCCGGTGGACCCGTTCATGCAATGGAGGAGGATATTCGCCGCTAAGTCAAGGAGAAGTGCGTCCAGAATGTTCGTGCCGCCGCAGAGACGAGATACTTGCTGTCAGAACGAATTCAGGGTCATCCCTGCAACGTCCAAGGATGGAGACTCGCCGGGAAAATCACCCGATCGTCTTCGATTGATCGGACACGGCGTTTGGCCTCGTTTTGAGCTCTCTACGGCCCAAACGGTCCGAAAACCCATAGAAACCCAGGGGCACTGGGTTATATGATGGAAATTCTCAGGAGCGACCGCAGTAAAACTGGGGGGTGATTCTCATCCCTTTCCTGGTTTGGTCCGACCGATTTGATCAAGGATCCGCTCAACTTGAAGTTGCGTCTGAAAAACCATATCTGAAACATTATTCTGCGGCCTGAGCTCCCCCGATTGCTCACTCAAGTGCAACACGATTCAGACACGCCCTTCGCCCCAGCACCGGATCAGCGCCTCGGCGAACGCTGGATGCGGATCCTGCAACGGCTTCCACGTGTCAAGCTGGTTGGGGCCGGGACAGCGATGCCGTGGTATGTTGTCGCGTTGCGGCGTTTGGCTCAGCCTGGGCCATTCGTTCAGACGGCGAATTACTCCGTGGGATCGCTCGATGGGGTGTGGTGGGTGTGGGCATGGTTGGGGCCGGAGATCCTTGCTCTACGAAATACGCTCCCTATTCACTACGTTCCGCGGGCCCCTAGGCAGACACCTACGCAGACCTACGCAGACCTACGCTCAGTTTGTCTAACTGAGCGTAGGTCTGCGTAGGTCTGCGTAGCCCCCGAGGCACAGCCCTAGGCACAGCTAGGCACAGCTAGGCAGATCTGCCTAGCCGTCTAGGCAGACCTACCCAGACCTACGCTAACATAGGCACAGCTATGCCTAGGAGGCTGCGGAACGTAGTGATTGCTTGCGTTACGGCGGTGACAGTGGCGGTTCTGCTTGCCCCATCAATATAAATATGTGTTCCGCAGACTCGGTACGGGATCGAGGAACACGTCAAAGTTGAGAATTGTTGTCCCATATTTGGGCTCATGTACTATGTCAGGAGAGAAATCAAGACTGCTCTGTCTTGTAACCAAGTGGACGTTGACTGGCTTGCGAGTCTAGATTAAATTGTCCGAGCTGTGGCGCAAATATGGGACGGCGACCTTCACTTTGACACGTTCCTCGACTAGTAGTAGCCTTGGCGAAAACCTTGACAAGAGCATTGTAAAGCAATTCGGATAGCCCCCAGTGGAATGCATTGATCTGAGCTGCAAGGCCCACATTGACGATGACATCAGCAATGGCGTCGGCAGCCATAGCACGGTTGGCAGGGCGATCGCGTCAGATAATCACTGCCGCCAGAGACGACACTTGCACGGGTAGGTGATTAGAGAATGCCAAGAAAAGAAAGTTGTTGCGCACTAGAGGAGGTGATGGTGGTAGCGGATCAAGGTGGCCCCCTTCGTTCCTATTCTGAAAATCAGATTTGGTCCAAAAAATTTGGCGCCTCAAATTTCTCGTGAGAATATTCCCATATTTGTTTCCTGAGCTCTTTCAGACAATCTGCACCTCGGAAATTTATTTTCAAGCCCAAAATACATCAGGATCAGGCTATATTTAATTGCGGGCTTTGTTTGTCCACAACTTGAGTAATAATACTTTCTCGCTTGTTATGTTATTGGAGTCTGTCTAGGAGAGACTATATGAAAGCCCAGTATCAGATATTGACAACGTATAAATTCCACAGAACCCACGCACGTACAGTCATATGGCCAGCAACGTCGACCTTTTGCTTGACAAATACCTGTCTGTCAGCTCTATTTCCTCCTGAGCACTGTTATCGTCGGCGAGGCTTTTGGTAGACTGATTATATTCAGATGTTAGCCGCGCGGAACAAGGTTATATCTGTGTTACTTCTCACGCTGCTTTTGAGCGTCCCCGTGTGAAATTTTGGCCGGCTCTCGATGTTCATCTGAAGAGTAACGAAATTACTGTGGATATACAATGATGGGCAAAGATGGCGAACAATGGACGTGGAGACGGTGTGGTGCACACCTAAATTCTGTATGCAGCTGCTCGGATAGGAAAACTGAACTGAAACGACGCACGAATACCGCTGATGTCACCGGTGCCTCCAGTGGCGAAGGCCACTGACTGCGTCGCTCGCTCGCCGCTGCTCCCGGGCCCGGAAGACATTCCTTTTGTTGAGAAGGAATTGTCCCGCCCGCGAATGTTAAGATTTAACAGCTGCGGACGGTCAAATAAGTGTTAAACTGATACAGATGCGAGAAGGTACAAGCCATGCTGATGATGTAAATGTGGCCGAGGCTGTACGAGATGCCGATGGGAACTGATGTATGGATGAGCCGGGGTGCACTTCCACCAATCCGCCCCACGCACCATTGCTCTTGTTGTTCAATAGATACCTCAATTCTCAGTTCTGTAAGTGTGTTGGAATCTCAAAACACGTGCATGTACTTACGCGACCAGAATTGCGACAGTAATGAGTGCACTGCCCGTTCCAGTTTGGATCGTCAACACAACCAGCCGATTGAGAGTGTTGCTCATTCTGCGGTGCCATGACCAACTATGTGAACAGGTACGAACACAGTATAACTTGCGCACCTGCCTGCTTCTCGGTCAATCAAGGTTGCCTTGGCTTTCCTCAACTCCCAGATGAGGGCCGCCGCGATGCTGACGTCTGCGACGACCTCAGTTACATCCCACATCCTGACAAAATCATTCAAGGGATTGAGCAGCAGAAGGGTGCCACTAGCAGCACTGGATGCTCACGCACACAGCGGTGACCTTGACCTTTGTGCGATCCTTGAGCGAGGAGTCCAGCGCGATCGCCAGGCCAGTTGCAAGTGAGCTACCGAACTACGGAACAGGGCCATGGGAATGAGTGGATGCCCGCAATCAGTTAGGTGCGTACCGTGACAATGATCAAGAAGACCAGGATGGTAGTAATGATCTTGTTTTGGGTGCTGGAAATTTGTATAATGTGGATCATTATGAGAGCGAACGGATAATGGACAGTGATAAATGACGCACAACCTCCAGTATCGGAAGACCAAGAAGCTCTGGACCAGGGCAGCTACTATGGCAATGGCACACATATCGAGTGGGACAAGCTGAGAAAGTAGTAGCTGGCACATTAGATTGAAAGATACAGGTGCAAGTTGACGTACCCAGTGTTGGTTGGCCAGAAACGCAGGATCTCCTGCAAGAGAACAGTAGGTGATGAGCCGCGCTGTTAATACATCTGAGATGTACCAGCATGAGTTATCGTGTACTGTGTACGCATTGAGACCAGACTTGCGAAGGGCGGATGCTAAGCTCTCACGAGATATACGCAGGCGTAGTTTGCAATGGCGCCGACGGTGTCGATGAGAAATGCGACCGTGACTAGCGTCTGCGAGAAATGCAGTCTGAGAGGCGCTGGATACAAGCTGAAAGAACATACCTTCAGCTTCCAATCATCGTGTTTGAAGTGGTGGAAGTAGTAGAAAACCTCAATAATTTCGACCGTGTACAGATTCTGGAGTCCAACGTTACTTCACATCGAGTCGGAGACCCATCAAATCTGCTCACGGTGCTCGCCCAGGTGCCAATGAGAAGTGCACTAGAAAATCAAGCTCAATTGGCAAGCGAGAGAGAGCGGTTAACACAAGAGGCACCCAGTAACGATGTCCAGAGTTGGGAGCGTCATTGTGGGGGACGGACTGGAGGGCAGTAACCGGTTTTCGTGTGAGTTCTCCGTCTTCGATTTCATTCTTTCTATCGCGACGGCCCTGTGCGGCGTGTCCTGATTTGGTTTCGCCTTCATTCCGGCTGTCGATCAGTATTCAATTACATGTACACACCGTCAACGCTAACGATAACGATCATCGCAGACCGAACGCGCCCATGCGGCGCACGGTCAGGCACTGCATTGTCGGCGGTGCTGCGGTGCAGATGGTACGTACGTTCGTAGTGGTTCCCCCGCCTGGGTTCAAGTCAAGAAGCCAGGCCAGCCAAACCGGAGTTTCAGCAAGCCAGGCCAAGCCACGCCATGGCCTTCTTGGTACTGGCGAACACGTTATCCATACATATATCTAGGGTTCAAATTAGGTTAAACTGCTCTTCAATAGATGAAAAATGAATCTCAGCTCAGATCTATCCAGCCTAGCCCAAACTACTTGCAAACTACGCACATGGTAGACTATTTGCGAAGCTCCGTCTCAATTAGGATGCAGTGTTAGATTTCATAAAGAGGGGTCCTCTCCTGGACGTCTTAAAAAAGCCCAGTATATTTTCTTATCCAAGCCATGGCTCAGGCCACTGGCTTTGGCCCTGGCCATGGATTTCCCAAGCCTGAGCCAGGCGAAGCCAAGCCACGGTTTCAGGGCCAAGCCAAGCCGGGGAAACACTACGTCACGTCCGTTACCTCATTCCCTTGCTTCGCATGCTGACTCCATGCACCAATCACTCCGGAAAAAGCGATGTTTCGGGGCTCCCGATACTGGATACATTAAGTCTCTTATATCCGGATATTTTTGCGAGGACTAAATTGATCAGAAGATTGAATCCGCTGGGGGTGGACTGTCCACAGGGAATCCGGGTGGAATCGTTGCCGATCAAAGTGCGGGTAGACTGCCGGAATTCCCCGTGTCCGGCAAATTCGGCTAATGACAGTGCATCTCACTGTTGTGTCTCTCTCTGCTCTAGACTTCCACCGCCTCATCGTGCTCGGTTCGTTCGACTCGATTCTGCTTTAGGAACTACTACCGTCTACGTCCCAGAATGGTATTCAAGTTCACTGGCGCTGTACTCCATAGCTTTGCTCTTCCTCTTGGCGCTGCTGCCGATTATATCGGATTCATTGCCCGACAATACAGCCACATCTAACCGAGGCCGACCCTATCCCCAAGACCCGAACACCGCTCTCAGTCTGCTGCTCACTCTTGTCCTTTGGTGCTGGATATCTAGAGTACACTCCGTAATCTGGTCTGGGAGTGAAAAGTGTAGCAGCAGCTGGCCAACCAAGAATACCAACAACTTGAAGGACCTTTTAATTTTTTCCATTACACAAATAAAATATCCAGTATTAAACACCTATCATGGCGCGATGTCCTGAAACATTTACTCACCTTCAAGAGAGTGATCCCCATCGCTCGTTTGAGCGGCCTATTCAATCCTCAGACTATAAATTATTGTGCATTTTCACTTGAGAAGAGCAGTTCCATTTCATATCTCACTCTACAACCCCCACTCTCCATCCACCTTCGCTTTTTCGCTCCCTTCCTTTCTCTCTTATCACTTCTCACTCGCTCCTAATACCACCCTGCCCACCGTAACATCCATTACTTCCCATTCCTTCTTCTCTCGTTCCATCATGGACTCTACCAACATCCCGTCGTCCTTTCTATCTCCCCGCACTTCAAATCCTCCACCTAAAACCTATCTGTTTTTTTTGTTTTTTTTTGGTGGAGCGTTTGGAGTAGCTTCCGCATGTCGACTATGGTGTCGCCTTCCATGGCCCGCTAATTGATTCCCGAGGAATTTAAACCTCGGGGTTGTGAAAGTAAAACAAGTTGAAAACCATGAGGAAATGCCTTTACGCACTGTGTGTGGGACTCATGACTAAGATGCCGGCGACTCCGCGATCACCCCCATACTTACCTATCGCGTCTCCCCCCAATCCCCAGTCGCCGCTGCATCTCAATACCCACTAAAACCCCATCTTCTCCCGTCCAATCGTCGGGGAGGTACTCCTCGTTGAGGAGTGTGCCTTGCCAGGTGAGAAAATAGAATTCCAACCTCAAAGGGGACATGGGTTGAACGACCAGTTTTCCACTTATATGTAAGAAGCGGAAGAATCAGGTGCAAAATCCTCCGCACACTACCATGCCTTCCTTCATTTATTTAAAGATGAGACAAATCATATATTTTTTCTCAGGGAAGAAGAAAAGATACCAAGACATGTGTGGCTCACAGCGGAGGATAATGACATGTAGATGCAGACTCACTTAGGACAGGCAGGGTAGATATGATACCAATGCTTGAATCTATATGACTTGCCACTAAACATAATACTGAGTGCTATGGATAGGCCTCTGAGTAAGTGAGCATCAACGGAAATAAAAAATGCAAAGGACATTGCCTGTGCTGAACTGGAATAGTGAGAGCCCCAAATTATGTTCGCTGGTTGTGCGGAAGTCGGACTTGACAAGTTTTGGGCTCAAAAAAAATCGAACTTAAGTAACTCATATTAGCGCATTTCCCCCTTCGCAATGGGTACGGGATCAACCTCAAATCACCTGTAACACACTCTGTTGACCAGTTACTTAATTAGAAAAAAATGGGGATGGCCAGTCTCATACTTTGGATCAATGTAGGATGGCTGCCTTGAAGTGTGATTATTGTTCAACTTCATTTTGGAAATGAACTGTGTGGAAAAAACAGATATTTCTTCGTCCCAACTCAAATGAGGGCTCTTCCCATAGGTTCTGACCCCTCTCGCCGGAGAGGAGCAGGCGCACACTATGCACACCGTGTATGTGTTTCAAGAACCGATTTTTGGGTGGCCGTAGGAAAGCACAGTCAGAGCTGTGATAAATAAAACATATGTGTGTACTTCGAGTCAGGAATAAGCTCATTAGTGACTGTTCAATCCAGGAGCTAATTGTCCGCATCAGAGTTTAATCAAGTCTAAGTATTTGAAAGCAAGGCGAAGCGGGAATCAAGTCTTGTCACTGACAAAAAAAATGCTTCGGGGTCGAGAGAAAAGCCATCTCCAATAGATACTGGATAAGGACATCTTGGCTCAGCTGGTTGAGGTGTGCGGGGCTTCGGAAATTTGTTCGCCAGAGGTTGCAGGTTCAAACCACGGTGTGTAAATGCATTTTTTGTCGGTTTAAACCATGTTTAAACCGTCCCGTTTGAACGCGGTCCCGTGCACCGATTGCGTTAAACGTGTTTAGATTAAACACGCGTTTAAACAGCAATTTACGTCTAGACGAAAATTATTTAAACAATCGTGCTATAGATTCTTCCTCCCTGGACCTCCATGCACCGCCTAGGACGAGCTCGCAGATACTATGAATCCCTCCATGCCCCGCTGTAGGTCCCAGCCAACACGCAGAAGCAGATAGTCACCTTCAAAGGATTACACTCCAAACCCCAAAATTAAACCCTGGAGTAGGTTTTTAAAACATACACGTATGCCAAACACCAACTGCGGGGCATGGGGTATTGGAGGAAGCACTGTAAACTCTTTTCTCGATATTCTATATACGCTCACCGTTCGGCGGCAGGCCCAAGGGTAAAAACACGGCATTTCTGCGTGATGCATAATGGCAGTGTTCTGACTAGAGTCCCTGATACAACAAGGAACCGGGAATCACCGTCACCCGCGCCGAAGGCAGAAGTCGCGCTAGTGGCGCCAGCGAGGAACTTGAGGAGAACTTCACTACGCCGCTGAAGAAGCCGCTGCCCATGCTCATGAGGCATGTGGATTTATTTCTATCCTGCCAAGAATGCCGGGAGGCTGGAGTGGTGCATTTTATCTTCGGGCTACCAATGTCCACAGGTCATGTTGCGGTGCGTTCAGAACTTGAGCACAATTTGCGCTCAAATCTCTCAAGAAGAGACAAAAAAAAGCTACACGTGTAGGGCGGTGCCCATAGATCTAAGTGCCATCATTGGCGCAGGGAACCGGAAATCACCGTGACTCGCGCCGAAGGCAAAAGTCGCGCCAGTGGCGCCGGTGAAGAACGCGAGGAGGACTTCACGCCGCTAAAGAAGCCGCTGCCCATGCTCATGAGGCGTGTAGATTTATTTATACCCTGCCGAGAATGCCAAGAGCCCGTCTAGTACATGTTATCTTCGGGCTACCAATGTCCGCAGGTCATGCTAGGGGGTGGGTTCAGAACTTGAGCACAATGTGCACCCAATCTCTCAGGGAGAAACGAAAAAAAAGCTACACGTGTAGGGTGGTGCCCATAGATCTAAGTGCCTTCATTGGCGCAGGAAACCGGAAATCACCGTGACTCGCGCCGAAGGCAAAGTCGCATCAGTGGCGCTGGTGAAGAACGCAAGGAGGATCACGCCGCTAAAGAAACCACTGCCCATGCTCATGAGGCATGTGGATTTATTTCTATCCTGCCAAGAATTTCGGTGGCTGTCTCGTGCATGTTATCTTCGGGCCACCAATGTCCGCAAGTCATGTTGGGGGGTGCTTACACCGGCAAATCGTGCAGAAAATCTGAGATAGACGTCGGTGAACGGGGTGCAAGTGTGGACTAACCTTACTTGATGTCCTGTGGAACGGATATCACCGGTCGGCACGTACACACGCTGGTGGGTGGATATATCAGCCCTTGTCGGCCAGAGAAGACTCGCGATATATGAAACTCTCTGACTGGGGACCAGTTCCGATATATCATCTAATGTAGTATTTCGATCAAGTGTTCAAATCACGCGCCACAGGCGCTTGTGAACTGAACACTTTTGACCACCGTACCCGTCACACCGGCCCACTGAACTCCTTCCCAACCGAAGTCGCCAGAGCGTGTAAAAATCAATTTTCGAGCCCAGAAATTACGCAAAATAAGAGAGAGAGAAAAGACTTGATAATCTTGAATCTTGATAATTGCTTTATAACTAAATTTTGGCAGCGGCGGGGCGGCGCCGCTGTCATGTTGTTCCTTATCGTTATTTGCGGTGCAGAATTACTGCCTTGGCGACTTTTTACTACCCGCGCGGCCCGCGACATTTTTGGGATCATTTTCCGGAATGAACACTTCGAGACCAGTCACAGCGGTTTTGAGGTTCTGAACACTAAAGGGAGTGAACACTATACCATCACGCGTCACACCCTGTGAACACTTGATCGAAATACTACAGTAATAGGTAGTCTCAATCGGGATAGAAACCATCATCAGCTGTCTGATTGGAGTGCCAACGTCGTGATGAACGATGAGCTCGACTACCCGCATTGGGAACATGTCGATCAAATGGCTCTCGACGTCGTCCGGGACAACGAGGACAAAAAATGTTTGGAAAAATAAGAAATAAATTAGAAGTGGGTAGGTCATACAGTCGAAGCTCTCTTAACCCATACACGTCGGTGGAAGGTCAAATCTATGGGTTATTGTAATTATGGGTTGGGACAGCGTGAAGAAAAAAATTGCCCAAAAAAGCTCAAATATTCTACAAAAAATCTACTACCTTTTAAACCTACGTAGACACAAAGTAATTAGTAATCTTTGTGGTAATCATTTGTTCTACCATGTCGCGTCGTGTTTCACATCCGAATGTAGACAAGAGTCTTTCACAAGACAGCCTCCAATGAGCACGCAAAATAATCATCCAGGTCTGCAACATAAGGAGACAATGTTGAAACAGTCTGTAGAGCTTCCTGTAAAGTTGGTTTGAGGTCACCTCATCATCATCTCCACTGTTCTTCTCTCTGTCTTCCTCCGCCTGATGGAGCTTCTGTACAGCATCGACAATATCCTCGTCACTTGCATCTTCGATAACTTGCTCCGCAGGGTTATGAACAAGGTCACTTATGAATTGAGAGATGGACCTCAATGGGTAACTAGTCAGACCCAAAATATCCTTGTTCAGGACAGCAGGATTTCTAGTACTGGAGTGACCTTATCTGAGGGACAGGAAACCGTTCTGGGTGGACATTATTTATCCACGCAGATCAGAATAGTTTCGGCTTGATTCCGGACCAATTTACAGCCATTTTCGATCAAAGAATGATCCCCAAAATATGTAAATATGGGTTATGGACCTGGAAAACTATATGGATTATGGGGTACAACAAATCTATGGGTTTTAATTGGGAACAGACGTGGTGGAGCCCAAAATGTATGGGTTAGAGCAAATTATGGGTTAGGAGAGCTATGGGTTAGGAGAGCTTCGACTGTATGTAGGATACATAGCATGCTATAATTTAGCTAGATATGGTGGTGCGAAATGGTATGGAAATATGGGTTCGACGCCGAAATGCCCCAAATTCGCCGGGGTTTCCTACGCCATATTTAGTGCAAAAAAAAAGGGGGGGATCCAGCGTGGAGGCGCACTCTGAACAGCACGGGTTACACCTCGTCCGTGGAGTGCTGCAGCCCAAAATTGAAGGGGGGCGCAGTAGAATGATATACTACAATGAGCGGTGCTCATGACGGCAATAAGCTGTTGAGAACGACTACCGTACCCGTACCAGGACCGACCCGTACGCAGGGCCCGCCACGGGTGGCCCGACCCGTGCCGATCACTAGTTGTAGGCCACCTACGCAACTATGAATTCAAAGCCAGTTTTTTTTGGAGAATAACCTAGATCATAAAGCGGGCCAAGATTGGATTACGACACGGCCGATCAGTGATGGGCGGAGTTTCAATTCTCTTCAACTGTTAACCACCATCATGCAAGAGCAGCGACCGCCACCCTTTCCACCTTTGACGGCGGAGATGGCTCTCGTGTGTTACAAGTGCTTCAAGGACGAAGATGTTCGTCTGTCTCGATGTAGTCAATGCCTCCGAATCGCCTATTGCAGTCGAGGTGCGTCCAGTGGCATTTGCTGTACCAAGGCTCACTACTGTCTTTGCAGAATGCCAAATGGTCCGTGCGGCTTTCTTATTTTCTCTCACAGAGTTTGATGATACAATTCACAAGCTTGATTGGAAAATGCGCAAGCCTATGTGCAAGGCTCTCAGCGAGATAGAGAAGAACCGTGACACTTTTGTCTCGCTTCCCAGCGAGCTAACCAAAGACTTGACCTTTCTGAACAACATGACTCAGGAGCGTATCTCCAATATGGCAGCTTTCTGCGCGCGTCATGTGCAAAGGTATTCCATTCAATTCTTTTTGCATTGTCTTGCGGATGCGCTAATTACGCTTTGAAGGGAACTGACGCTTTTCGAGCGGCATCTGATTAGTTCTGAGCCGCGATGCATGGTCTGGTATGTATTTTGTATTCTCGCCCTCCCCCACCGTTGATCGCCTCTTCCGCAGTACCCGCACAGACCAGCTGATTCGTATAGAGGCCGCGATAAATGGCACGCACACCAGCTCCAGCCCTCTAATTCCATGCCCCCACTGTGGGCTCAACTTCTGCTGCTCCTCAGACCACTGGGATGCTGCGCGAGTACTTCACCATGCGCCGTGCGAAGAAGCGTGTGACGGTATTTCTCAGTGCGAGATGAATATGCAAGTGCGCGAGGACATCAAGTTTCAGAACTTTTGGACCGGCTACGCGGACGAGAAGAATATTTCTCGGAAGTATATGTGGCGTCCACCGCGTGTAAAGTCTTCGTGGACGGCTCTGATGGGAGCGTCCTGGGAGAATGAATTCAGAGACGAGATGTGCCAGTCTCTCGGTGTTTCTGTGTGGATCCCGGCGGGGTCCTCTATGCTTCGAGCGGCGTCGGCGCATCTCACCATGGCAATGACGATATTATATGGACTTGAGAAGCTCAACGATGATGATGCATGGACGAGGAAGGATACACTCGCCGTTCACGTCACTCCATTCTCTTATCCCTAACTTTTCGGTTCTGAGATGTTACAGATTATCGCCGCCAATGTGCTAGAGGTCCACTGCGGCATGGTCTTTGAAGAAATCCTTCATCGCCTCCCTCAAGTCAAAACCTTGAAGGTGCGGAAATACATTAATATTGGCGTCGCTATTGATGCGTGTTCCGATAGCTTGTACTCTGCGGTCCTGAAGTACCCGGAAACCGTAGCGCCTTTGATTATGGGACTTGCACGTTTGTCTTGCCTTCCTTGCCTGGGCGACGGCCGATTAATAACTCAACTGAATCGCATTTCAGTGAGTGCACTCAACGTGGTTGTAAGCGAATCCAGGAGCACGCGGTCGAGTGAGTCCGTTCCAGCTAAATTGTTGCGTTTGAACGCACCACTTAATTTATTGGCAGTACATACCATGCGTACGTGCAAAAGAAAGGCAGCTTTTTCGAACGACCCGATCTTTGTATCGCTATGAATTCGGGAGCGTCGCAGGTCTCCCGGCATACGTGGCCCGAAACCTTCCGGACTCTCATCAAGTGGAGGATCCCCACTTTGTTCACAGTGCGTTGGTACTCAGAGCGAAAGAGATTCAGTGACTCACAGGGAACTTTTCTAGTCGTTCAACCGCGAGGAGGCGGATGCAGAGGCGGCGTTGTTGCGCGCGGCCGGTGCAACCTTGCATGCCGCTCTGGGGCCTGAGAAAAACCCGTGGGGAAGCCTACAGGTCACTCCTTCGCATCACAAAGTATATGGGTTTTCCGCGGCGAGCGGATGGATTGCGGGAGGTTTCAGGTAAAATGGTCGTGCCAGAGTTGGAATAAACCTGTAAAGGAAGAAAATTCGCCTAGGTATATATAATCCAAGAAAAGGCGCCCTCACTTCCATTCTCGCCGACCGCTCAAAGCAGAATGTAGTTAATTCACTCACGCAATCAAAATTGTCACAAAATGACTGTAAGTCTTAAGCCTAAGCCGCCCGGTAAACGAGAAGCCATTTAATTTGAACGGCAGTAGTGCCGGGCCCGAAGAGGACCTTTATCAGATCGTAGGTTCGAACCTGATTGAATCCTGGGGGCGAAGTCTTGTCCCTGGGTTAGTAGAAAGTATGGTGATCCAAGCAAATGGTATTCACGTCTGCAATCAGCGTTCAGCAGTCTCGCCAATACCAGACGTGTTTGTCTAGTGCTCCAATTTCCCAAAGACATCACAGGTTTCTGAGAAATCAGGACTCCTCAAAAGAGTAGGTGCCCAATTCTGAGGCACTCAGGTCGAATGATATTGTGTAGGCCGAGCAATGCAGACACAACCGCTGTCATCCCGTCATCCCAGTGTATGGTCGTGTCCCATAGATATTTGAGGAGACGCTCAATACCTAACCGAAAGCGCGGTAAGCGCGGGAAATGAGATGAGGGTAACGAAACCATCAAGGAGTAAAAGGGAAATAGGCAAGGGCTAACAAGTGCGATTCATTGTGATGTAGGAGCGCATTTAAATAAGGGGCGACCTTTGTCAAGTATTCCACGAGTTGTCGTCATCACAAATACTGTATTCATCACCTAGGAAGTTTGGAATGAGTGTCGTCACACGAAAACTCGGAAGAATCTCGCTATCAACCTTGCCGGCGTGCTTCGCTGCGATAAATGCCTCGGCCACGGCCCAAAAATCTTGCCCACCGTCCGTCCCCCGCAGCCAATGCTCGCGAAAAGGGATGTTCTGATCAATGCACACAAAGCGGTCATCATCCTCCGCGAGAGGAGCGACGGCTTCGATTTCGTATGCCTCGAGATTCAGGCATACGATGCACTGGATGCGCGTGCGTGAACAGAGTGCGGTATAGAACCCGCCGTGGGGCAGTTCGGAATCGAACGCGATGTGCGTGAGACGACTCAGGCCGCGGATGTGTGCAGTGAGCTTGGGCAGATCAGGATCGCCGATGTATTGGAAGTAAATGGTATTATGAAGCTGGAGGTGCGTGAAGGTGTGGAGAAAAGCCGTGCCTTCGATGGCACAGACACTCATGAAGTCAGAGACGTCGATTGCGAGACGTCGGAGACACTGAAACCCAGCGAGCAGATCTAGTGCCTACGTCGATGAGAAGCAGGACACGAATAGATTCACAACCTGAGTGCAGACGGAGAGAATTATCTGAACTGTCTCCACCTCCAATTCGAAGACAGATTTGTCGAGGAAGAGATGTTTGACGGACTGTTGAAGAAACCCTCGGGGTTTCGTCTCGATCAAGTGGACTAGAACGCTGACTGGGCAGGCGGGGAAGCCAGAAATCTGTAGAGAACGCGAAGCTCGTCGCGCCCGCCGCGTGCAGACGAGAACGGACCAATACAAAAGAGGTTCCACCCTGTAAATAACAAAATCCAGTGTTAGGGACGTGGGGACTTGGAATAGATGCTGCCACATACCAGATTTTAATGCGTGAGGCCACTTGCATGAATTTCGGGATGGTGGTGGGATGCGAGAGAGCAGCAAACTCGAAGACGATCTGTTCCAGTTCAGAGGGAGTCGAGAATTGGCGGGGAACAGCTGCATATCCGCGTCGAGGACGAAGAATTAGGCAGGAAGGGCAACGTGGCACCCATCTGATGAATTAACACAGCCACAGCGTCGCTTGTTGTTTGGTCGTAACTTTGTCGTAACTATGACATCCTCCTCTTAAAATACCAAAGGCCCTCCGGGCATCCCCGGGACCTGGATCAAGAAAAATCCCACGACCTTAGACCTTTATAAATACAAGACGTTAATCCCTTTATGAGTCTAGCTATGTCGTGATACACTAGTAGAAACTATAACAGTAGGATGATCAATGTCCATAGGCGTCAGTACAGTAATCTCTTCAATAGTTTTAAATGGACCTTGTCGTTTCCGGGGAATTTTAGAAAAAGCTATACAATATGCCTGCCCAGGACATTCGTCCGAGCACCTGTGCCTCATGAGCTCTTGGACCATGGCCAGTTTTCTGGGCAGCTCCTTGACATGATGGGCGTGGAATGACTCTCAGGTGAGCCATAGTCAATTGGGTATAGTACGACACAAACTTCGAAATTTCATCACAGGTACAGGTGAGCACATGTCCGTCGGAATTGCTAGGAGAAGTCATCCCGACGAAATCGTAGGAAGCATTAAGAGTAAACGTTGAGACGTCAGTCTCAGAAATGGAGACTTCTCAGTTATCAAAGACTATGCGAAGAGACCCGGCTACGGTGGGTGTGTGTACTGATTTCCTTCTATTGTTTAAACATCTGAAAATGAGTACATTACTGTAGCCAGGGCAACTTGGAGAAGATGCATGTTGATTTATGCCCATCATCTTTGAGCCTCTTGTGCTGTCAGTCTCCTTTATTTGATGACACTCGACTAAGGCCGATAAACCTGACAGATCCAGATAGTGGAACAGTTCACAAAACTTGCGAATGTCGGTACAGGACACCGCAATCTCATTGTCTTCCCCATTCACCGATCGAGTAGGCACGTCTGAACGCACAGCAACCAAGCCATACCAAACATTCAAGGTAGATGTGGTGATCAAATTGACATGGTTTCTAACGTTGGACAGCACACAGACTTTAACAAACATTGGACATTGAACATCAGTTGATTCCTCATTGTAGGTACTACGAACAGGGGCATCTACGTATGTGAACGCTAAGGGGAAGATGTCAGATTTGAGGCAAGCGGGAAAGAAACAGCGTACATTGTAACGGATCGACCCTGATGTCAATCAGGTGGCGTTTTCCCAATGCAGCCGAGGACGGACTCGAGGAAGGCGCTTGGACAGAAATAAGTAACAATCGTTCCGTTCAAAAGAGGCATACCTTCCGAGAGCGGTTGGTCGAAAGCGGGCATTGAAGGAGTAGGAATGACTGAGAAACATTGAGACCAGAAGGACAGAAGCCTCCGAGCATTACCTGCAGCAGCGGCATGGAAACCGGGAGGGGCAGATGCGGGCACGTTAAAGGTGACACGAAAATCGGCGTCGTCCATGAGAAGAAATGAGCAGTCATCAGGCAATTGGGACATTGTCTTCGGGAAGCTCTTCAACGGAAGGCGAGCGGCGGTTGGACACTGCGCTGGACATGCAGGATAGATCGGGTGGAGGCTTCAGAGTAAAGTGGGCAGTGGTTAGGCGAGACGATGAGAGAGTGGTAGGCCGAATAACGGTGGAAACCAATCAAGATCCCCGACTCGAGATCAATACCATCACGGGTTTACCCGAACCTGCAAATCGGAAACACAGACAGCGAGCCGCAAATTGGAAATGCAAAGAGAGCAACCCGTAACGTTCCGTGATAGTCCCGAAATGTTACGGTTGTTATGGGCAAGATCATAAATCTCGAATTCCGACTTTCAGACCTGGGAACCTACATCGGTCCCAGGAACTCCAAGAACTGCGTCCTCCTTCCAAGGCGGAAGGGGTGATAATCCTTATTCAATCTGCTTCACCGTTTCCACTCCGTCGCTCCACATTCCGTTATGCCCGTGATCTCGATAGGATTGGTTGTATGCGCTTGTATTTCGATATCGACCAATCAGCCTGGCCAGGCCCCGGGAAGCTCCCGCCAAGGGTAGGTTCGGATCAACCCTCTCTCCGGACCGGTCAACCGGTTTCCCTCGGAGAGAGGCTTGGGACAAACTGAATCAAATAGTGAGGATCTTTAACGTCCCCTCACACCTTTTCGGGGCGATGGATGTAAAACTTTGAGAGACAAATTTCTTCATAATAAGGATGAAATTGATGTCTAGTATAGCTCTTAATTTTATAGTCAACTCACGTCGGTCCCTACAATTAATTGTCGACGACTGATGGCGCTGATGTGCCCACCAATTTGAGCACAAAGTTGTTCCAGAGCCACAGTTTTGTGGACTCTATCGTTTCTAACTAATAATTAATGTGTTTCTGTCTCTTCAGTTTCTCTTTCTGCTTCTTCTGACGCGTCATAAATCATCTCGCAGTTTCGTTAATTAATGTCACAGTATGTCACAATGTGACTCGACGCGATCGATTACGCCTCCTTCATGAACAAGCTCCAGTACGACCACGACTTCTGGCGGGGCAAGCTGGGGGACCTATCTAATGCTTCCTTGGACAACAAACTTCATCTCATCCTCTCTCTGGTCATCTTTTTGGCTGCAGTTTTAACAGTGTCTTCGTTAATTAGAATCGCATTTATTCCCTTTTGGCGTGCTTGCTCGACCTGAATCCGCGTGAGGTCCAGAAGAAAGAAAAGACATTTCGGAAGGCGTACCTGATCTCGCTCAAGAGCTTTCAAGGGACAAATCACGATCACCACCTTTTTTTTGCCCCCCGAAGCTGTGAGCCCTTCGAAGATCAAGCTCTTGCCGTAGCCCGTGCCAGCCAAGAATATGCTGTCAAATCCACGGAGAATTCGACTAATGAGAACGAGTTGCCAGAGCTCCGGGAGAAAAGTGAGAGCAAGGAGCGTAATAAGCTGCGCGGAAATTTCTGCGTAGGTGAGCTTTGCAGGACTCATTCCTTGCAAGCGGGTCGCACTTTGGCGGGAACGATGTCGTGGAGTTCCCGGGGACCTCGGGGTGCGGGTATGAACACGTTTCCTCGGTGTCTGGGGCTGCGGTGTCGCCATGAGCGGAGAGGAAAAAGTCAGGATTTTTTGCCGATCATTCAAGTTCCTAAGGGGAAACATGATCAACAGATGTGGCGGGATAGATTCTGTCTTCAGTACGGAACCAATGGCAGCTCCGGAGAGCTCAGGCGCTGGGAGGACATTTATGAATAGTAAGAAGAGCATATTGCCTACTTACTTTTTTTATTTGAGCCCAGATACGACCACAATAGGATGGTAAAGTGCGGTCCACAATTTTCCAAAGCCCTCACTTTTGCGCCATTTCCCATATTGTGTAGGGCAGTTATAACAATTCTAAGCTGGCCAATATCTAAGTTGATTGAAAATGAAAAGGTCCTACCAGTTCCCCCAAAAGATCTACGCGTTTTCTGTGTCTGTAGAACGCGACGAAGATCCTGCCCGTTTTCGTCATCTTGGCACAAGCCTCTTCCGTTGTTTGACCCTAAACTCTGCCCGCATCAACAAACAATCGATCGGAGAGGCTTGATCCGAACCTACGCCAAGGGTTGTCCGGTAAAATCACGCAATTTTGGTCTCAAAAAGCTTATCCTTTGGCAGATTTTCGGCCAGAAAAAGCTTATATTGGACAAGGATTTTGGGGTGCCGAGATGCCGATTTAAGCGACGGATCTTCCCGGTATCAACCAAAAAGCTTATGACCGGACAAGGTTTGGCGACTTTTGGCCCTAAAAAGCTTATCTGCGGACAAGGAAATCGCAAAATTTCGGCCTCAAAAAGCTTATTCTCCGGACAACCCTTGGCGGAAGCTTCCCGGGGCCTGCCTAGCCTCGCGCCAGTTAGGCCTAATTTCAGTTCGGGTGAGTCGCCCCACATCCCCTCTCTATCCCTAGACTTGGCGCCTCGTCTCTATCGCCTCCAGGATCGCTCGCTCGTCCCTATCTCTTGGAGGCGCTCCGAGCCTTTTGAGGTGCATTGGTTGGCGGGAACGGCAAACCTCAAGTCCAGGTTTTGTGGGATGGCGCTACGCACCGTTTGAAATGATAGGAATATGTCGCAGTGAGGGTTCTCGAGTTGAAATTGGCTGAGTGGGTGCTACGTGCTTTTTGAGTCAAATGGGATATCCCAGAATGTGTTGCTCGTGAGACATCCACAAGTCAACTTGGTTTTCGTGGATGGCGCTTCGCGCCTCTTGAGGCAAGAATATTACGGCGGGGGCTTATCGGTTCGCGGGAAGTCTAGAACTCAAGTCGGATTTTGCGAGCTTTGAGGCGGGAGGAAGATGCTGAAGTGGCTTGATTCGCGAGAAGTCCAAATAACGACTCGGAGATTTGAAGGAAGGCGCTATGCGCCCATTGGTGAGAGAAACATCCCGGCATGTATAGCTCGCGCAACATCCAAAGTCGACCAACCTTTCCTTGCAATCCTGGTCGAGCAGGTCGTCAAAATGTGGCTACGAATTCAGCGAGGTTCGCCAAAAGCACCGCCAGCAAGCTCGAGGCAATGGGACAACGACCGAAAGATCTCTCGAGGAAGTCTCACAAAAGGTGAGAAATGTGTAGTTTTACTGATGTGGTTGAATCTCGCATTCCTCAATGCGGCGGATCGTAAAGAGTAGTAGGGTGATGCACTCCCTTTGGTTTCCCTCTTGGTTCACCACTGCGTTGGACCATTGAAAACTGCGCCGCTCATCGCACCACCTGCCGAGTTCATTATGGTCGGACTAGTCCTCCCTGATCCTCTTCCCTCAATCGAGCTAAGCATGTATTTGGTTTCGGGAGCGTATTTATGGGATTAATTTCCCGTATTGCTCATGGTCCAAGTTTCATCGGGATCATTGTGGGATGCATGGTACGAACAACCTAAAACAAGTTGAACCACGTGCTGAACAACGGAAACTCAGCTGTACGGCGCCGTATTTGTGCCAGTCTGTTCAATTCCACCGACCTTGGCGCGTCCTTGACCTCAATCTATAACCTCAGTCTTTCACATACTACGCTCGTTTCCCCGAGTTTTTCCATCTGCAGTCTTTAAATTGGTTCGTCTGACGATTGCCGAAGCGCTAAATAAGCAAGAAGTACACGGGTGCGTGGGAAGTTAGCACGGAGTTCTGTTCCTAGAAGTGTTCACACGTACTTTTCGCCTGCACGCTGCAATCATCGCCTTACATGAGCATCGAGTTTCCTGTAATATACGCGGAGTGCACGTGCGGGTGCGGGCCGAAGGCCCGCACTGGCCGCCATCAATGTCTGCTGGCCGCCGCTAGCCCCTATTGGCTGGCGACCGCCAAATCTGCTTGACGACCTGTTCCCATTTTCACACTAGATCTCACTGGCCGCCCTCGGTTTCCACCGGCATATGAACTTGTCAACCGCCAATGAGACCCGGTGGCTTCTGCCAGCCTTCACCAGCATCTGTCCCTTACTTTGCATCCTGTGTACCGTAGTTTATTTACGGTGATGCCAATGGACTCCAACAGTCTCTACCAGCCTTCCATTTGTTTGAATACCAATGGTTTCCGATGGTTGCGCGGACTCCTGCCCCTATTAATTGGGGTAAATTTCCGTCCCCCGCCCGCGATTGCTGGCGGTTTTCACTGGTTCCTCATGAACAGTGATTTGCCAGTGGCAATCAAACTCCCCCGTGGCTTCCGGCGGGATTTACCAGTCTCTATTGTGTGGAACAAACGATGATTCCCAGTGGTTTCTGATGGTATCTCTCGGTCCTGCCCCTATTAATTAGGCTAAATTCCTTTTGGGATAGTGGGATGGCCAGTGATAGCCCGCGATTGTCGGTGGTTTCTAATGGTTCCTATTGTTTCTCGTGAACGATGATTGCCAGAGGTAACCCATGGTTTTCGAGGGTATCCGCCAGATCTTGCTGGTTTGAATTAAATATTATGAACACTTTTTTCTTTGAGGCGTGCTGTTCAATGTTGAATGGTTCTTAAACATCAACTCGTGACCTACGTATCGACTTCAATACCATTAACTGCATCCCAGAACTCGTCATCAAGTCCTAATCCCTTCGAATCAATGTGCTTTGTGACCCTCTCCGAATAGATCATCATCAACACATGCACGAAGAAGTCGTAATTCACGTCCGTCATTTGACGCAGCTGAGATTCAAAGCCATTAAGCCAAGAATTCAGTTGCTCCGCGGTCTCTGTGTTGAAAGCACGGGTTTGATGAGTCACCCCGTTCGTGTCCTATATATTTTAGGAATGGAATGGCCCCCCCCATTCCATTCAAGTTGGGGCCACTCCCTGAAATTTTAGGCGGATTCCATAGCCCCCATTCCAAGCACCTTTCTGGCAGGCGCCGTCCTCATCGATGCCCAACTCCCGTCGCCGTCGCCATTTTGATCGATTTTTTGCCCAATACGGTGTCTGGCGCATTTTTGAGAGGGGGCTGTCATTAATCCTTGGGGGCTCAGCTGCCCACCATGATACCACACATCTTCATCCCCCCACTCATGTTGATTGGACTATGTCTCTCGACGTTGGAGTCCATTGATGCCATTTTGGGTTATGTCAGCATTTTCATTTAGCCGAGCCTGCTTGTCCTGAGGTAAATCATGCAGACAGATTTTTTTGTTGCCCAAGTCACCCTCATTGACAACTTTCTTTTCTCAATTTTTTTCTTTCTTTTCTTTTTTTGTCGCTTGGCTCCACATCGGCTATTTTATAGTGCTGACTTGCCACCAAATTGCAGAATATCTTCTACAACGACAGCTCCCATCAAAACTGCAGAATATCTTCTACAACAGCAGCTCCCATCAAAATTGCAGAATATCTTCTACAACGGCAGCTCCCATCAAAATTGCAGAATATCTTCGGCAGCTCCCATCAAAATTGCAGAATATCTTCTACAATGACAGCTCCCATCAAAATTGCAGAATATTTGCTACAATTCCAGCGCCAATCAAAATTGCAGAATATCTTCTACAATGACAGCTCCCATCAAAATTGCAGAATATTTGCTACAATTCCAGCGCCAATCAAAATTGCAGAATATCTTCTACAATGACAGCTCCCATCAAAATTGCAGAATATCTGATACAATTCCAGCGCCAATCAATTGCGGACAATCCAGGCGCCAATCAATCTGCGGAATATCTGCTACAATCTCAACGTCAATCAAATTGCAGGATATCTTTTACATTGAAAGCGCCAATCAACATGCCAATCAAATTGCAGAATATCTGCTACACTCCCAGCGCCAATCAATTTGTAGGATATCTTTTACAATGATAGCTCCCACCAAACTACAGCATTCCTTAAACAGCACTGCCACCAGAATCATTTGATCAATGACATCACTTTCAGTAGCATTGGTGGCATCCCCACCACTGTGAGCCAGTGGATGAGTCAGCAAGTATAAAAAGGGTCTATCGAGAGTTGAGTGAAATATTGCCCATGGCTGCCCCCTCATCATGTGCATTGCTGGGTCACACTGATTTGCTTTGCAGCGACTCAGAGGATGAATGCGAATCAGTCAGCCTCAGTTTGGTTGTCGCTCCTACTAGTGGTTGGGCATCTCCTACTACGTATACTAATCCTACTAGTTTGCCGCCTGGTTTAGAGGGTCAAAACGGTGGCTATGTCCATCTGTTTTGGCCCTCCAAATGGGGCGGCAAACCAGTAGGGCGCCCTAAGACCCTTACTTGACGGTAGAGGGAATCAACATGAATAGTCTAGCTAACTCACAAATTTTGCGTCTATGATTCTTGCATACCCTCAAGATCTAGAGTAGGGAACTACAGGCTCGCTCGACTCGGGATCGAGCCATCCTGGGTGTGCATTATTTTGTTTGCCTGTCGGTAGACCCTCATTTCCCAACTCTTCTGTTGAGGTTCGACAGATTTTTGTATTAATCATATGGTGGGTAGGTGATTGTCGAGCAGACCGACCATGCTCTGTAGTGCAATTCTCAGAGTCAAGAACCATAGTTTTCGCCACTTCCCCGTCTGACCAGATGGCTGCAAAGCTCGGTACAATAATGTCATAAATTACCAAATAGTAACAACATCCCAGCTCGGATTGAGGCTGACGGGAGGCGGTGGGGTGGATCCGTGCGGTTGCCAGTTGGAACCTAGAAGCTTTGTATGGTCATTGTATTGGATGGACTCCAACAACCTAAAGGTCCTCAAAAGTAACAATAAATTGGTTTGAACGAGGAGGAACATTAGTAATACTGCTGTATTACAAATAATATGTGATGGTATAGACTGTATCTTCGACAGTAGTGACGGCGTGGCTATATGGAGAGATATATCGATCCTGTATGCCCTGGGGCAACAAAATCATGCTGTCCTTGTCGGAGCGCCGTTCTCCCGTGTATGGATCACGCAAGTGTAGATTGATGAGTGTGTCGTCGTAGATCGCAGTATACCCTGCGTAGGTCATGTGGCGGCAATAGTATGCAGAAGAGAAGACCGTCGATGACGACTGTGTTAAGTTGACGAGCGTGTTCGTTTCGGATATTGAGAAATGGAAATCGTATAAAGCACAGGTGATGGGCTCAACTGTGGTTTTTTCTTTGAAGAGCGTCGATAGCGTCTGGCGCATCCCTTGGAGAGAATAGCGGGGAGGTTTGGGGCGCTGGTGGTAACCGTCGATATATAACAAGAGTTTGTATGTGTCGCGTCGAAGGGGGGATTTATGAAGGAACATACGGGTGCGGTATGTCTCTGTGAACGGTAATTCTTGTGCTATGGGCGTAGGCAGATTGTGGATGCTGATGGCACTGACGGAGGAAGTCGCAGGGGCGGCCTGCCACCGAGCGAAACAATCTTTCAGCGAAAACACATAAAGCCACTGATTATATGTTGGGAATCCGCTACGAGCAGTGAAGAAGATATGATCGGCTGTAAGATCTATCTGAGGGGATCACCAAAAGGAGAAATATATTAAGGGAAGCACATACGCCAATCGGTCTCCGTATGCGAGTCATAAGTGATGATGTCAGTTTTCTCGGTACACCAATTACCGACCATAAGACATATGTTCGACGTAAACGGAATTTCCGACCGCAACTGCACTTCGCATGCGAAAAGATTGCCGGATATAACGGGGTAGTCCCAAAATCGAGCTTCTTGTGAGGGCGGCTCCATTTTAAACATCTCCGTGGAAACCCCTGCGCTCAGGTCGATACGGATAAACCTCAGAAGACGGAGGTTTTCGAGGGTAACCAAGATGGCCGATTTCTGGTCATCGAAAAGTTCGATAGAATAGCGGCGTAGGCTCGCAAACATCCGGCTATCTTTAGGAAGCCAAATGACTGCAGAAGTGGCTACGTGCCACAGCTCTAGACGAGAGCTGTACTCCACGACGAGATGTGTGCCCCCGGGGAGCAGCTGGACTGAGAACAACCTCGACTGGTCGTCCGGGCGGATCCTGGGAATCCTGAATTCCCGTGCGATGATTGGTGCTGCGTGCCTGGGGCAGGACCAAGTCTTGGGTCCAAGAATGACTCTCTTGACCTCTTCTATTAGCTCGGCGGTGGAATAGTTGTGAAGAGGGCGGTCGTGAGGGAGGTCGATAAGCCCTCTACCAGCCAGCTCATCAAGTAAATAGATCCATATCTGTTTCGAGTACGCGATTCGCCTTAGGCTTTTGTTGACCTTGACAGAGGTTGCGCATACATTTCAGTCAACTTGACCAGTACTGTCATCCACTAGAAGGACCGTGGGCTTACCCGAGAGACGGACAGAACTGTGTAGATGTCACAGCACACCAAGATGAGGCACAGAATATCCTCAGCAAAATCCTCGAGCTTCAAGGCGAGGCCGCCCATCGGTGTTGTGGTGAGCAGGTGGGAGTTGGTGACAGAGTGGGGACTGCGTGGGACCAGTGATTGTTATGGTCAGCAGGTGGGAGTTGGTGACAGAGTGGTGGACTGCGCGAGAATATCGTAGTGACGTTGGGGTGACGTGATGTCCAGTCTCAGGCAAGTCCAATTAATGAGAAGTAGTAAATAATAAGGCGAGCTGATTGACGGTCCGTGATGCACGTGATGAATGACATAATGGTGGCCCAATGCGGCGGAGGCCCGAGATGAGCGGCGAATGGCGTGTAGCAGCGAGCGAGAGAGGAAATAAAATATTCTATGGCGTCAAAATGGATGAATCCACTAAATCAAACACTTCTACCAGCTCAAAAAATTTAAATACATCGCAGTATCCGTTTTTAAAGCATTTCTTGTTGGCGCCGAAGGCTGCCGGGCGGAGATCTAAAAGGACTGTAAATCTCCCACGGGACCGTCAATCTACCGTTGCGAAGGATGCTGATGCGGCCCCCAAAAGTGGCCCAGCTACACGCCAAGACGTGAAACGCAGGCCTGTCAATCAGTAGATTTACAGTCCTGGTCCTGCCGGTGGATAGTCCTCTAGTGCCGATGCCGTGGTAACTATTACGACCAAACAACGCGTCGCCAAAAAACGCGTCGCCACCTTCTCGCCACCTGCCCACTCAACTCTCCTCCTGTCCACTCACGTAGCACAGGCCAGCCCCCGTTCACTGATTGCATTTTTGTACTCACATTTGTTCCCAGATTTTTATAGATGCGCATGATGCCTTTCGACACGCTTAGGAACAAGTGCATGGCGGCGCTACGCGCCGTAGAATTTATTATTGTCGTCGTCTTGTGATATTCTCCCAGCAGCGCGTCCCCGCGGTCTTCGGCACTGTGTAGGTGTAGTTAAACGAGCTACCGCGACTTTTTTTTCCCGTTTTGGTGTCTCTGCGGCTCAACGGTGAGCATTTTGATTCGCTGTCATGTTTTGTACTTACTACCGACGTTCTTGGCGACGTTAAAGCGCGCCGCAGGGGCGCAAAAATTATATTCGAGTGATGGAGTTGCTGTCGCTGACTTCCCGTTTGGTTCGCCTGTCATGTTTTGTACTTACTACCGATGATCTTGGCGATATTGAAGCGTGCCGTAGGCACGCAAAATTTCTTTTTGAGTGATAGAGTTCCTCTCGTTGACTTCCCCCGATGCGCGTAGCACCGCTGGGAATTTTTTGCGATTCTTTCGCGTTCCGGTATGCACCATCATTTATCTTTCCAGTGACACTGTATGACTATTTTTTACGCGTCTGCCGCGCCGCCGCGGAGGGATTGTGTGCGGTTTCTGGAGGTCCCGCAACTCCGGGAGAGCTCGCCCACGCCGCCCCGATTTTTTCGGGCACTTTACGACGGGCGTCCGAAACGCACGCGGCGCTACGCACCGCAGCATTTCTTTTTTTGCGGCCTACGATGCCATGTGCGCACACGGTAAACCTTTCATTCAGTGCATTCTGATGTTTTTTAGACGTGTGACGCCTTTGCGACGCAGACCCAAGTACACGGCAGCACGTAGCACCATAGATTTCTTTATTCAACGCGTCCCCAACCATTCCTCTACGCCCTCTGCTCCGTAGGTGGCTTGCAGCGCAGCGACCTTTTTTTTCTGATTTCTTTACTCATTTTACTCAAGAGGTCGAGTCCCGTGCCAGTCCTCACCTATACCCGTCGTTCCCCGAGCTGTATTCAAGAGTTCTAACAGGTCTTTGGTTTCTAGTGTTTCCAGCCAGCAGGCCTTGAGTTTGTAGTCATTCGAGCGCTTTCTCCAACGAGGCTATTAAATAGGCTCGACCGCAAGAATTCCCCTAGCCGACTGGACAAAATGGAAGTAATTTTTGTGAGCCAACCTGTTTCGTATTTCAGGGGAGCTGGTTCTGCCTTCTGTGCAACCACTGGGCATTCAATTCACAGCGCAATTCGCCGTTTTTTCAGTACTCAAAGTACCTTCATGTGTAGTACCTTATCGGGAGTCTCGGAAATAAATTCTCTCGAAGGTGTTTCTACCCTGCAAGCCCTCGAGCTTTTTCTGGTTTGAATCCTGTGAAATGGTGGTGTCGTACCGAGCAGGTCTGGAATAGTGATGTTCTGGTTTTGGTTTGGTTGCAGCTGGTTTTGGTTCCAGAATCCTCAAACCAAAACCAAAACCATGGAGCACGGTTTGGTTTGGTTTGGTTTTGGTTTAAACCATGGTTTGCCCACCTTTCTGCCATCAAGAGATCCAGGCCCACATTGCAAAGGATTTTTGACTGGGTTTGGCTAGAATTTTTATCTTGCAACTCTACAGCCTGATTGCTTCCCATTTGCAGGTCATGTTCGTGGTTGGCCGAGGTTCGGAGCCGCAAGCCGATCAACCGACATCAGATGCATCAATTAATTCTGCGGCTCAACTTGCGCAAAATACCAGAGTGCTTCGGCATATGAAATTTGAGCAGGTATACATATCTTTGGTTGGAGAAGAATGAACTGAATACCTGATTTAGTCCGAATAGCACCGGGAAATTTCATAAGCTGGAAACCATGGTTCAAACCATTGGTTTTGGTTTCACAGGCTTCAAACCAAAACCAAAACCAGCACCAAACCATGACCTTGGTTTGGTTTGGTTTCAACAAACCATGGTTTTGGTTTGCTGGTTTCTTGGTTTCAAACCAAACCAAGAACATCACTAGTCTGGAAGGGTGTCTACTGACTAAGCCTGCAGCCTCTATTGTCCTGTAATCCTAACATGACCAAACCTCAGCTCTGGGCCATCGCCTACGGCGCGGGCCACCGTAGCTGGTCCAACGGTCTTTTGGCTTGATTATTTTCGGATGCTCTGTGCGAACCCGGGTTGATTCTTGTTTTGCTGACATAGATACATTCATTAATACCTCTACGGCTTATGCCTCCTCTCCCACTCAACAAGAAACGGATAGAGGGCCTTCGCTCCCTTTGGATCGTCTTCCTCAAGTGACACATGGTCTATAACGTCTTGTGCCGGGCTTGTACCACCATCACCGAAGCACCTCAGGATGTGAATAGCTACCTGGGCTTGATTCAAGGTTGTCGAACCAACACCAAGGGCTTTCTGGATGCTCTGCTTTTGAATCTTTTTTTTTTCGCGGCCCTTTGACGAGTTAGTGATCTATTTGAATTCGCAAAAATAAAAGCCTGACGTACCACAATGTGTGATGGCTGTCCAAAGTACGTAGTAGCAACATTATCCATGAATTTCCATGATGCAACGACTCCTGAATTATTCTGGACACGGCGACGATTATCTTGAAAATCAGCATATCCTTCGAGGGTCTTGATCTGTTCTGTCAACCATTGGATATCCCCGTTTGTATCAACGTGATTGTTGGGCGTAGTGGCTGCTTGCTGACGCTGACGCGCAATTTCGAGAGGCTTTGCATTGCCATCCTGAACATGGAATTGGCCCAAAGCTTCTGGCTGCGATGTTCTGTGATAAAGTCCAATACGCGGTTCGGCATGAAAGTACACATCTTCTGCCTGCACAGGATGATCAGCGAAAGCGAGAAGAAGTTAACTCAAGTGACAAACATGCTCAATAAATATTTCCAAACACTTCGTTGCCGAAATGGTGACGAGTGCTGGAAACGGCTGGGCTTCCTCCAATAAAGCATCATCGGCGACTTTCACAAAGCACACCCGATATTCGACATTCTCTGGATCCCGGTACGACAGCTTCACGGGTCCTGTATATGTTGAGCAAATACTTTAATTTATATAGAATCATTAATACCTGTAACGGCTGAGTTGGACGCCTGCAACTCCCCCAAGAGGTCGCCTAAATCTGCACGCCATTCTCCAGGCGCACATCCCACATGATCTACCACACACAGAAGAACATCTTGTGCATATTTGGAGTGTCTTGAAGCGTCCCGAGTATCTTCGAGTAGTAATTTTACCCAGCACGTGTCCGAATCGGCATCCTGCTATAAAAAATAAGAATTCAATGGGTCCTGGACTCAGGAAAATAAATTGCTCGCCTCTGGTGTCGGGGAAGTGTCTAAACCTCCATCTGGAATATTATCTCCGTCGAGAGATATATCTGGTGGTGGACTCGGTAATGTTACCCTGACGGCGTGTGTAAATCCATTTTTAGGATCAAGTAGAACAGCACGCAGTCTTGACGCCGTTGTGGCCTTCGCTTTGGGGTCAAAACCACCGAGGTAAGGCCATTTCTCCACTTGTCGCTCAACCATGGCAATAAGCTCTTTCTTCAATATTCCTGACCTATAATAAAGAAGACTCTTAGCAAGTAATTCAAGGGCAAACAGAAGTGACAAACAAATCCGCCTTCTCATAAGGCACCTCTGACAACGAGATGGGCATGGTAAAATACAAGATCAAGTGAAGTTCTCCTATCTTTGTCTAGTCTCGATGGGAAAAGCTGGGCACTGATATAAGCATCCGATCGGAAGAAATACTGAGATATTTTCGGCCGGAAAAATCTGACAACTCGACTGGACAAAACGGAAACATTGACTGCATAGAGCTGGCCGGAAGAAAATGGATAATGAATATGACCGAGCGGAACAACTGGAAGTATTTGACCGAATGAAATGGAAATGTTCGTCAAATTCATCCGGCCGGACAAAATGAGTTGCTTCAACTGGAGAGAAAAGTCTTTAATTTCCATATTCTAATAGAATGATAGCAAGTTGAATTGCTTCAACTGGACCAAGAGAAGGGAACAATAAATTGGTTCAAGAGCAGTGGCAACTACGATTACATGCTGCACACACATCACCAACCACACGATTGGGATTGAGATAATCCTCACGCTCAAGCAATGGTGTGTCAGTCCATGATAGTAAGTACTTGAAGAGAGTGCCGGGGTTGTCAAAATTTTCAGCCCACCCACCCCATGAACAGATGTTGCGGAAAGGCCAGCGGAGAACCATCGCGAGGTATTGGCAGCCGCCTCGACGGAATGAGTGAGTACCATATGGGCGGGGATCAATTCCGACATCCAAGAGGTTGTTGCGAAAGTATTCCATAAATGAATCTGTGGACTAGGAAAATTTTAAATATGAATTGTTCATTTTGCAACCTTGACAGAAATATGCGCACCATGCCTTCGCTGCCTATGATGCTCCATCCGTTTCGCCCAACCTTCTTCCTGAAGATAAATCCAGATGGTACACCGTCGTTGGCAACAGCTAGCTGCCACATTATGGCGAATGCACGGACAGGACACATCCATGGCCTATCGGGATTAGCATACAAAAAGAACGGCGAAATTCCTACAAGATTAGAGCACCGTGAATCACTAGTATGAGGTAGATAATAGGAATGCTCACCACCATTCTGATGAGTTTTGCGAAACGGTAGATCAAGCCGGATACGGAGGACACCATGCTCCAGTTGTTCAAAGCGAACATCTTGCCAGGTGATGCGCAATGCCTCGTCGTAGCGCAGGAGGCAGAGCATGGAAACAATGTACAACAATTGCAGCATCATTCGAACTGAATGGCCTGCCCAATCCTCGGGGTGTTCGTGCCTACGCTTTTTTGAGGTGGCGCCATAGCCCGAAGAACCCTCAACGGAAAACTCGGTATTGTAGGTCCAGAGTTTCTTCATTGTTGGCTCATCCATGGCTCGGGCACTAGTTACAACCTCGCCAGCACGGACCTATACACCGTTAGTATACTGCAAAATTTCCGCAATCAACATACCTTGTTGCGCCGAAGACTAATCATATATTGAGAAACAACAGCGGAAATTGAAGGATTTCCGTGGAATTTGCCGGGACATAGCGTGTTCGCTTGCCATTCCTGCGTCCCGAGTTCATACTCACGTGAAAATTTATGGCTCATTGCCGCTCGCATTTTTTGGGCTGTGCTGTATGTGGCTCGTGCAATGGAAGGATCCTTAGGTTTGCCTGTCTTAATATCGGAATCATCACACCTTGCATAAAGTAAGAACCAGTGACAATTCAGTTGAAGATGAAAATTACTTGTTCATGATCCAGAGCGCAATCCAAGTAGGAACTTCCGCAGGCGGCTTCTGGAATAATTTATCGACCTCTTCAGCTGGTGCAAAACATCCTATTTGGATGCAGAACTCGATGAATTGTTTCCAGAGTCTGAAGATAAAGGCTCAGTGGTGAATTCACGATTTGGATTTTAAGTTTACTGACCGCCGGTATTCAGCACGAGTGTTCTCAACAATGACATTCTCTGAAGCGTTTTTAAGATGCTTAGACATGTCGTCCCTCTGAGTTTTGGCAATCTTGCTGGGTGATTCTGAAGCATTTCCTGCTCGATTCAAATTCCGCCGCTCCGCCTCAGCGCCAGCATGCAGAGATTCAATTTCCTCCGCAGTTTCTTCTCGTATGGCTTCATTTCCTACTGCTCTAGCAGTTTCGAAGATAGCGGCAGCTCCTGCAGCGCCAGGAGGCAAGGACATGGTAGCGAGAGTAAGTCCGAGAGGAACGAGTGAAGCAAAAAGTAGTGACGCGTGACTGACAAACCCCTATTAGTTTTCACTTGCGCTGTGATGGCCTCAAGCGGAATCCAATGGATAGAAGACCTGACTCTGCCGGAGCTCAACCAGACATTGGGGTCAGACCGCTTGATTAAAGAAACCCAGGTCAGAATGTACGACATACACAATATGCTTCGTTTTTGCGCTGCGCTGGATTGATCCTTTTTCTGAGCACAGAACAAATAAGACCACAACGAAAGAGCTTAAAGAGCTCTTGGCGGACTACAATCAACCGATTTCAGGACCAAACAAGGGTGTTCTGGTAGCCCGTTTGCGAGAGTATGCAAATGATCGAGACAGATGGATGGGGTAAGAAAATAATATTCTCCACGCAGCGTAGCTTCTCACCGTTACACAGGTTATTTAGGCCCAATGTGAAGCGCAGTAGGGGAGATATATCCGGTTCCAGACTCAATACGCACTCAGGAAAACGAATTGTATCGCAATTCGGGCAACTGGAGCCTGAGACAGAATATCCAAGTAAACGTGTCGCTGTGCGAGGTCAGAGAGAGATAAATGAATCTGAGGTAGTAGCTAACAACACATGGGTGAATTTAAATTTAAATTCGTGCGTAAAATCTGCGCACTGAGATTGTTTTTTATTTCAGGCGGCAGCGGCACTGAAGTCTGCAAAATGGCCAATATCCTCTGCTTCTCGGCCAATACCAGGAGCTAGCGACGACGAAGACGACGGTAACGGTGACACAGACGACTCACAACACTTGAATCGAGTACCGGGGCATGTAAGGCCTTTTGAGCCCCATTCATATCATCAATTTATTTCGGCACTGTAGAACGGGTCGCCAGCACAACAACAAGAGAGCAGGGAATCAGGAATTCCACAGACCTCTAATCAGTTCGTAGACCTCGACGTTCCGCTATCGGGTTCCGCGCCGCTATCAAATTCACTCAATAATGACGGAGTAAATGGTGGAGTGCCTAAAATGATCTCCGCATTAAGTGCACAGATGGCGGCCCTCTCGAAACAAATGGAGACAACACAACAGAGTGTATTTCAGTCCCCAGACTTACCTGTAACACGACTAATCAGTGCTTCAGGACCCTCGTCAACTTCAAACGGATATCCGTCTCCGCAAAGTGGAACGTGAGCTGAAGGGTGTGAACAGTCGAATGCTTGACGTACATTCGGGAATTTCCTTGCTTCTTTCATCGCAAGGAGACTCTCGCCGGCCAGGACCGGCATCCGTGTCGCCAGCGGCGCAATCACCAGGCACAGCAGCAGCGCGATTTATTCCTGGCCCAAGTCATCATGGCGCCACCATTCCTGCCAGCACCACGACGGCAGGGGATCCCAGTTCCGCTGCCACAGACCCAGATAATGTCGGGATAGTTCTTCTCAACAATGAGGAGTTTGCCTTTGATATTACGAGGGTTCCAAACCCACCAAATATCCATTTCTCTGGCGACATTCCAAGGCTATTCAGAGAATGGGAATCCTCGACACTTTTGATGGTAAATGGCCGCGGGATTGCAATCAAGCACTGGCCTTTATTTTATCAGCGTCGGAAGCAAGGCCGCAACGTCAAAAACGGTGCCTGGGATAAGATTCGGACAGTGTGGGGAAATTGGAAGGTTTGGCGATACATACACATCTGATTGATATCTTACTTATTTGCAGTTTCTTGTCGAGGAGCGCCAAAGGTTCCCGAGCGACGAAGCGTTCTGGAACAAGTATTTGGCAGCGGACAATTCGCACCTGCGGTATCAACAAATCCTTGATGCATTGAAGGAGGCCCGAGAGCTGAAAGACAAGACCGATGCTGACAGGGCACGAAAATTCTTCGGCGGCAACTTGGATCACCCGGATGCTGATGAGGCATTCACCTACATAAAGAGCGGCAAGCGGCGGATAAAGGACAAGGACAGCGCTGTGGCCGAGATTTGGCGAGAGCTGCTCTCCAGCAACACAGACATTGCCAGTCGGTGGGCTGCGGCGCAACGAGATGAGAGTCGTCTTGCAGCCGTTTGATCTGATGTGGGCGTGAGCGTGGGAGATGAGAACCGCCGAAATTTTTAGCGTGTACAAGAATAAGTCATATTTTCTATTAGTTAGGTACTTTACAGCGTTAGTTTCTGTTGTCCCCCGGGGCCTGATACTTAAATATGTATTGTGTGGTAGGCATATACCAAGAAACAATGAAACGAGCAAACGGGACACGTAGCTGATGTGTCGATCAAAGAGATTTACCGGTAGTCGGGGGACGCCCGACGCGACGAACCTGGTTCGCGCGAGAAATGAGCCAAGCACGGGATGTGACCGTCCACGGCACGTGCGATCCGGCGATCAAAGCCGACCCAAAAGGGGCAACGGGACCAGGGTGGAGACCCGCGATGTGGCTGTGCGGACCGTCAATTTCCCGGAGGAAGAAAATATAAACAGACTAAGATCATATATATATATATTCTTTTTCAATGAAAGAATGTGAAATATTAATGTCGTACTTCGCCTTACTTTCTCCACAAATCCCGCAAGGCGACTCTTCTAAATTCGAAGGAGATTTCCCTTTGCAGTACCATGTAGCGCAAGAGGTGAGATCATAACTTGGCAAGGGGCATTAAGGAAAAATTACTGGGAATATATTTAGATGACCTAGTCAAGAGCAAAAAAATAATATGCCGAGTCACGAGTCTACAACAAACACAGGTGTCCCTCTCTTTATTCCGTGTCCCAAAAAAGACTAGTACATGGTGACTATATATCCAAACATCGATATCTTCTCTCTGAACATATCTGCCGGCACAAAATGGGTGACTTTCCATAAGCATAAAATATTCTGAGGGAATATCTGAGCCATTTCCGCCGCGATGCCGAGTCAGCTGTCAGGACCCCATCAATTTGATGTGCCAAAAACGTACACGATTTAATGCAGATCTATTCAAATCTATAGAAATCTGAAGAGGGGGTACCTACCCCCTGTACAGACTTTCATATCCTCAACATTTCTGAGAATATAACGAATCCAGCTGCTACTCCCATCATCATTCCCAATTGGGATTCGTGTCACATCTGGTCGCATCATCGGCTTTACCTCCTCCGCTCTTCTGCCACGACATACCTCGGCCCGCCGGACCCTGCGCCAGGGCAGGATAGCTCCCTTCCAGCTTACTCTCTGGCAACAATTTATATATTCCTGCTCTATGTTGCTATCCATTATGGCAGTCTCCCTCTCAACAAAAGTCTACTTGACCTGATGCCTCCCTGACAAGTCCGAACCTCTGTACCATAAAAACCACAAAATTGTGTCCGTACTCATTGTGTTTCGTTCTCTTCGTTGTGTTGAAGCAGTATCAGGGTGTCAAGATCCATAGTTGTTGGATTGTGCGAGGAGTATGCAAGGAAGAATGTGTTTGTTGACGCGTTATTTGGCACTTCAAACAGCTGTCAATCCTAATCGAATTCGGAGCGAAAAGTAAAAAAGCTTGGACTAAATAAATTCATCTGAGGGGTTTCCCATAAGAAAACGGCGATTAAATCGATTGATGCCATCACTGGCACTCTCAAAGAAGCTCGGATATTCCCCAGAATAAAATATGCTTATGGAAAGTCACCCAATGGCTGTTTTTTTTTCTGTTACAATTTTTTTTTCTAGCTCCCTGATTCAGGTATCAATGGTTTTTTGTAAGATTGGCCTGGATTAAAATTTTCTACAATAGGTTTGGGCTCGTCAAAACAAATATCTTTTTTAAATTGTTCATGCGGAAGCTGCAACATATTGGTGCAGGGAAAAATACACGGACTGAGGTTTTCCGAGAGAAAAAAAAACATATGGTGAATTTTACAGAAATGGGGCATTCTTGGAGAGCCACTTCGCTTATTTGACGAGGTTTTCAACCACCTGTGGATGTGTGTATCGTTTGGGAGGTGAGCCTGTCATCGAATCCAAATGGGGATAGATCTGATGGGAGTTCTAGCAATCGACTCAGCACTCAAGCGCCGTCAAGCGCTGACAAACACTGTCAATCGGAGTCTCGGACTGGAATGACTTTTGGTTCCGTCCAATTCCGTCCTCTCCTGATGCGCGTAGATTTTGGCCGCTGGTGGTCCTGCAGCTCGCCAATTCATGCGCGGAATGTTGCCGCCAGTTCCCATGCAAGATCTGCGAAGGATACTCCTCTTCTGCGCTCTCAGGACTCAGAATTGCCACCAGCGCCTCCTTCGCCACCCGCGCCTTGTATCCCCCCCTTCTGCCTCATCGCCCGCGGCGCCGATCGGCCAAATCCGATCCAGAAGAAGCTTCTGTCATCGCAGCCTACAGCTAGGTACGCCCGTCTATTCATTCAAGTGCAGGCTCCACCGAAGCTGCGCCCGCACAAGCTCCCCGCAATTCCGGCCCAGGCTCCTGCAGGCAAACAGCTCCGCGTCCTGCTGATTTCTTTTGTCTTTCTGTTGGGTGAGACGTGGTGGCGCGTGGTGCATGCTTGTTCGTCACGAGTTGCATCGGCGGCGCATTTTTTCTTAGGGACGGTCGTCCGCAGCGCACGTCGCAGCTGGCGCGTTCTGCGTCCGCCTCTCTTCCTACCTATCCGCTCTGCGCGTAGTATGTTTTGCTCAACTGACAGACACACCACATGCACATGCGCAGGTTCCCTCAACTGGACCTGTTTGCAAAGAACAGGCACCTGGCACAAAGCTCGCTGAATGGGTGCGTTATCCCTTTGCTTTCTGCCTTCTGTTTCTCCTTTATTGGTGTTTTTTTTTTATGTCGTTTATTGGTTCGCTTATTTATTTGTTGAGGTACGCGGTGCCTTCTCGTCTTATCCGCGCTCCTGATTCCCACTTTTTTTTTCGCGGCACTGAGCACCGTCTGTCATTTCCCTTTCAATCTGGCAATTGCTTTCACATTTCATTTGTTTACAATTCAAGCCCTCTCGAACTTATATGACCCGCTTGTTGATCATGTTATCCCATACTTCCCGAGTTTCTTCGCCCACTTGCTGATTATCTTGACGAACAAGTATAATGCTTGCATCTTCGCGTACGGGTAGACGTGCAACGGGAAGAGCCGGACGATGAAGGCGGGGTGGTGAGCGGTGTGCGTTCTTTTGATACTTTTTATTAGTGCCCTCCCTTCCGGCATCGTCCCCTGCGTTTCCGGGCTTGTTGGAGGAGCGGTAGTGTGGTGGATAAAGGAAATGATAGGAAGGACCGAGTTGTCCCGAGTCAAGGATAAAATGAAAATGCATTGTGCGTGGAGCGTGAGTGGAAGATGGAATGTGTTTCTTTGTCCTGGGAGAAATGTTGAATTTACAGTTCGAAAAACTGAAGACAAGGACAGTCATGTGTCTGGTGCTTGTTTGAGTATGGCCTATCAGGACAAAGACTTTGCCAAGTAGCACTCGGTATTTGTGCTAGTCCTCCAGTAGACGTTTTAGCTACCAAAAGTTATTGAAATAGACCATTTTTTCTTTCTTTTCAGGAAGGAAGGAAGGCGGATCACACGGCACGGTCCAAGACTTTTTTATTCGCAGCCGCATGTAGCACAGGAAAGGAACAAGACTCGTCATGTAGGGGTGCTCAATTTTGCATCTGAATATTTTTTATCTTTTATGGACACGGAGCTGCAGGCTGGCGGATATTTCGCCTTTGCAGCGGGGAAAAAAAGTAGGATGATAATACAAGCTCATAATGAGCACAAAAAGGTTCAGTAGCAGACTAATCCTGCGTCTTCTCTTGGTAGTTCGTATATGATGAACGGTGTTGCAAATGTATTAAGCTGGGCTCTGAGCCATTCAGTAAGCGGTTATTTTGTAGATTGCGATAGGGAGAAATATGATGTTTTGTTTTGTGGTTAGAGGAGCTGAAGAGACAGCCCGTACATTTTTTCCGAGCGAAAATTGCTTTCTCGGTATGGGGGCTGCTCTTGTTCAAGAATACAAAAACAAGCAGAGCGAGCTGATTCTTTCGGACGTGTGTAGAAAAATGGGAGTCGAGCTCGGCCCTGCGTTTCATCTCTCCTTTGGACGGCGAATCTATTGGACGGAGAAAATCACTTATTTGACTCGGGTCTTAGCTATTCCGAAAATTCTGTCTGTCTTGATTTTTTTTTCTTCACACCTGCAAGTTCTGCACAGACTTGCTCGGTTCGGTTATTTCCTAAACCTTATACAGTGGCATGCCGGGATCGGTATTTTATTTACTCAAGTTGTGCTGGTTGCGCTGCCCAAGCTCATGGTGAGTCAACTACTTTATTAGCTCATCTTAAGTTCGAGGCGGTTGGACCGCTTTTGGGACTTAAGTTTTACATGCATCTCAAGTTCTAGTAACTAAATGCTGCAATCATCATGCCAAGCTGAGGGCCTACTAGTTTGCCGCCCCGTTTGGAGGGTCAAAACGGATGGACATAGCCACCTTGGACATAGCCAGGGACACAGCCACCGTTTTGACCCTCTAAACCAGCAGCAAACTAGTAGGGCTAAGCGTGCGGCCCACAACATGACTGACGGGCATTCTAATACAGTCCCATGCATTTAATATTTATGCATCATGAGCCCTCAATGCAACAGCTGCAAGCTTCTCAACCCAGGAACACCGTTGCTCAAAGAAGGAGCTCTGCCCGTCGCAACGTCGGTCTTCACGACATCCCGGCACTACGCTTCAGTATCTTCCAGAACGAATTCAAGATTTTTGGCTCGGAGCGAGAGCGTCTGAGGTAGGCGCTTTGCGCGCCTAAAAATCTATGACACCCTTCGTTAAACCACCGCTTCCGTTCCCGTCACGGCAGCGACAGCATTCAGCGCTCAGCGTCAATCTTTCTTAGGGTGGTGAGAGCTCATGCATCTTTGGGAATTATCTAATATGTTGCACAAGTTGAACAGAAATGACCCGGACGAGTCATTATGATATTATCAACGTTGCCAGTTGCCCCAGTGTAATCGGCTCCTAAACCCCGCTGTGGAAGCCGTCTACGTCCGATTATTCTCACCAACATCGAGCATTACCGCATCAGGGGTGCGGGGATGGTGGGGAATAGCTCCCGGCCAAGGAGATGAAGTGCCATTAGACCGACAGCTGAAACTGAGACCGCGGCTATCGTGCCGAGAAGGTCGAGGAATGTGCTCCACGCATCAGAGGTGCAGGGATGGTGGGGAAATAGCTGTGAGAATAATCCGACGCAGACGAGTTCTGGGGTTTAGAAGCCGATTACACTAGCAGTTGGGCGACTGGCAACGTTAAGTATCCGTCTCTTAAGATTATCCTCGGATTTCGTTGGGATCTGTATGTCTGATATATCCTTCGAGATAGCCGCTTCAGAATATCTCTATCGAACTGCTTCATTGACGACGTTGTTCCCTACTGCGAAACCTCTTTCCACTCCCTCGGAACTGTATCTTTCCCGATCCGTTGACCCGCGCACGTTGCGAAAGGAGCCCCGTCCCGTGTTCAATGTTTTTTCCTCGCTCCGTTTCTCTGGGCGTCTCGATTTGGTCTCGAGGCCTCCTGCGCCGCTTTCATTACCAGAGGGTTGAATTTTGTCCGGATTCGTCACTCAAGGCTGTAGACGACGGCTCATGACTTGAACCCCGATCTGCCGCAACGTCAGCTGTAGGGTTTAGCCCTAGCCCAAATCCTAGGTTTTGAAGGTGACCTTACACCCCGTAGGCCGTTGCGAGAACTACGCCGCAGAAGCGGCCACGTCCCGTAGTGCTTGCCATTGTATAAAATAAAAAGCGTAGTCGGCGCAGATAGCTCACACCTATATAGTAATACTCCTCTCACTTGCCCCCCCCAGTGATCTCTTCGCCGGAGGCACAAGGAGGCACCCAGATAGGAAGTCTGCAAAAACCATGGCATCATTTTGTATGAATGCTTCAGATCGATCCTACCTTTCTCACCCCAGAATCCGACCCCACTTTCGAGTTATTTTTTTTAGGAGGGGTTGAACGTGAAAGGCAAGAAGAGAAAAGGAAGCGGATGGCAAATGGGAGCACAAGAAGCAAATAAAAGCGTATGAGTTAGGCAAGAAAAACGCAAGATGGGGAGGGGGGGGAAGCATGAAGAAAACACAACTCTCATGAACGCCCTCCCTTCCCACCGCAGACCTCTCACCGCCCAGGCGCGCTAGGCATGAGCGCCGCGCCAATTGAAGTCGGTTAGCGTGTCGAATGTGGGGAGGAGGCGGCCGCTGAGAAAAAAAAAGGAATTAGTGAAAGGGTTTCATAACGCGGGAGGTATGGGCAGGAAAAAAGAGAAGAGAAAAGAAGACGGAGGGGAGAATAAAAGGAACCGATGGGCGGAGAGAATGTCAATAATACAAAATACTGTCCGTATTCGGCGGGCATACCATTTCTCACCGCTTCTAAACCGCTGAAGGCTCAAGGAGCTCCAATACTTTTTGAATGCACTTAAGGGGTGCCTAGATCTTCCAGCAAATTATAAGTTGGGTAGAACAACTTCAAGCAGAACCTATATCAGATTCAGCATCATACAGTGCCTACAATGGTGGCTGCCATTAAATGTTTCTAACGGGCAAGAGAAATTGTTCAGTAAGATGTGCCCCAATTTATAGCACCATTCATGATTTTTTTGAGGTAGCTACAGGACCAGAACTGAATTCTAAGGCAGACGCGATGATAGACTTGCCGTGTTGATGGGATTATATTCACGATGATGCCAAGCATTTTGGGTGAGATGTAAACACATGGGAGAGGTTGTAAGCACCGTAGAGATGCAATCCAGGGCCGTTGCAGGCAAATGCGTCAAGTTGTATTCAAAAATCTCGAAAAAGTTGTAAGTTGTATGTAAAAACGCTGTAAAATGCATGTAATTATTGGACAGTATATCGCCCATACTTACGCATCGTTGCGGCACGTCCGAAACGGGTGATCTTGAGCTGCGGAAAAAGCGAGTAAAGTCAGCAGATAGTTTTTGAGCTGTGCTCTGGGTGAAGGCCGAGCTGAATGGGGGAACGATGCAGCCTGCTGCATGTTGTGGGCGCCGAAACTGCGAATGGCGGCTCTACGGCGCAGCCACCGCATAGACTGTGCCGGCTCCGGAGCTTCCTTATTAGCTCAGAGCTGTTTTTGCCAGGCATCCATATACGGGAGACTGCGGTACAGCAATGCAATCCAAGAATGCAGGGTAAAGCAGAGCGCCATCGTTGTAAATGGGGGATATGGTGTATTTTTGCTGCGAGGCCGTGGAACTGGAAAACGGCAGGCAGAAGAGATGGAGAAGAGAAACAGTTATGGGGATAACACCGAAGGGGATGTGTACAAAGACATGCAAATAAATTCGATAGATTTCGTTAAGAAAACGAATAATACGCCGTGAAGAACATGCAGCAACTTCTGCAGGATGTTTGTCGGCGACAGGCGGTCCAGATACCTCCCTAATTTTATTTCGTGAGAATCTAGATAGGAATCCACCATACAAGCCACAAAAATGATCCTGGGCGTATCTTTGCCAAACGGCCCGTCCGCCTTGTCCCCGCCTTCCATTTTGAGCGTAGCCCTGTCGGTGCCCACAGCCGCGACCGCTTGCTCAGCACCGTGAGATCTCGCACGCCCTCCATGAGCGCTAGCGCCTCCTGCGCCACCGTCGGTACATTCGCCGAAAATACGTGCGATATGAACAATAAACACATGCGACAAACACAGCACACTGTGATGCGACACACCGCGTTCAGATGCGGCACACCGTGCTTGCCTGCAACACGTCACTCTCAAGTGCGACACACTTCCGTAGCATCATCGTGACATCGACACTTATGATCCCACTCGGGAATTGCCGACAGCGCTGTCGAGGTAAGAATGCCGTGTCATTTGAATATAGAAACTTGAAGGGAGTACACCAACAGAGGTGAAGAAGTCATTTATAATATAAATATTTAAAACATATGAGGATAATTTGATAAGATGGAATATGTGCCGGTGCCGCGGCCTGTGGATACGTCTCCGGAATCGATGTTAATGGGGGTTAGAGATCTGGATGAAATTAAAGCACATTTTGAGATGCACAGCGTGTCAGACGCGCCGAGCTTCGAAAGTCCATCACGACATGTGTTCAGAGGCTATCAATATAGTCCTGGTCGGCCTGAGTGGAGTACGTGTAGGTGATGGAAAACATTGCGACGCATTTTGACCCGTTATTTTTTCGGTGCAGACGAGCAATAGCGGGGAGATGGTGGTAGCGGAGAGAGTGTTGTTGCTTGTTTGGATTTGCACAGCGTAGACGTGGCACTCTGCAGGTGAACATCCGGTACACCATAAGTGTGTCGCATTTAGCTGACCTGCGACACATGTGTAGCATCTGATTTCGGTGTGTTGTGCATCAAATGTGCTGTGTCAATCTCATCTGATGCATCCTCATCCAATTCACACTGAAATCGCACATAGCCGCGTCGTTTCTGCACCTCCTCCAGATATTCGGAGCATCACGATGACGACCGTACATTCCACCCGTACAAATCCCTCCATCGTACTCACCATGCTCGCGAGCTAAGCTACCACCTGCGAATGCCGCAGCAACGTGAATGCGGAGGGAACAGACAGCGAGCGCGGGCGGGTCCATGGTAGCACCAAAGTCGACTCAAGCGGGTGTCGATACCACCTCAGGCATAGAGGCGAGGACACTGCGGGAACATGGAATGCCGAGCATCGGGGAACGAGGCTGGAGGAAAGGGTCTCAGTATGAGACCGGTAGACCTGGGGCATACAGGACGGACACTCCATCCATGAGCGTTGCGTACCACCACTGCGGATGCAACCAGAGAGGCGACACGCGGTGCCCGAGCTCGAAGTCTGGAGATCCCGCCGATAAGGACCTGCAAATGGTCAGCATGAGCGCAGCGATATGCCCGAGCGAGGAGAGGACCTACCGAATCCGGTGCGCACCGTAGGAGACAGCGCAGGCGGGCGCTGGGAACATCTTCAGTGCCTCCGATAAGATGGAGAAACCCCGTAATACGTACGTGGTAGTCATGGCCGTGATGCGCCTGCCCGACGCCCGCCGTACGAGAAACTGGTAGTGCTAAGAGGCGATAGCAGCAGGGGAAAATGGTACGAGTTTGGGTACGTACCAGGCACGCACCACTTCTATATTACTGCCGTGGGCTTGTGAGCGGCCGTAAATCTCGTAACGCGCCGGTGGTGGCCGCCGCGGAGAATTGTGGCCGACCTAGGACCTCGTGCGGGGGGTTTCTGGACGATTATGAGTATGAGAAAGCCGAGATAAATGACGTAGCCACGCACCTTGGATGAGACATGTAGATCCATCCATCTAGAGAATTGGCCATGTGTCCAGCCCATATTTTGACGAGACAGGCAGTGTGCTGGTACTAGAGGCAGATGAGTGAACGGTCCGCAGTGAAAAAGGCCGAGGCTTGCCCGGATTACTCGTCAAAAAAAAGCGGGAGTAGAAAACAGCATAAAGTGTGCGTAAAATGTCGGTGCAGCATCTGTATATGATGAGAGTTGGGCATAGATTGAGCTGAATGGGTGTGTAGTTGTACACTGAAATATCCTCTGGTCTTCTGTTTTGCACTACGGCGCGCAAGGGAAGTTCTCTTGAATTGAGAATTGGAACCAGCATTGAGGAATGGCGACAGATATAAATATTGGATACGAATAGCGTCCCGAGCCAGAGCAGTGTTCAGACGCGCGAAGTTGGCATGGTCGTCGCAACAAAGAGTTGTGTGGCCTTGTTATTCAAAGGCTTCCATAAGTTCCATTTGCCAACGCTTTCACCTCTTCATGGCTCTGCCGACGGCCCTTTGCTTACTGCTCATATACGCCTGCACGAACTCCCAGGCTCCGCCGCTATTCGTCCTTCAAGTTGGCGACAACTGAGTCGCGAGCTTCAGTTAATCTTTTGAATATTCTTGTCGTGCTCTGGAGGATTGCTGTAACATCCCCATGGGCCGTCGTGGAACCACGCGGCAGTTGAGCCATGGTGAGAAATGCAGTCCAGGTGACATGAACAGTGAAATGAAACTTACACATGATTATTTGGCCAATAATGCGCGCACTATCGACTCAATGAGGGCTGTAGGTCATGCACGAAATTCATGATGATACGCCAGACATGGATGTACGTAGCAACGGCACACATGAACGTCTGAATTTTTCAAGTGCAGTGGAGCAATCCAATGGAAGCCATCAGCTCACACGAATTATGACTGGTGAAACAAATAACTCATCTTGATGCAAGTGGCATAGAGGTAACGGTAGAAGTGCAAGTGGAATGCAGGAAAGGCATCGAGTATCTGATGGCTCACAATAATGTAGCGCAATGAAGAAGGTACAGCTGTACATATGAATTTATAAAAAAACCCACGATGGCTAAGAGCAGTGCCAAAGTGACATGAGCAAGGGTTGAGATGTGGGATGACAATCTTGGTAGCCCTTGAGACCGTCGGTGGTGGAGTGGGTGAAATGAACGGACCGCGCACCTCAATCAATTAAAAGATTCGCGCATGGGGTGATTAGATTACTGAGCAGCATACAAATGTAAATGCAATATGCACGGTGATCGGAAAAACGATCAGAACACGAATTTCACGAATTTGGTTCGTGATTCGGTGGTGCAGTACATGACGCGGTTGATCGCGATAGGGGATTAAACGACGCGGCGCCGGGAAAGATATATCTGCAATTCTGAAAGACGTGAATATTCAGTGCGCATGAAGAATAGCAACGAGTGGTTGAGCGCTTACATTCAAAGTGGAGCTCTCCGAATTTGGGCAGTAGTAATAAACAACCTTCCAAGGCAACGTGCGATGTCGGGACACCGACTGGAGGTCGCCATTCGTGTCGGCCGCGTAATGACAGGCAAGGAGCGGAATGGAAGGCTGTGAGGAAGTACCAAACAGGGACGAATGGCGCGACGAGGATCAGGCACCCGCGATTCCGAGTCGGACGCACGGCCTGGGTTTAAGAATTCATGCGGGGCCAAGTCCATTAGTCAACAAAAAGCGAAAAAAAAATGGATACATGCGAATATAACATACCAGGACCGCTGGAAATATCCCAAGACCATCCGAGGCTCGCTCCTACACTCGTCTGTAGAGCTGTGAGCTAAAACGAGGAAGAACGAGCGCACCGGGAGCATGGGGTAAGCGGTCTACGGCGGCGCTGCGCTGCGGCGCAAACGGAGCCGTTGAAGTTGCATTTTCGGGCGGGGACGCGTGCAGGGCACTCGTCCGAGAGTGTGGCCGATAAAGTACAAAGATGGAGGTGTGCAGAAGGACAGGAAAAGACGAAAAAAAGCGGGGGATTGCAATTGGTAGACAGAGCACAATTCTAGTCGTACAGCAGTGCGAGAGACAGAAATGGTGCACAGACTGCGTAGAGTACGTTTCCGAAGGTTTTAGGAATGTTTGACGAGAGCCGGGAAGCACAGATTGTGGAAGGCGAATGAGGTAGATTATATAGGGCCATTGTATCAGTGCCGCGGGTGAGGGTGCATCGAAGGGGAAGGGAAAGGAGAGTAGGTGTGTGCAAGCCGCTGAGTATCGGTGGGACGCAGCAAGATGCGCGGAGACGTTGTCTGTGACAGAGTGTCAGTGCGTCCGATCAGCCCATCAGACCTTTGACATTAGACGTTTTGCGCTGCAGCCATCAGAGCCATCTGATGGCTTTTTTGCATTGCGCAAACGGATGGCTAATGGCTTGAGCCACTTTTGATAACAACTTTCTTTTATCTACCCTGATGGGAGATGACGGGACCCAGTCCTCATGTGCATGTGGATAAAGACTCACCGATGGGTCTATCACTCAATTTTATAATGTTTTTCTCATTGTATATTTTTTATCCACAAAATGAACAAGACACCAGGTCTGATGTGACCAAAAAGACTTTGGAGAGTGCCCAGGGCCTCTTGGCGTTCTTACTGTGCACTTTGGCTACCTGTGAAAATTTTGCTTGCAGCCACCAGCCATCCATTTGCGCAACGCAAAAAAGCCATCAGATGGCTCTGATGGCTGCAGCGCAAGACGTCTATTTGATTGCTATAATATGTGTCGATGAAATTCACGAGAGAATGGACATAAAACATGTTACGATTGTAGAAGTGGTCAGTCGCAGAAGGGAACTTAAAGACCCGCATGATGAAATGAATCCAGAGCAGCCGGAAAGCGGCACCGAGTCCGCGAATAGTTGTGGAGGCGGATTCACCTCGACGCGCAGAGACTGATTTGATGTTCCGACTGGAACAACTGAAATGGGGAATAAATGGAAGGTAGGATGTGGGCCACCCTCCACACTTAGATAGTGCGGAAAGTAGGTCCCTTGACGCGGCCGGAGCTACAACGGCGTGCGAAGTAACGAAGAAAAAGTGAGCTCCCGTAGAACAAAATTGGCCGTACATGCTTGCAGGATGGGGAGAGAGATACAAAACTAATACAACACATGGTATTCAGCGCGTGGGTGTCAGCGGGAGGGCAGCCAGGGAGGAGAGCCAATATAGAACCGAGAGTAGGGCGGAAAGGCCCCGAGAACGACGCACCGTGCTGACCCCTACACATATACCTAATTCATTTGGGTATCCAAATGAACCACACAGATAACTGGGTACACTGAATTAGTTTGTTCCACAGCAGGACCCATAACTCTAGGTACCTTAATAATTTCTGACCATATTTGTGGGCGAACAAAAAAGAAATTTTCACGCACTTCCAGTGTGATTCCGGCGAATGCCAACGCCTGCGCTACATTTGATAAGCCTCTCCGTATCCAATGTGGACCAGTGCGAATTATTTTAGAGGCGAACCATTGTGTTCCTACGGATTCCATTGTATTGTACTTACTGTTCTTGGTTCCGAAATTAGGGACCAGGTCTCCAAAACGCCTTTGTCTGTCCGTTCCTTTATTATTTTGGCTTAGTCATAATGGGATCAATTAAACCCCAAATGTATGCCTCTTCCTTTCTACTGTATTTACTGTATTTTTTTCAATAGAATGAATTTTTTGGCCCATATTTTTTTTAACAGCGGCTTTTGAAACACATGGGAAATTGTGGATTATACGATGACACCATACTTTTCCATCCTTTCTATCTTTCACCACTCCCTTGAGAGCGGAAAACCCTTAGGATCAGCACTGCAATGAGGAACCAAGACTGCCCGGAGGGCTAATGTATCTGTCATTAATGGCTATATATGTACAGTGGGTGAATTTCCATTTAATTAATGTGGGCTTTGTACATTTTGGACCGCAATATGGCCCCATCTGGATCTGCTCATGAAAATACCCTCAAGTCTTGAACATCCTCAACATATTTCCGACCATTGAGTGTGCACAGATATTTTTAAATCGACGAGTCCAGCACTTCGCGGACCTCAGTGCTTCCTTGTGAGAAGAAAAAGACGTTGATACCACTGCATGCCCTCGGGAGGCTCAGCTTCGTGAGGAAAGTGGATGATTCCTGTAATCAACGATGGTTGTGTGCATTTTCTATAGGTTTTCTCTGGAGCTGATATGAGGATAAAAAATGAAAGGCTTCTGATGGCACGATCATACCCTCGGGAGGATTCGCACCTTCATCTCGAACTAGACAGTGGCGAACGACATCCTACCTAACGTGTCCAATCTGCCATTAATCAACCTCAGCTGGATTTGTGGGGGGGGGGACCAGTCAAGTGCGGCACTCCCTCTGGCGGTCCTCAATCTGGCGAAAATGTAATATTCTTTTTTTTTTAAAACCCCAAATGCAAAAAAGCATCTCATGTTCACTGCTTCCGTGCCGGAATAAAATGGGTTGATTATCACACATTGTCCTCGGGAGAATTCGACCATCTCTAGTAATATGCATGCCAAAAGAGCAGCAATACCATAAAAAAAAACCCTCATCATTTGTGATACAGACTATTTCAGCTGACGGCGCCAAGGAGTCCCTGTTGCATCCATCAAATTTATATCCCCTTCCAACAAAAGCTCTGCACGTGGAATCCAGTAACACATTAACACTGCGAGATCATGTGTCTGCGAAATGTTCACGAGACAAGTTCCAATGGAGTGGACGACATAAACGCACTCTGACGCAGGCCATTTGATTCGATTCCACGGAGGGCAGGAAAGTGGGCGGCATACAGGATTTTGTTCCACTCAGCATCATCCTTCCCCTTGGAATGTCTGAGGGATATTCCGAATATGCTTTAGAAATAAATTTTAATGCGCGTCGTACAGATGCATAATAATCTTGCGCAGACAGCCATCACAAGCCATTCTGGTGACAAAGTGGCTTGTGCCCGGTGTCAGTGGAGCGTTTCAATTCAGGCTTTGGAAATCGTTCTATTGCTATTTACATTGTTATATGGAGTCACTGAACTTCAAATAATAGTTGATTTCACTTTAGTTCGGCCCCAAGTTGCTGTGAGTAAAATGGCTTGCACAAGCCATTTTGTCTGATGCCATTAAACGAGCGGGAGGGGGGCTCCTCCTGCTCAGCAGCCCATCCCTATGGACATTGACTCTGGGACCACATATTTCCTGTCTCCCAAAGCACACAAACGAAAGCAGGCCGGAGAAGACCCCTCCTCTCCGTCGAAAACAACTCCCCGGAAACGCCGTAAAAAGGGTCAGCTCTGGTGCGTCCCTAAATTTCTCCCGTCTGTGATTAGCTTTTGCTTATTCAGAGTGTGTTCCCTGGAACTCCACAGAGTCTCAGGCCATTTTTATAAAAGTCTGCCGCTCGCACACAACACACATACCACCCGTCACACTCGTTTTATTCTCTCATCCCTCTTTCAATGACCACGCCTACCACAATCGGAGCTCGACACCACACAGTCGACACCGACGGCCAGAGCATCTACAGTTGCATAATCTCATCCCTCAGGGATCCCCAGACCAAGAAATTCAACTTGGCAGCGTACGAATTCCGTGAGACATTTGAGCGCAAGTTCGACGACGAAGGCAGATTCGGCCGATATGTCTCCGATGGCCACAAATTTACCGCCACTATTGTCGCCGAGGTCGGCTCCGAAAAGGAAGGATCCTGGTTCGCCGCTTATCCCAAGAACGCGCCACCTGCAAACAAACTGGTATGCCTTCCATCAGCCTAACCCTTGACTTTCTAAAATGTTACCATAGCCGCTTAACGACAACTCTTCATCTCACCGGATGGTGATCGCGGCTCGATCTCCGACAGCGGCGCCCGAAGAGATCGTGCGCAACTGGAATGATTCGTTGGCCACCGTGGATGGTGTGAGAGGAGTTGACGCTGATGACGAGGCCAACAATAACGAGGTAGTTGTCTTCATTCAATTAGCAGGTCCTTGTCGCTAATTCCTAACAGAAATTCCACAAAATCACGGAATGGGTCGTCAACGCCGACAGCAACTCGACCGAACCAGGAAATCTCATGATCTTACGCCTTCCACCGACCTATGAAGTAAACTATTTCTTACTTCTCATTGTCCTTGCTCAGTTGCTCAACAGAAACCCCGTGCCAAAGCTGAACGTTACCTCAGAGCGCTCAAGCGACTCCCAAACGCCGAGCTCGCGTTGTCAAATCAACGGCCACCCCAAAGAAGACCGAAGATGTCGACATGACTGCGAGTCTAACTGGTATGCTAAACAATGCCGGACCGTCACCTTGATTCTAATCTTACCGCCCAGAACGACGGATCGGCGACACGTATGATCCCAACCTCCTCCCTGACCATCGTGGTCCATATTTCAATCATAAAGATGCGAAGCTCATCCAACGCGATATCCGTGACCACGACGACACACTCATTGCGCCCCACGAACTATACAGTCGTCTAACCGAAGGCACACTCTTTACTGCCCTAGTCTCCTTTGAAACCTACGTGTTCAGAGATGACTACAGGCCTAGCAAGGCACGTTGATCAATATGCTATATTTCAAGTCACTCACACCCATGCTCTAGGTTTATCATATTCACATTGAACGCCTGAAGGTCATCGACAGAGGTTACGGGATTCCTTGGCATCACCCGGCCCCTACGCTCCCATCGACACCGACTAAACGTGCCAGAGATTCAGACGCCGAAGCAAACAAGGCCGCCAATACGGCGTTCGAAAGCCTATCCCCGACCAAAAAATCGAAAGCCTTCACCTTCTAGTTCTAGTACACCAATCTACTTGCAGTAGTAATACATGGACACCTCGCTCTTTCACTCTAAACATTCCAGAGTACAGTAGATACTTTATGCCCTCGCTTACTCTACAGTAGTTCAATTCAAAGCTTTCTGATTTCCGACTTGAGTATCGCAAATAAAATTGGCCCCAAAGGTAGCGGGCTGTGCCGCTTGTCGGCCTTACCGGACTTATAACCTAAATGCGAAGAGAAACAAGAATAATACCTCGGCAGTACAAGGAGGTGGAGTAGATTGGTAGCGCACCGTTTCGTAGCGTGAAAAGAGTCGCCTTGTGCGTCAGGGGCTCCGTTAGAGTCACTATATCGTCAGTCCCGATGGTTTCGACATCCACTGATTTGACAGACACGAACAGGCGGGTAGACATGATGAAAGGCTGTTGAGGCTCGGGATATGAGCCAGCATGACCACACCCATGAGAGGTCAGCGACGAACATGTTCCACGGTCCAGCGCCGCGTCATTGTATATTTTTATTTCTTCTTCTGTCGGCGAAACGGCGCGGTGATCCCAAATGATGTCCTTGAACGCAGACCAGCAAATAGAAACCACATTGATGTCGGTGACCCCAAGAGAAGCGGCAATAGTTTCCAATATCTGAGGATGAAGTACAGCTGGCGGGTTTCTTTTGTCCACCTGCTGGAACTCGATCGCAGGCCTGGCCAAAGACGCCATACGCAGGAACCTATTTAAGCCGTGGAACTTCAGAGCTGCCAGGTCTGGAAAGCGAAGCAGAGCGGCGGAAAGGTCTTGTAGATTCATCTGAATAGTTTGTGGTCGTAGTAGAAGGGACAGAAGACGACGGGACGCGTCTTCAGCGCCCGCGCGCGAGCCGGCTCACTGTCTGTATGTTGTTGGTGACCGCGAGCGTGCGTGCCATCACTTTGTCACACGGAATGAGATAATAATATTCGGCCCCACATCACATTTAACCGTCTACGCGCTTGTAAATAATAATGCCTAATGCATGTGTAGTGTATGAGCTGCTAAGGGGCTTTTTTTGCGGCCTCTGTAGAGGAGTCCGCGTTGGCCGTCAAGTGCTTGATCTCCGCAAAGAGGGCCGCCCGCGTGGGGGAGAGGGGAAGACCTGTGCATTTGTCAATGGGAATAGAATAAATACGGCCGGGACGATGCAGACAGACGTGTTTGCCTCGTCTCGATACGAGACAACGCGGTTCCCCTGCCCGCAACGACGGACCGCGGAATATTCTACGAGAAATCCCACGCGGGCGCGCGCACCCAGTCAAGGAAAACAAGCGCGCCATCCGCAACGCAAGGAAAAAAAATACGGCGCAAAATATGTAGAAAGACACACCCGATTAAACCTAAATCGACTCCTCGCCTTTCTCACGACATCCGCCACTCCGCCACAGCGCTGACTGTTCTCTGTCTGTCCGGACGGGTAGCACGTGCACGCGTCGACGTGTATATCAGACGTAGCAATTATCCTAGCAAATTCTCGTGAGCCGGTGTACATGGATGTCGTCGTAGCGTACCGATACCAGTCGACACCGAACTCGCCGTGGCCGTGGACGCGCAACCTGTGGACGTCGCTTCACCACGAAAAACCAACCTCACCTGGCATAAACCTCGCGCCCGGCGCGCCTGCTCCTCCTCGCCCCGCACCATCTCAGCGCCCATAATTTCGCAATCTGCGTCCCACTTTGCGTGTTCTACAACCCAGGAGGTGTTCTCTGCCCAGGCGGCGCGTTCTGCATCTTGCTGCACACGTTCGGCGTCGGGCGCGGTGTGCTGGGGTCCCACGTAGCTTGTCTTTGCATCAGTTCGCGTCCACGATATTCGGTCAGATCAGGCGCACCCGGTCATCGAATCCCGCCAACCTCCCCTCCGTATTTTCATTTTCGACACCCGCCTCAGCGCCTTTTCCGACTCAGCCTCAGCTCCCAGTCCCCGCCCCATACCCCAAACTCACTTCTCGCCTCCTGTGCGAGCGCGCGCCGCAAGTTCGGCGGATCGTCTTGCGCAGTGGCGAGCGTCGACTTGGAGGAGCGGAGAACAGAGTTGAGCGCGAAGAGCTCGATGCGCAAAGCGTTGTAGGGAGTACGGTGAGCGTTACGTCATTGTAGAGTAGATTTGCAGGGCATGGATATTGAGAGTGGAGCGTGTCGGTGGCGGCGGCGAAGGTAGTAGACAAGTTGACGCCGCAAGCAGTGCAGAAGGGAGAGTCGTGAGCGGTGCGTCGTGCTGTGTGTAAGTACTTTCGGTCTTGAGGCGCATGACAGCTGGCAACTGCGAGTTTGCCTTGCGAGGATATGCGCATGGAGTGCAGCACCGGTTATAGGGTGGGCGAGTCGGGCGGCGCGCTGGCGCAGGCAGTGAGACGTGCGGCGGCAGCGGGCGCGGTGCGTGAGCGGGCTTGGGAGCGTTGGCTACCCCGTTTCGTATCATCCATGCCGGTAGACGTAGCTGTAGTGGACGTAGACGTAGCGTGGTCGCCTGTTGCGGCGTAGGCAAGCTCCGCATCTCGGGGTCTTCACTGGCAAGTTGGCGCCGCTGGGCTGGCTTGGCATCGGGCGAGGCGTGCGGCGGGATAGGCGGAAAATCCCGCGCGCGGTATACATAGGTTCAGGTGAGTATACATGAAGTGGATTGGGTGAATGGATGCGCAGTGAGGCGTATACGGCCGCGTACCTGGCGCCTGCTGTGGACTATGAGAGTGAGAGGTTCTGTTGGGTATGCTGAGGGAATTCATCAGGCGATTGGGGGGCGTACGGCGGGATGCAAGGTTCGAGCAACGAGGGACGTGTGATTGAGTCAGTGTGAAGAGATCGACGCGTCGGCACGTGCGGAGCATAACAAAGCACAACAACGCGCGTGGGTGCGCAGAGTGTACTGCTGCCTCTCGCTCCATTAACGGGTGGCTGCGTAAACTTCCTCCATCTGCACCAATAAATAAAAGATGGAAGAAACATAGGCCCAGCATCGTTGAGACCACAATTGAATATTTCTTCTCACAACTCGGGGCGGGCTTCATTACTAAGAGGCACAGGATCATCCCGTTACCATCCCTTATTATATTTACAGAGCCATACCTAATATAAATAGAGGGAAAAAATCAATCAAAGCCCCATCTTTTGACGCATGGCTCAGACCCGAATGGAACAAGCAACGTTCTCCTAGCACCTTCGAACCATGCACATGTTGGGACGAAACTCGAGACTATCTCGCTACCGAGCCCTCTTCAGATCATATCGAGCCTGCGTTCATCTCACTCAAAAAATTCAGGTAACCGTACTTGATAAATGTCTCCTAAATGCATGAGAGAGGGCCGAGTCCATCAGGCATATTCTCGTACACATGGAACCTTAAACTGCACTTGTCTTCAGTTTCTCCAACTGGGAGAAAAGATGAGAATATTTCCCATTCTGAAAGGCGCAAACCCGAGTCAAGGACGGCTCTGCTACTGAGCACTATTGTTGTCGTTCTAGAGTTTTTCCACACATCCAAATTTAACTCGTTTCACTGTGCACCCAGTACGATCCGGATTAAACTTGCCTCTTTCTCCTCAACCCTCAGGGTATTTTGGCTATGGAGAAAAAATGCCCCGTATGAATAAAGATTTCGAATGGCTCAGACCCGAGTACTTTTTCCACCGTATCCGCGAAATTAATCACGGAGCATTGGAACCGGGGCCATCCCACCGCCACACCTTGTTGAATTTATATTTACGTTGCCTCTCTCAAATTAATGGCCAGCGGAATATTGTGCTGGGCGCGGAGGGAGGACTCAGGAGTGGGTTAATGGTCTGTTCTTCTCCCTTTCCTTCCGCATTGTTTTTGCATTGCGGATTGTGCGCCTTTTTTCTTCGCTTGGACTACGCGCGTTTGGGTTGATTCCTAAAATGCTCAGCGGCGCGTCGGCCACCGAACTGCGTATGGGAAAGGCAAACGCGCTGTCTCGTCTCGAGACAAGACATGTGCGTCTGTCTGTATTTATTCAGTTCTCACCGACAAATTACATGCACGAGTCTCCCAGCATCGTCGATCCCGAGAACTGAAAACAAGGGGCAGGTTTTTTTTTGATATGTGATTTCCTTTGGATGTGCAGTACATCCAGTACAATAATTTGTTCGGCAATTGTACTGACTGGTTACGAGTCTACGCCCCACCGTCCGTGCAGCCCGCATCTTCCGCTGTATCATCGATGCGCCACTCATCCACCATAGGCATGTTCTGGGGTGGGGTAAAGCGGTTTTTAACGCATCCTTAGCACTGCAAGTTCCGACTCAGAAAAAGCACAGTTGGGATATGTAGATAAACAATTCGTGAGATTGCATACGACAAGTACATAAAAACTCAGGACGCCCTCCCTCCCTGAAAGTGCACCTGCTTGCGCACCGTGCCGACCGTCGTAACAATTATCACCATCAGCCCAGTCATCATGCTAATAATAAAAAACGAATAACAAGAACGCACCTTTGTCGCAAACCGCAACAACTTGAGCGACTCATTCAGGTGCACCGCGAGATAGGAGAGATTCAGCACCATTTTTAAATATATATTGTCCAACACGAATCAGCAACCCTGTTGCATCATAATTCTGTGAAAAAAGACGCACCAACGTCTTCGAAATCGCGCCAGCTGGGTCCTGCAGGAGGTAAATCAACTGTTGATTGTGTAATCGGTCCTCATTTTTATTTACGCACAACGGTTACTTCTGCAGCCGTCGAGATCTTGTTCACGAAACTCGTGACATCTCTGGAAGAAACCCACAACAGGTCAGAAGACACCCAGTCGCTTGACGTCCCCGTCTACAGCCTTCCTTCATTACTATCACAGACGGTAGATTATCATCCTGTTCAAACACCTAGCCACTGGCTTCCTAATCTTACACTCGCAAGTGAATTCCACTACCTCGAGAGTCCATGCCGATACAGTTCCTTAGTGCGCGTTACGCACAGCGTCTGCTCGCAACAGATACTATTCCCCTTCTTGCTCTTCCTCGATGCATTGAGACTAAAAGTTGGGCGCCAACCAAGCGCCAGCGACTCTGAAGCCTCTGTATCAGCGGTGCTAAACCAATACCAAACACCCTTGTGACACTTCCGAATATCCTACCAATCTCCAAGTACCGATATGCATCACCCTCAATTTCTAATATGTTGTGTTATAACTCGGGAGAGTGCACCACTTCTTTCTCGCAGCATCACAGTACGGTTTCTGGAGCAACGTATACAGCTACTAGATTGAGCAGGAGAGAGGCCGGAAATTCCATACCAAATAATATGTACGACATAAGTTCACTCCAAGATTGGCGCCTCCAAAAAATTGATCACTTTGTCTGTATGAATGTTTGCATCAGTCAGAACGGAAGGTTTATTTTTAGTGACGCTTTTACTATTTAATGAGAAAGATTTTTTTCTGACGATTTGCTCCCCCTAGCTATTGTCATGTTGCGCCTCCATCTCCTCGTTTCCACTCTCTTTTCTGTCTGGGGATGCGTGCATGCCCAGTCAAATGACTCTCTAGAATTCTTCATATCGCAGCAGGTCCTCACTACGGAATCTACGACCTTTTCATACTCCTGGCTTAGAGAGGTTACACATAATGCTTGTCTTCTTGCACATTGCGTGAATCCACTACCTAATCTTCATACGACCTTCCACACCCTTTTAATGTCTCATTCGAACTGATGGTCGGGAAAGCTGAAGGTACGAACGGGAGAGTCCTCGCAACACGACATAGCATGAGATTTCGACTGCATAGATAATGGGAACGAAGTGGCAGACATCATAGGTGCGAATACCTCGTAAGCCCCTTGTGCAAGCTGATGATCTATTCAACTCAGAGATCGACTCCTCCCCAAACTTGGCTGATTTATTTGGTTGGCGAGTACACGCGGCAGTGAGCTTTTTTCCTGCAAGAAACGCAAATTTCCTTACGCTGGTGGCAGACAACCCCCGGCGACTACCACATCCGCATGAACGCCACGATCTACGATTCGCTCAAAACCCGACCAGGTGCCACTGAGGGCGATCCGATTGGTCCCTTCACCCAGCGCTCGAAGTCCTTCTCCATTGCTCTGAACAAGCCCTTCGAGTGCACGGTCCCTGAGTGGGAGCTAGTGCGCAGCGTGTCCGATACAGCATCCCCCCCCCCCTCCGCGTGGACCAGCCTAATGGAGCCGCAATTCACAGATTATTCCCACTGGACCCGCCAAGTCCGACGCACTGTAACATGCGGAGTCCCTCGAGCTGTGCAAAAAACACGAATTGGGCTAGTGGAGATAAGGAGCCCAGTCGCATGAGTAGCTTTTTGAGGATTTGTGGAACGACACGTTTGCAGCAGTCAGCCATACCGCGGCCACGCGTGTCTGTTTGATCGGATAAAACCGAGCATTCCAGTCTTCTTTCTGTGCCACCCTTTATTCACTCCGCTCTTGCCTGTCGTCTCACACTATGGTTCTTGGATTCCCAATCAAACTGCACTTCTGTCGCGGCTGTGGCGTATCTCCGTTGCTGATGGTTATCAACAAAACTCACTTCCGTTGCTCTTGGATTCCCGTCGTCAAACCTTGCTCTTAGTTTTTTCCCCAGATCTCTCTCATTTACCTGAAGATGTGGTTTCAAGAGCACTCCGCCGATTGGGATCTTATGAACATTATTTCATTTCAATAGGTTATACCTTCTTAACACTCCCGTAACTCGATTTTCACGTTCAGTCTTTGAATGCGTCAATACATTTATTTTCCCCATTTGTCGGAGCGAAGGGGAGTCACGTCTTGTTAGCTGTTGAGCTTCTCTGTCCCGCGACACTGCCATGCTCTACAGCATCTGACGACGTGCAGCCCGCAGAGCGCTGCGTATAGCTGTTCAAAATCTGAACCACTTCCGAATAGTCACACTACGTCGCGTTCTATTTATGGCACGATTTTCTGCTTTTTCAAAAACAAGGCGTGTCTCCGCTTCGCTCTGGCAAATGGGGAAAATAAATGTATTGATGCATTCAAAGACTGAACGTGAAAATCGAATTACGGGAGTGTTAAGAAGGTATAACCTATTGAAATGAAATAATGTTCATAAGATCCCAATCGGCGGAGTGCTCTTGAAACCACATCTTCAGGTAAATGAGAGAGATCTGGGGAAAAAACTAAGAGCAAGGTTTGACGACGGGAATCCAAGAGCAACGGAAGTGAGTTTTGTTGATAACCATCAGCAACGGAGATACGCCACAGCCGCGACAGAAGTGCAGTTTGATTGGGAATCCAAGAACCATAGTGTGAGACGACAGGCAAGAGCGGAGTGAATAAAGGGTGGCACAGAAAGCAGACTGGAATGCTGGTTTTTTATCCGATCAAACGGGCATACTGTAATATTAAAATCTCCGACAGTAACGCATCGCGGTGGGGTCGGTGTCGAAAAATGGTCGGTTGTCACAGGTCACGGGGGTGTGTGTCGAATTGGGTTTATGGTTTGCAAAAAGCCTCAGAAAACGCTAATTATGGGCTCAAAGAATCGCTAAAAATCTCCTCAACTCGTCTACATGCACACAAACACCATTTTCCCTGTCGCAGGATGGGAAGTGCTACTGGGAGTTGGTGGAATGAGATGAAATCCCATATGGGCAGGTCTGATGGTGGAATGAGGCGAGATTGTAGGTCAGGAGGAATACCCAAGTGAGGATTCATCGTCGCCGAGTGCAAAAAGCACCATTGAACGATTTCAACCTTCTGAAAAGCCGCATCGTTTTGAGGGATTGTCGAAAATTTCACCGATGTCACGGTCCTCCCGGACAGGTGTCAGATTGTCGAATTGGTTCAAGTGGTCACGCGTCACACCCCCTGTCGAATTGAATTTGATATTACAGTACGTGGCCGAAGTATGGCTGACTGTGGCAAACATGTCGTTCTACAAATTCTCAAAAAGCTACTCATGCGACTGGGCTCCTTACCTCCACTAGCCCAATTCGTGTTTTTTTTGCACAGCTCGAGGTGACTCCGCATGTTACAGTGCGTCGGAATTGGTCGGGCCAGTGGGAATAATCTGATTGTATGGGAATGAATTGCAGCCTCGAGGCATGCGAAGGCGGTGGGGCCGGGGCTCGTTGAGACTGCGTGTGGGTAATTTGACATTGAGGGATGAGTAGGAAGAGGGAGCGAGGGAAGGGGATAACCTCGATGGAGATAAAACCAAGGAGATGCAAAGAATCGCGAAGCATTTGCTTAAAGAACGGTTAATAACTAATGATGTTCATTAGAGAACTTGCCATAAGTAGGGGCCTTACTGGCGCTCAACATCTAGCTTCCCTGCCTCACCACCATGGCCGACGCCTCTCACTCGGAACCTGTGGGCTACTCCAACGGTATTCATGCGGGTGAAGAATTTACCTCTGAATCCACGATCAATGACTCCGAAGCCGGCCCGTACGTCCTTAATACACACCGCTCAGGAAATGGCTCACGACGCTTAATCTAGATACACGGGCGCTTTTTTCCCCAGCTCGCAGAACCTGGTCATCTCCGGCGGCGTTTTTCACGAGCAATATCAATCAAGCTTCTCCAAGTCTCCCTTCAAGTAGGCTAAGCGACTGATGTTTAGAAAGAAACAGCGACAAACTTACATTTGCTTAGACTTTCGAATGCTTCCCCTGGGGGACATAGATTTGCAGAAGGAAATACGGGTGGACAATGCATCCGGCATTATTGGTCGCCGACGTGGTCAAGGATTTGTGCGCCGGATGTACTCTGCCAAAATTAATGGTAGAAAGTCAACGATGACCGTGGTGCTGTACCAGGGGGACAACGCAGAGGATGTATGTTGCCTCATCCTTCCACACTACTATGCTTCATTATCTTCGCAGGAATGGCGGGACGATACATCGAAACTCTCAGGGCTTCGGTGACTCATGCAGCCACCATCATTCACAGCTGGTTTAAATTCGAATTCCAGACATCCCAATCTTGTTCAAATCTATGGTGCAGCGAATTCCTGTGGTGTGTATGCTACAGTCATTCACGATGGTTCGTCCCTCTTCCATGCGAAGTCATGAAGATTTAAATTGCATTAGATCTGATACCATTCGACCATTTTCTGAACCTCCACCGCGATTCATCTATCATAACTGTATATATGTTGGCATTCTGTGTAGGTCAGCTTCTCCCTTTCTATCTGATTGATATTGAATTGCTTTGAGTATACGGAATGGCAGGTAAGAAATCTGAATCGTTGTGGCCGCTGACTGATTCTGGCGCAGGAGGCACGCAGTTATTTGAACTCCGTTTTCGTCGTGGTGAGTGGTGTGCTGAAGCGGCCACCGATTTGCGTGTCTGCAGTTCTCATGAATGGTTATAGGATTCTTGGAACGCAACATATTGGATACGTCGCGCAAGTGGCCGGCTCTGCGCAGACTTCAGCCCCAACAACAGTGGCCCCGGATATTACTCGGTCATCCCTCTATCACCCGATGACTTAATTTCCCTCAATCGTCCGATTGAGGAGGGCACTATCATCTCTTTGCTAACGTTAGAGCAGTATCATTGGACATTGTACTACCACCTATCGACAGAGTCTCCGAGCGTTTCAATTTCCCCGGAGGAGAAACGGTCAAACTCGGTTCGGTGATATCCTGGTCCGCGAGCACTGGACTGGACAGGCTGGTGGAGATTGCATTCTTACCTGAAGTCGACGTGGACTACCGTCCTGCCTGGTCTTCTGTTGTGGTGGGAGTGGGGTTGGTGGATGGCTGGAGCCGGTATTTGATCTGTCTTCAAATCATTAATTGCACTGAGGGGGATGTTTGCCCAAAGTTATAATTCCTCTCAAATATTGAGCCGCAACTTCAAGTTCAACCAGACCATCTACTGTTCGAATAATGATTCTTGGCTCAGCCAGGCAAATCACTTTTTCAGTTGCGTGCAGATCACATCTGACCACAGCGACTATGGTGCGTCTGAAAGAATTGGACCCTGATAATTCAATTGACCTCTGGACACAGGTTTTGTAGCTGAGGTTCGGTTCGAGATCACAATTGAAGAGACCGAACAAACCCCACCCGAAGGCTACCTCTTTCTCTGTCCTCGCGCAAATTTTAAAACTGGTCCAAATTCGTTCCGCTGGCCAGCCTGTCCAGCTTACTGGTCCCTCGATCCTTTTGGTGACGAACGTCTCAGCGCGGAGGATGCAGAAAATCAGGGATTCCCCTCCATAGAACTGACTTCGAGGATGTGGGGACGATCCTGGGATACAAGTATTTACGCTGGACTCCGTCAATTCCACCAGGACAAAGGTTTCGATCCAGATAGCCAGAACGTCGCTCGGCATCTCGGGCATAAGCTGTTCCAGGTGGTCAGCAATCATGACCTTCCATTTGTATACGGTACGCTTTCCATCTCGAACATGTAATTCCTTGTGGTGATCCTGATGATGGACAGTTGAAGATACCTTGTGCAGTGAAGCCGAAGAGTCTGGCGATGAGGAATTCGAAGGCCTCACCAACGAAGAGTTCAACGAACCAGCCCACGAGAAAAAATGGTCTGTAACATGAAAGGAATTGTGTCGAGTTTCTTTGCACTGATCGTGACTCGAAGATCCAAACGATGAGGAGTTCGAAGTTTCCACCAACAAAGAGCGAGACAACCCAGCCCACGATAAATATGGTGCGTGTGATGCCAGAATATTATATCGACTTTCTCACTCTGACCCAACAGCGCCTGATGTCGAGGAAGCTGGAGTGTCGTTCAGCTTGGAGGACGCGGAAATGGCTCTGCCCTCCCTGATCTGGAAATTATTGATGATTGTGAAACTGTCTCTCATGATGTTCCTCGCATCATGGTGGTTACACGACTTCACATTGGAGGTCTAAAACTAGCCTCAATGTAGACTTCAGTAGGGTTTGAAGAGACGGATGTAATTTAGCACTCGGTGCACTTGGCACAGATCTACCATGAATAATGACAATTTTCTGGATGAACTGGCTCCCATCTTGTGGGTGAGATTGATGAAGAAACTGGTTGTTTCTCCGACTGGCCTCTGTTGCCGCAACTCTCGGACATATTTAAATCCAAGGATGGGCCAATTGGTGAAAAGTTCAGGGCATTCTGGGACTCATACACATTTATGTAACAGGGAGCTTTGAAACCTCACTTATATCTACAATTACTCCTGAAGATCGGGCAAAAGGTCCCCTGCCAAGCTCAGTGTTGGCATCGACTAGGGTCAAGCCACTTGGCACCTGTTTTATGATTCAACCGTTTATCCGAGTTTCATCAAACCACTCAAAATCTTCGTCTACTTACCCATAGTTGTAGGATATATGCGAATCTCCGCATATTTTGAAATTGTTCTCCGTTTGACCCCTGGGTCAAAAGTGATTTAACTCCGGTCAATGCCAACCCTGGCCAAACTCCTGTCGCTTTTGAGGTAAGCAGAGGTAATATGCTACACACTTGGGTTGAAGTTTGGAAAATGAAACACAGATCTGGACAGAAAAAACAGTATCCGTGCATTTTGATTCAATGTCCGATTTGAGTTTTTCCGGCCAGCACCCACTGCATTGCGTCGCCCCGCAGGCGAGGTTGGTTTACCTGGGTTTACGTCTTCCTACGTTTGCCGACCCACATTTATGAGCCTGAGCACCACTGAAGAATGTGTCGCAAGAAAGTGTGAGTTCTCGCTACTTTTATTCAGCCACATCAAGATCCCCCTACATTTATTGACGAGTTTGTGATCCCGCCACATACACTTTCTGATCAAGATCCATATACATTTTCGTGTGTTCCTATACATACATATTGGAAAAGTGGTCTCTTGCTACATTTTTTGACTGGAGGGGAAAAATTCTCTGCTCGCTATTTTACCCCTCTTTGCACATCCTAAGCTTTTCAAACTCAGCCCGGATATCACCGGCAGCTCCCAACGGCTCCGAACTCAGGCGAAGTGCCGGAGAGTGAATAAAGGAACCCCTTTCCCTAACTTGGAACTTTACTTACGTGCCACTTAACCGCGTCGAACTTGACTTGACTTGACGTGACTTTTCCCACGCGTGGTAAATTCAACTTTTACTTGCACGGTTAGGTGAATTGCCTTCCCTATTTATTGTACCCGTAGCATACATAGGGATGTGGTGTATGTAGCAGACCCGTCTAGTATCACTCGTTTGTTTTTTATAATCGTCGGGTTAACTTTGGTACTAACATTTGCAAAGATACCTTCAATCCAATAAATGGACGCACTTCCCCTTGGACCTTCACAGATCCCGCAGCTGGTAATCGGTGGCGTGTACTGGCCAAGGGTTCTCGCGTTGTCGCCTTCCCAATGTGGCTTTACTGCGACGATACCTCAGGCAATCTGTCAAAAAAATGGAATGAACACAACAGTTTCCTTTTCACACCAGCAGGTCTCCCCTGAGAGCAGTCCCAGAAAGAATTTAATATACACTTCCTTTCGACTTCCGACTTAGCTCTGCCATTGGAGATGCTTGATGGCATATTGGATCAACTCGAGTGTGTCTCTTTTTCTCTACTTATCTTGGGCTCAGTTCTGTGGGCAGACTGGTGGCTGTACACTTTTGAGTGTAGAAAGAAAAATTCAAACCTAGAATTATTTCTGATTTGTTTGAATTTTTTTTTTTTTTTAACACTCGAAAGTGTACAGCCACCAGTCTGCCCACAGAACTGAGCCCAAGATAAGTAGAGGTGCATCACTTCATTTCGTCCTCCAAGGCGTGCTTTTCTGCCAGGTAAGCGCTGTCATGTTACTCCACCTTTTATTTCTCACGTTTCTGCAGTTCGTCAACTATTACACGTGGTATCGCGACGAGACGCGGAGCCTCCAATGTATTGTCGCTGTTCTCATCGCCACAGTCTTAAGATCTATTCAATTATTGTGAGTCGCTGCGTGTGAGAATCTAACCTATCATTGACCTTGTATCTCAGCGGACTCATTTGGATTAACTTCATTCAACACTTTGGCGACGTGAAAGGAGCAATCATGCTCAATTATACGGCCTGGTAAGAGTCTGGAACTTCGTTGACGGTATCTGACGAACATACTTCATTAACCAGGTGTCTATGCTGACAATTGCGAAAGGTCGCCATGATTTGCTTCTACGTTCAACTTTACTTCTGCTTCCGTCTGTACATCATCTCGGGAAGGATCTGGATTGTAGGGCCGATTGCTTTGTTGTTTCTATTTGCGTTCGTCGCCATGGCCGTCGCGGTCAGTGTAGTTCTCAAAAACCGTGCGATGAGATTCTGATGGCCTTGTTTTTTTAGACATATTTCATCAGCCGGAGTGCCGCAAAAGAGATTACAATGTGGTGTACGTCGCCGACATATTTTCATTCGGTTTTTATGCCAGAACTTATTTGAATATGAACTCGGTTGCGATCCATCTAAGCTCTGTATTTGGTACGTGCTCCACTTCCCCTCCCATCCGAACCCCAACTCGGAATGCTTTCAGCCCGGGATTTTTCACTGTCCTTGATCACCGCATACTTTTTGATCAGGACAAAGAAGGCAGCCTTCCTCAAACGGCGGGATTGATCAATGCCCTTGTCCGGCTCACGTTCCAGACCGCGGTACCCGGTGCCCTCTGGTACTTACGGTCTCTCCCATCTTTCCCCTTTGCCGAGTTAACGAGGCACCACTGTAGCGCGATGCTCAACCTGGTGTTCTCGCAATATAAGCCCGGCGGCCCGGGCCGGATTTCAACCGCCTTCAACATGATGCTGCCCAAACTCTACGCGATATCGATGATCTGGACACCCAATGCTCGCCGCGGAATACGAATGGCAACAGCAAGCGCAGGCTGAAGAACAGCAGCAATGGAAGTCCCGGGAGCCGTTCGAGAGGGCCACGCCGGGTAACTGTGAGTGTTCTGGGTCGCAACATGGGCCTAGACTGCATCTCACACCTCATCCTACAGGACAGCGACGTGGAGCTCGGACCAATCCAAGTTCTCACACAGACGACGGAGACACACATCGTTAGACGCTTAGTTGTCGTTGTCCCGATTTTTGAAAATGTTGTAGGTACGTGATATGTTTGGCCGGACCCCCACAGAAGAAAGACAATCACAAGGGAGTGAAGCCGATTTAGCATCGTATTGAGGGAAATGATGGCTGACACTGGGCCAACGACGAGATGTGCGATTCAAAGAATGTACAGGTATCGAAATGCAACCCACCTGCTTCCGTTTGAGGTTTCTATCCACCCGACTTTTTTATAATAAAAGAGTGGATTTCCTACATGAGTCCCGCTCTCGGGAACATTCTCACAACTTTACCTATTGATTAATCTTTTAATTCAAGACTACTACCTTCTCAAATCTATTGGTTGTTTGAGTGGTAATAGATTTTTCCTCGCCTGGGTGAAGTACTCAGGTGACTACAGACCCACTGCAGGAGCGGAACGTAGATCCGACCCAGACTACATGACACTACAAACATGTGACCCTTCGCTACAGCCACTACGTAGTTGTACGCAGTAGGCCAGGAATTGATAATGCGCTGATTCGTTGATCAAACAATCCAGTAATATACCCCGCACTGGAAACATCAGTGGCAGACATCGGTTACCAGTTAAGGGTGACCCCTGCTCAGCTCCCATCATGACCACTTACCTTGGAAGTCATCGCCAACTTTCCGTTTGCCTTCATGGGTACAATGTGAATGGAAACTCACTGCTCATCGGCTTCTCATCAACTGCGAGAGTGGTTTTGGCCACCGATCATGTGAAGCCCGTAGGAATTGCAAGGCCAGCGCCACTTGGATTAGAAGTGGGCACAGCAAGCCAGAAGCACTATGGGTTACGCCGGGATTAGCCTGTTTGCGATGCAGCCATTGGAGCCATCTGATGGCTGTTTTGCGTTGCGCAAACTAATGGCTAATGGCTGGTGAATGGCTGATGAACCAAATTCATTGCCAATTATTTTGTTCTAGAATGAGCGGCAATTGGCATGTGAATGTATATGGACCTCGAGGAATGAGCCCTAACTGCGTGAGAACATCAAAATGGACCAAATCAAAGATTTTGGGCCTGCAATTGGGCCATTGAGGATGGGAAGGGAACAGGTCACCTATATGTTATTTGTAGGACCTGAAAATAATTCAATATTACCAGAAAGGAGGGCAGGAATCGAAGCCATTTGAGCCATTAGCCATCAATTCTCGCAACGCAAAAAAAGCCATCAGATGGCTTGAATGGCTGCATCGCAAACACTCTATTGAAAATGGATTAGAGTTTGAAAATGCGCTTGCTTCATCTCAATTTGGCTCTGATTCCCCTTCTTCGCGGAATGGACTCCGACACGAACGGTACATCCCCCTCTCAGATGCCCACACTGTGCTACCGACACGGAGCCAATACAAACCCACTGTGCCTCAATCCATCAGCTCCAATAAATTCCGAGGGGACACTGCCCCGAGTATGGTGCCGGCACTTCAACCTAGGGCTGGCCAAAAATATGATATGGCTGAATATATTTTGAATATATTCAGTTGAATACAAATACGATACGGGCTTGACGCTGCCCCGAAGATATGAATACAACTGAATATGAATACAATATAATACGGGATCCCCGTATTCAAATATATTTGGATACAGTTCAGTTCTTGTTTCGGCCACCTCAAGCCTCATCGGCATCGGTCGGAGTATGAAATCCCACCTAGTGGACTTGAAATGTTCCATCTGATATATCAATTCGGCAGCAGATCTGTTGGCCGCAGCCCGGTGCAGTGCTTGTCGGGGTTTGAACCACACATATCCATCACAATCCCGTGATGGATATGTTGAATGCTGAGTTCTCTGGCAGCATTTGCCCCTCAGAGTTTACATGCTTTCAATTTTGTTCAATTTCCAGAACTTTAAGAAGATTTTCATTGGATTCAAGACAATTTTCCCCAGGGAAATCCCCAGAGTATATTTGTATTCATAGATCTGAATATGAATACAATGATACAGATATGATACGGGCTGGAGGGCTGAATATGATATGGATATGACTACGATACACATTGTGCGTATCATGTTTGTATTTGGCCAGCACTACTACAACCGGCCAGGCAGCAGTCAGTCATCTGACAATTGCAAGCAGCACATTTTTCCTCTATACTAATACTTATCCTACCTTATGAGCGTCACACCTCCGAAATATTGCAGTAATGGGTTTCAAACTTGAGCTTGAGTTCCCTTGGAGGGGACACAATGGATAAAAGCAATGTTGCTACTGGTAAATAGAGATCCACTTATAATATTTGAATGTGCTTTCAGCAAAGGGCATACTCCACTCAATTTTGTTGAAATTTTGTCGGGCCCGAAGCAATTTCATTTCATTCAAAAAATACTTCATTTTGGCGCCGCAGGCGCAAATGGACTCGTTGCCATGCGCACGCAGTGGCTCAAGCCCAAGTCATTTACTTTGAGGGATGAGTCAGAAGAGAGAGAGAAGGAGATGAGGCGTAGTCCCGTGCTGTGGAGAATGAAATAAACGGAGCTATGTATTGTGAATGGGAATAGTTGTAGGAGTTGTTGCGAGTTTGTGAGAGTTCAAAATGTCGCAAACGAAGGACCAGAGAGGAGGAATTGGAATGGGGATACACAAATGGAGATGTGCCAAACATTCACAATCTGACTCGATGGATTTCGTTAAGAGAACGAATAATCCTGTATTTCTCGCCTTTTTTCTGGCTGACAAAGCGCCGCCTGTGGTGGCGCTCCTATTGAGCCAACATTGAGCCCTTCGTGGAAGTACCTTCAGAAGCGAGCAGGAAGCTGAAGACGACGTTTGGACGCCGTACAATATGGACGGTGCGATCTTGATGGATGGGTAGTACGAGGAGAAGGAGGAGAAGGAGGAGAAGGAGGAGCGGGGGGCCTAAAATCACGCCGTGGACTGCTTTGGCGGGGCGGCATATCGCGCCGCCCATATGATCTTCGTCATGTGTGGCCTCAGATCTTTCCGTCAGATCTTTCCGTGCTCTCCACCCCCATTTAGGTTCTACTTGGCAATGTCGCATACGATTTTTAGTCTCATATGCTTAAAATATTTCCGCCAATTGAAACACCACTTTGCTTCCGTCTTTCATTTCAGAACGTTTTTCATCTCTGGTGCCGCCATGTACGAGTCGGCTACGGAGCTCGTGGTGGAAAGCATGTTTGTGTCGACGGCGGGCCTGAAGCAGCTGCACAACTGCATCCCCAATGTGGCGGAACACTGGACATCTGGATGTCGTGCGCTCACGCATTCCGTGCCATATGCGGCGATGCCAGCCTGGCGGTCCCGAATGGTCTGACCTTGTGGCCCTTCATGCTAGCGACCTCAGGATCCGCGACTTGAAGCCACTTCTGGCGGGGAGACCCACGCTGGCCCGGTTCATTCTTCATTACACATACCGTTGCCTGCTGACTGTTGAAGAGGCGAAATGAGTGCGCGAGCTTGTAAATTTTTTGGACATAGCACCGGTGTGGCGCACGCATTAGTATGACAATGAATTGTGATCAGTTTTTTCAATTACCTTCATGAAAAAATGGAATGATGAGTTTCCTGCTGTTATCGCATCTGATGAATTTTCATCCGCGTTTGACACCGGCGATCTTGGGAGGGAAAGGCGTCGATCACAGGTTGCGAAAATAGGGATACCAAAGGGGCATGGGAAGACTGTCAACAATCCAGTGACCACTAAATGATTGGTCAGAAATTGAACTTCAAGTAAGAGGTTAACTAACCAGGGTGGAAATGAGGAGTCCGTAGTGAGCCAGTATATCTCCGACGATCTCGGACTTCCCAATGAGGAACCGAAGGCGGACCATTTGAATGGTACCACCGAGAAGTGCGCAGCGGGTGCCGCGTGAATTCACTCCAGAATCGTTTTTGAGACTCACAACAGACATGTCTCCCACAAAACTAAAGGGTAAAACACACAAAAGTTTAGTGGTAGCAAGGCCAAATATAACGCATCAAATAACACCTTGAAATTCTATGATCCAGTCGCAAAAATGTATCACTATAATAATAATTAAATTTAATTGTAAAATCTATCTGCTGAACGGTCTAAATGGTCTTGAAAAATGTGTACCTGTGTGCATCTGCAGTGGAATGTCTTTGAACAATGTAAATTTCACTTTACATCCACCTCGCTAAAAGCCCACATAAAGCGCTGTGTGGGGGAGGTGATTGTCCTTGACTAGACATAAACACTGAATTCTTGATACACGAATAAAATGTAATATAATAAATTTAACATGATGAAACAAGTCTCCCCTATTTTAACTTAAGCGAATCACTCTGAGGTACTCAGAAGACCTATGATATTGAAGACGCAATACCAGAGGCGTGCAACACGAGGGGGTTGACGCGTCGAACACGTCCCGATCTCAGATCGTGCTGGACCGAATAGAGCCGTAGAATTCTAGAGAAAGAAGCTTGTGTTGATCTGAGCTATACTAATCGACTCAACACTGGGAAATGAGTATCACATCGCCAAATGCAAGATTTCAGGAGCCCTGTAAATGTAACCTAATTTTGTAATTTCAGAAACAACATTAAGTATGCTCTAAAATGTACCTTAAATACTTGGGGTAAAGGGCCGTTGCTACGCCCAGCAGGTACGAGTACTTATGAGTGTAAATGGACAGCTATAAATTAAGACACTAATGTAGGCTGATTGTAAATAAGAGAAAATTTTGCATTCAAGCGATGCATGGTAGTCAATTAAAAAATGGCATGACATACGTAGTTCCTTTGGACATGATATTTATACAGTCATCAACTGAAATAAACACCCAAAAAAAGAGAAATCAGTAGGAGGCCAAATCGACGGCGCAGTACTCACAGCCAATAGTCGCGCCAACCCATATTATGAGTTACACCGGGATTGAAAATGGACTAGAGCACTCACTTCATCTCAATTTTACTGTTATTCTACTAATTTTCCGCGGGAAGTACTCCGACACATATTCCACATTAGACCAGCAGAAAAAAAATAAAGAGATTCCGTTCAGAATTGAGTGAGCATCAGGCCCAGGGGCAAATTAGGCCATTCAAATCCTTGCATTCAGTACTGTCTACTAAACCGTTTCACTTCAACTTTCACAGGAATACTTTAGCGGCTTACAAAACGATGTTGGCCCCAAAAATGGGGCGATAACTCGCACGGGCGTCCGGGAGGTGGCATATATGCTCAGAAAGCGGTTGCGTCACACATTGTCACACCTGCCATAACAGGTCACGCTTGTGGTGAAGGTACCGTCTCCTGGACGCCTCGCACAAGCTTTCGCTCTGGTCCTTGTGGTAAAATCTTTTTTTAAGCCATAAGAGTGTGCTTGTAAAATACGAAATGGAACGGTTCAGCGAACAGTACTGAACACGAAATTTTGAGTCACACAATCAGAATCTGACATCTTTTGCTGTGGCCCTGATGTGCACTCCTTTCTGGTCGGAATTGCTTCATTTTTTTTGCTAGTCAAATGTATTATATACCCCGGAGTATGTTCCGCGAAAAATTCAGGGAATCGAAGAAAATCCGAGATGAAGTGAGCACCATCTTCAATCCCGGCGTAACCCATAGTATTGTCAAGCAGTTTCCTCCATAAGTAGCTGTAGGTACTGTCGTCGAGTATGAGCAAGAGGGGATATTTCTGAATCAGATCAATGTACATAGGTGCGAGGGAGGGCAATGGTATCAGACACTGGAACCAGCCGTTAGAGAAAAAGAGCGGCACAGAAGGGAGGCAAGTAAAGGACTCGGATGCATTTAACGAAAGGGCGACCAGCAGCAATCCTAACTGCCAAGACGAACAAATAACGGTATGGCTGCCAGTGTGTATCTACATCTACGGGACCAAACAAGATGCAGCCTCTGCTGCCATGCAAGGCCAAACACTGTGCCCTCTTTTTACCGCCATATTGCCACTAGATCACAACTACGTATATTAGTTATTGGTACCGTTCCACCAGTGCTTTTTCTTGAGAAAGAATGATATGAATCTTGGCTGCACCACAATTGAGCTCCAGTGCACATTGGAAACGGATTGTCGGCATGGACGGTCAATGGACGGTGGACCCTATTCCTTTTTTTCCCCATCAAGTCCGAAAGGGTGAGGGTGCAGGAAAATGCCGACGGATAATTCCGAAAGCAAAAAACTTTTTTGTCCAATTAGGAGTTGTCCCCGAGTAGGGGGTTTTTTCCCCGAGTAACAATAACAAGGACAACACCCAGCCACTATTTTCAATAGAAAAATTTGAAGCATGTTTAGGCACGGCCACTAAATATATTAAGCATTGCCACTAACAAGTCCCTCAACGAAATCGGTCTCTAATGAAAATTTGATCAAATTTGGGTGCCCTCGAGTTTTGAAAGGGACGATCCCTATTACATAAGTACTCGTAATTTTTTTTCAGGATGTCTGAAATTGAAGCCGAATACACTAGATTAAGTTACAACTTCAGGAGGTCTAAATCTTTGAATTTAAGTAACAATTTCTCAATGACTGAATTTGTACCTTAAATTATAAATTTCAGTTGCAGATTCAGCACGGGTGAAACTAATAATTTAAGGGTGCCCCGAAAACAATAGTTTTGGGCAGCATTTAAGTCCACCTGAAACAATAAGATTAAGGCACGATTTCGGCCGAACAATAAGATTCAGGCACAGTTTCGGCCTTCACCGGCCAAAACTGTGCATCAATCTTATGGACTGGAATGCCACCTGAAATTATTGTTTTCAGGCTTTCTTAAATTATCAATTTCACCTGTGCTGAATTTGCAGCTGAAATTCCTGGTACCGACTCAGGTACCAGGTCTCCAAATCAGAATTAAAACTTGTCTATTGCATGCACCTTTTTACTGGATCAGCGGACCGGTCGTTGAGCTACGATCATTGGACCTAAAGGCTGAAGTCCGAAAAAAGTCCGAACCTCCTGCAGATTCTGATTTCAACAGATTTACTCAGAAAAAAATAAAGCGGCCGCTTTCAAATTTCTACTAAATAGAGAGTTTGCGCAACAGCCACTGGAGCCACCTCGTGGCTTTTTTGACGTGCGCAACTCGATGGCTCCACCGCCAAAAATATGACGTCGAGCCATTTGAATGGCTATTTTTGGCCGTAATGGCTATTTTGGCGGGGTTGGAGCCATTCGGCTGCGCACGTCAAAAAAGCCACGAGGTGGCTCCAGTGGCTGTTGCGCAACCAGGTTAATGTCTAGATACAAGAAATTCCCAGAGGACCATCCAATGGCTGTAAATATTTTGGAAAGAGCCACCAGCTTTAACGGACTCGTAACCATTGCTCACTAACTCTGACCTTGGGGAATACCCGGAGGGCCATCATATAGCAACTGCTGACTACAAATTAATTGTTAACTGGTCCAGCCGTCTAATAAGGTGTACTGGGAGGTATCAGGGGATGCCTGGAGGGCCTTAGTATTTATAATTTAAGGTACAAATTCAGTCGTTGAGAAACTGTTATCTAAATTCAAAGATTCAGACCTCCTGAAGTTGTCACTTAATCTAGTGTATTCAGTTTCAATTTCAGACATCCTGAAAAACAATATTTGAGGTACATTTTAGGGTGTACTTAATGTTGTTTCTGAAATTACAAAATTAGGTTACATTTACATGGCTCCTGAAATCTTGCATTTGGCAGTGTGTATGCTATTGTGGTCGGGATCCGCGGAGTAATAGGTGCATTCCTCTAGATCAAAGAGAAGAACATCAAGAGAAGTGGGCTCGGATCAGGTGCGGAAGCCACCGGAGTGATCGGACTCGGCATAGTTGAGTAATGAGTGAGTCAAAAGTGAGTCATCCCGCCGTCGGCGTGCCTCTATGTGTGCATGTGTGTCTACGCCAACTACCCTAAAGTAGGTCTGAATAATGTGTTTAATTTTTTTTAGCCGTATTTGACATCCAATTACAGCGAGACCGAATTCTCGCTATATTTACACATAGTTAAAAAATATTTGTTCAATGGAACAATGACATGGGCAGTTTGTGCAAGGTTTTTGTGCAGTTATTTCATCCTATTATTTCTCAGCAGAATTTCTATCTAGAAAAAATCTCCCAGTGACTTTTGAGATTGACAGAATTGCCTAGGAAGAGGAAACAAACTTCCCGCTAATTTAACGGCAGATAGATGGCTCACGGAGCTCATAGCGCACTCACGGCGGACTAGTGCGGGATCCTCGTGATGCGCGCTGGCTGTTTGGTGTAATTCATGAGTCATGAGCATCATATCTAATCTAATCCGGGTCGATCCGGGCTCGGGTGGCGCATCACTTCTTTTTGATCTAGAGGAATGCACCGATCCGCGGTACCAGGGATGCCCGGAGGGCCATATGAATATGAATAATGCGGATCAGATTCACGCAGTTTCCGACCGCTACGGACTGCTCTCATCCGCCCCGCCCGCATCAGAAGTCGGTTTATAGTTACATCATTCTCCCCGCGTCCATGGAGGAAGTTCGAGTCCGATGTTCTTCGGAATGCCGCTCTTCGCGGATACTGCATCCGCATCCTTGGCACACTGGACCAATGTAGATCGTCCAAAAGCATCCTTGTCACTTGGTGACTTGGACAGCTGGACTGATTCATGCATGCTCTGATCCCACTGCGCTTTCGCTCTGGTTCTTCTTTTGCCGCTTCGGCAAACGGCCAAAAAGTATTCCGGAACCATTTGGTACGTCACCGGTACCACTGAAATCCGGTGGTAAATCCAGCGCAACATCCAGATACGGTAAGCCCAACCGGATGAATGCAAGAGTTTCGCTTCGTGGCGCCTGAATGAGGGGAAAGCAATTCAATGCCTGTTCTTCGGTTTCACGAAGTCGAAGCATTCCTCTGAATGCTTCACTCTGATTCAGATACCCTGCTGCCGACAATGCATCCGAAGACCTAGGACAGATTTAGTTGTCTTCGCTAGCACTGCTATAAAGGCTGCTCTGTTTAGATGGGTCCTCACCGAGCTCAGACGATCGCAATGGCTCGTCTTGGTAAGATAGGTGTCCTCGTCACCAGAGCAAGATGAAATTGACCGTTTGCCGCAGTTGTGTGCCTCATTTTGTGTTTACTTCTCGCCCCGCTGTCTCTTTGCTCCCCTACTTCCGGTACGTTCCAGGAACCTCAAATTTGATGGATCACTCACTCTTGCCACAGGTAACGATGCGAGCCACATTCCTTTGACGCCTCGCGCTCAGACTCCGCTCGACTTTTCATCATCCCCAACATCCCAGTGGATTTGGGCTGATACGACCAACACGGTAGACCCAGTCGGTTTCCGCTACCAGTGGATCTTCTCCGGAAAGTTCCTCGCCGACGCAGAGATCATCACAACTGCGTTCGACACAGTGGAGTTCTACGTTAATGGCGCGCTAATGACGGCTGACAATGTTCGCCCCCGTTACGCAAGCCGTGTATGCGCCAGTTTTGCGCTTAACCCCGTCCTCACTGTGTTCGCCATCCTAGCTAGATTCAACAACGCCACGTCGGCGACCACGCCTGCGGCGATTGCGAAGATCCTGCTCACGTTTACCGATGGCTCCAAACAAACCATAGTCACCGATTCGTCCTGGCTTGCGATGCCGAACCCGCCTGCCACGTTCGCGCAGACGAACTTCATCGCCAGCGGCTGGCCAGCGGCGAAGACCTTGGGTGTAATCCCCAACCCGCCGTGGGATGAAGTGAACATTCCCAACGTCACGGAATCTCGTATCTCCACATTCGATAGAAATCGCTGGATATGGACAGACGCGATCCCTGCGAGTGGCAAAATCCCTGCCGGCCAACGCGCCTTCCGCCGCACGTTTGCCCCTGCACTGGGCCAAATTCCCGATACGGCAAGGATCATCATCGTCGCCGACCACAGTTACCAGCTGTGGGTCAATGGTGTTTTCATTGGCTCTAAACAGGGCTTCCGGACTGCAGACACATGGGACATCATATTCAAGACACAGCCGGTGCCTGTGATCGTGTTTGCTGTGCTTGTTGACAACAACGCCGGCACGGCCGGGTTGATGATGGGATCGGAGATCAACTTCAAGCAGGTTGGGCCAACAAATTGTGTTGCGGGCTCTTTCGTGAACACGGAGGCGAACACGGATAACCCAACCTGGAAGTCCACCAAGAACGCTATCCCTGCGAACTGGCAGCAGATTGGATTTGATGATTCCAACTGGGAGCCTGTTGTAACCGAGGGGGAATACCCGAACGCGCAGCCCTGGGGCGGCGACATTACCATCGCCGCCCCAACAACGACTGCCACGAGCATCTAATTGGGCTGGGTTCTTCGGCATCTGTTCTTGACCCATTTACTTTATATACAACACGCCGTGTTGTCATATACTGCGATTTCTAGCTGTTCTGTCTTTTCGACTTGAATTTGTTTCACTTTTTCTTAGCACGCTGGGATGGGGAGATCAAGCAGATATTTGATTTAGCCTTTCGGCTCTATCAGTAAAAATACGCATTTATCTTCTGTATCATTTGTCCTCTGCCCATCTTTTATCTTTGAGCAACATCTGTTTTGGTTTTTGTCTTGGGCAATTTGTCTTGTGTCTTGAGGATATGTATTTGGAGATAGGTTCGTCTTTGCGAGATATGTTTAGACGCCAAGGAAAGTAATGACAATTTGTATTCCAAAGGCTATCTCATGGGAATAGTAGTGTAGAGTATATACTCGTTAATGCAATACAAGCGGCGCACGTAGAGTCCTTCCCAAATGACAGCTTCATGCAGTCTTAAGTACATTATCGTATAGTTCAATGGGGAATCGCTAGGATATGGACGTAGCCATAGCAGGAGGCAATATGTATCAACAGCCAAGCCTCGGTTTGCCTTTCCTAGGAATATCGGTAACCAACCGTTGGAGCTTGACACAAATAATGTTTGCATGTGCTATACCAGCTGGAAAAATCTCCCATGTATTGCCCTGACTCCTAAAAGTCATTTGGGTACCCAAATGAACCACACATATAGCTAACCATCGACTTGCCTTGCAACGGAAGTTCTAAATGTCTTGGCCCTCAGTTCCTCGTCATTCTGTCCGACACGTTGACAGATCATCAGGTTCAATCGATAGGCGCTTGTACGTCGATCATAATAAGTATCAGCGAGGTGAATCTTGGCAATTGTATGATTGTCCTAATCCACAAATCCTCCCGGCCCTGTTGAATTAAGCTTCGAATTATCTGTTGCTTCCAGCTTCCCGTTCCAAAGGTGGAGAGATAAACATCGATTTCCCTTGCAACGGAAGTTGGCGCCAAGGATAACGTCATTCTGTTGGATACATTGACAGATTGTCAGGGGATGTCGACAGCCACGAGTCTCCTGGAGCTATAACTTGGGCACACACTGTCCCAAATTCCACCAACCGACACCGGTACCGAGCTTTAACCTCCCACAATATCGATGACCCCAGTGTACCCTACACTCGTGTTCCTCACGCTCGTTTCACAGTTTAAACCAAGTATGTCGCCGTTCAATTGCATTGCGTTTGTCTCATACTTCAAGTACATGCACTTACCGCTCCATGCAGATCTTGCAAACAATCATGCTCAGCTCCAGCGCCGGCAGGCAGTGAATGAGACCTGCGCCCAGTTCTGCACACCAGAGATCCTTGCGCTTGTACGTCCGCCGCCTTAAATCTACACCGTCGGTTATTCCATTGAATGTGTACCGGCTATAGAACAACCTCGATCACAAGGCCAATGCGACGACATGCACTGACGCCATTGGCAAGCAGCTCGCCGAGTGCACCCAGTGTCAGAATGGCTACGTGACTATTCCCTACGGCTGTATGCACTGCGCCCCGCAGCTGAAAAGAGGCTGATGGATATGATTTTCCCAGACTTCATCGAAGACTGCCAGAAACTTGGTATCCCGGTGAAGGATATCTCGAAGTTAGATGGGACTGTGCCGAACTTCAATCCATCTTCGTCGCCATCGGGCGTGGATTCGCAGCTGGCGCGCGTTCCCCAGTGCGCATGGTTAGTCGCTGTTGTATTTTCCACGGGAGTCTTTGGCCTCTTCCGTCTCTAGCTACCTCGATGGGATTATGCCTGTGAACATATATTCTTACAAGAATGCTTCACAGTCACTGTTTAAATACATTAGTAGAGGGAGGGGTAGTTGACAAGTTCCAAGTCTACCAACGAGAAGGAAGGGGAAGAAACGCCCGAATGGTTGGATTCATATGCTGAATGCATTGAACAACGATAGACATCCTCCGGTTGGTATTGAGAACAAAGACCTAGAGTTCCTTTGCCTGGATCATGATAAATGGCTACTAGAGTACTAATAATGGACACATTGTGTCGATAATCTTCACCAGAAATCTGCTTGTATTACGCAAGTACTTGAACACCAATTCATTTTGCCTCATGCAGTTGACCCAGCCCATGGAAGGTTAAATTATTCATACCAGCCAGAGTTTCTGGAGGATCTTCACCAAGGAGTCTCTCCTAATACTATTGTTTTTAGCTGCCGAACAGTAGAGGTGTCAAGATGCGATCAGAGAAAACAATTATCATCTAACTAGGTCAAGGCAATGCCGCGAGTATAGCGACGGCGAAGAAACTATAGCACGATTGTTTAAACAATTTGCGTCTAGACGCAAATTGCTGTTTAAACGCATGTTTAATCTAAACATGTTTAACACAAGCGGCGCATGGGACCGCAGCCAAATGGGGCAGTTTAAACACTGTTTAAACGGACAAAAGCCAATTACTCACCGCGGTTCGAACCTACGACCTCATGCAAATAACTTATGAGAGGCTGGGCACACCACAGCCAACTGGCCCAGGAGGTCTTTTCCAAATCTCCATTTAAGACGGCTTTTCTCGGGGCCGCGGAGCAATTTTTATAAGTGAACAAGACTTGATGCCCACTTCGCTTTGCTTTCAGATACTTGAACTGGATTAAACTCAGACACGAATTATTGACTCCTGGACTAAGCAGCCGCTGAATGGAATATCTGTTGTCCAATTTCCTGCGTACGTACTCACGTATGTTTCATTTATAGCGGCTCTGACCATGCTTTCCAACTCATTAATCCAGCCACCCGAATATCAGGTGATTAAGATGTAGGCATGTAGCGCACGGTGTGCGCCTGCTCCTCTCAAACAAGGGAAGAGAGAGTTGATGGAAGAAGCCCTTGTTCGAGGCGGGCTAAATATTTGTCTTTTCTACTCCATTCAACTTCCATTTTTAAATATATATATCACAGCCTCACTCGCGTCCTCAATTGTTTTCAAGGTTGTTCCTGCCTACTGTGTCAGACCGAGCCTTTCCGACATGTCTGTATTTCTTGTGGATCTTACCGAACGAATCAGAGCTAATGACATTATCAGCCTGTGGCACACGGTGTGCAGGATAAGACTCAGGATAATTTATTGCTCTACTAGGTCCCCTTTCGGAATGTGCAGAGTTGTAGTGTTGAGTACAATGGCCATACATGTACTACCTCGAGTACATGCACAGATCCAAGGCTGAGGCGCTCAACACCTCTATTCTGTCCGACTTCTCTGCCTTCGAGCACTGTTTAAACTTGTGTTTAACGAAGACAAAGTGCATGACCCAATTCAGAATACAACACAATCCAGAGTTCTTATTTGTTCTGTATCACTGGAAACTTCCTGTTATTGGACTAAAGGTACCACTGACTACTGGAATTCACCTTCACCAGATCACTGGTTCCATTTCTCCGTCGTATAGTGATGAGGAATACCCATCACTTTTGAATGAAGTTGAAGAAGAATCACACATCAATGCAGCTGCCCAAAATTGATCCAGAGTAACTAAATAATGGAGTGTGATGGAGGTGATTTGAATCGATCCCATGTACATTGAGAAAGGCAAAAGAATGCGCTATGACTTACTTGAGTTCGAAAATAATCCGGGAGACCGCAAAATTCGCCAAGTCTAAATTCCACGCTCCCGGTGAACAAGTCAAGGCTCTCACTGTTCCAATTCAGCACAGCAACATCCTTTTGCGGTATTAATTTCTGTGATGTTTACTTACTCAGAGGCGTATTGGTTCAAACCTATACCATTCATTCTAACCATAGTCCTGGTAGGTTTTCTCTTAGTTGCCGGATACGATGTCCCATTCCGATAAGTATCAGTACCATAGTTACCCTGCATATCCTCAGTGCATATCCTTGGTGTGTTTATGTTTACTCCTTCTACACCACCCATGTGCGCCTTTTCCCCTCCACAATAGGCCATACGTGTCCTTGTATCTTTTTTTCTTCCCTCAGCGAAAATATGTGCCTTGTCTCATTTTTAAATGAGGGAAAGAAAGCCTGGTATCGCAGCGGACTTCTTCCGCTTCTCAGGAATATATGAACGGGAAACTGGTCGTGCGACTCATGTCTCCTTTGCAGTCCGAATTTTATTCCCTCTGAATCATCAAAGACATTGCTGGATGTGACTCTTGTTTAAATAGGCGGATGGTGGCTACTAGTCTGGCGCACTCCTGCAATTCCTGAAGCTGGCCCACAGCATCTAAATCGGAGTATCTTCGACAGGCCATTGACTTCTTCGCTCCATACCGTTTTTATATCCCATTGCACTAACTGACTTGAAGCAATTTAAATTAGCGAGCCAAATACTGGTCGCTCGGCGCTGTCCTAAATCATTTTCTCTGCAAGGAGTGGACAAATGAACAGGAGTATTCCATTCAATAGTTGGACTACTTTGTCTATTTCCCACACTAGTGTGCCTCAGTTCAAAATGACTAACTCAGATCTTTTTAAGCTCAGAAAGAAAGGCTCGAAATATCAATTGTAGCCCTCGATCCCAAGAAAGCGAATCCTGTTGGAGTCACGGCTACCCCATACTTTTCTTCGTATTTTTTGTACTTCCCAAGCTGAATATGAACGAGTTCTCTCATGTTCTGGTTGTATTGAAGTGGGGAAAATCTGGTAGCAGCGCACTCCTGCATTTGATTACTCCTCATTCCCTGTCGGAAGGAGCAATTGAACCCTGTTCGTCTTGCAGACAGGCCATAGTCCACGTCCACCACTTTTTCTTAATTCCCTCAGCGACCGGTGACAGGTTAATTGTTGTACTGAAAGGGAGGAGGATCTGTCTCGAACAAATACAAAGCCTGGCTTCATGGACTATTTCGGTCTCCCATTCAGGGACATCATACTATCGAATGCAAAAAGTGTGTTGGAGACGGTCTCTGAAAGGCCCAAAGGTCGGAGTTGCCACATCTATTTGGCATCCTGACACCTGCTTACTATCATTGTGGCCAAAAAAATATGTTTCATATCTGATAATCTAACACAGATAGATGTAAAATGGCACAAATTGCTGAGAGTTTGAGATGCCAATTAAGCAGCCTTTTCCTGATGCAGGTGGAGGATCTCCGCAACAGAAGATATCAGCTGCTCAAGCTACTTCCTGTTACGACAGTAAAAAAATATACCTAAATCAAGGGACCTTGCAAAGGAAGTTCTTGGAATCTGGCAGCCTGAAAACATGCCCATTATGGGAATCAGCATCGAACCATGGGGACCATCCACGCAAATGAGGTTCGACTTCCTATTTGATTCGAAAAGGTTGCACTTGCCGAGTCCAATTTTCAGTGTTTGACAGCTGATTGAGCAGCGGTTTAATCCAGGAGTCAATCATCCGTGTCTGAGTTCAATCTGCTTCAAGTATTCGAAAGGAAAGCGAAGTGGGCATCAAGTCTTGTTCACTTATAAAAATTGCTCCGCGGCCCCGAGAAAAGCCGTCTTAAATGGAGATTTGGAAAAGACCTCCTGGGCCAGTTGGTTGTGGTGTGCCCAGCCTCTCATAAGTTATTTGCATGAGGTCGTAGGTTCGAACCGCGGTGAGTAATTGGCTTTTTGTCCGTTTAAACAGTGTTTAAACTGCCCCATTTGGCTGCGGTCCCATGCGCCGCTTGTGTTAAACATGTTTAGATTAAACATGCGTTTAAACAGCAATTTGCGTCTAGACGCAATTTGTTTAAACAATCGTGCTATGGTTACTGGACGGCGAGCAAGTAAATATCATGCAAAATTATACTCTGTAACTCCAAAATTGATCATCGAGTGCGTATTTTCCAAGCTTCTTTCAGGTTTTTCATTATTTCATTGTATAGTTGCTCAACCTTTCCTTGTAGCTCAACGAGTCCACACCATCTTTAATAGCTGCGTCACTTCTCTTAGCATTGCGAAAGTTCGACATTGTAATGGCAGTACAGAAAGTTCGTCAGTGGGGGGGCTTAGTGAAAGTTCGTGAGTTGCTTCATTTTTAGCGGCATTCCCGCCCGTATTCGGCACTACACTCCATGTGTACCGTGTCGGAGTCCTCGGCCAGTATTTTCCTCGATTTTGTTTTTTTCGCACGAGTCGCGACTTCACACTTGACGGTGTTAGGCTGCCACAGCCAGGACCCGCCCCGAGTACATCGCCGAATTTCGCGCGTTTTCTGACGGGCTCGAGCAGCGCAGGCTGGTAGAATCATTAAGTGCCTCGGAGCTCCAATGGAATGGCACCGTTTTAGAGACTCATGCGGGGGTCGCGGGTCCCAGCGATGGGTTGTAGAGGAAGATTAAAAATCATTCAATACACCTACAATACACATTTTCTGGGTACCCGCAACATCAGGCATTAGGACTTAGCCGATCCTCGCGCTGTTCTTGAATTTTGCCAGCTCAGAACGCCAAGGCTCCCATGAATTTCCGCACTTCTTCAAAAGTCCCGTCAACTCGGTTCTTTGCGCGTCTATACGCAGTTCAGTCGAATCAAAGCAGAAGCGTAAATCACGTACGATATTGGCTCTTTCCCTCCATACACATCGGTGAACAACTCGCCCAGCTCGCAACGCGTCAGCAACTCGGCGTGCTTGAACGCCTGCATGACGTCCACCGAGTCGTACCCATCCTCGTCACTTAGTTACTTCGCTTAGGAATGAGAAAATTCGTGAGTTTGATGTAAAAGCGTGAAAGTTCGTCATTTCAGCTGATTTCTGAGAAAGCTTGTCACTTCGATTAAATTCTGGCGAAAGCTCATCACTTTCGGTCGGACGTGCGCGACTGATGCGCTTTCCATGCGTATTGTTTGATCACTCGAATTATAGAATGCCTCGACGTTCTTTGCTTCCACCATTTACACCCGCGCCGGCGATTCGCAGTCGCGTGCTTGCCTGTTATGGACTATAACGCGTTTTCGGACGATACATGGTGTTCTTGAAGTGATGACCAAAATCTTCGTGGCGTGTTCGCGCCCCCCATGCCTGCAAGAGTCCACCCACCAAACCCAGCACGATGAATTCTTATTGGCTGACGAGAACGTTGCTCACACCCATGCAGATGATCATGGTGCTACCAAGGTGTCTCGATGTAAACACTCCACCGCTCAAGGTTTGTCCCGTTAATGTGTGAAAGATTTAATTTGAATTCATAATTTAGTTCCCCTGGATGCATCGACGTCTGCCGGTGGCAGGACTATCAGGAACGAACCGATACCAGGTGAGAATAATAGCCTGGAATATTTCCCAAAGACATACCACGAGCTGATACCTCTTTGACAGCTTCGATGCCAACCACGTCCGAACCGCCGACGAGCCTGTTCGCAAATGTTCTGGGTCCATGTCCTTGGAGTCAGACGTGCCTCCCAAACGTCTGAAGCTTGGGCCTCTGAAGGAGTGGCGGGTCGAGAGAGATGGTGTAAGCATGAGTGCGGTGGAATAAGCTCAGAAGCACTGGAGTGAGTTTCAAGAGGGACACCCTGAAATGCTGAATTTTATTCTACCAGACGACATTCAAGTCAAGTAGGTAATTTCTCGTCTTACTATTATCCTCTAATACACATCTTTGAATAAAAATGGACTTGAAAGTGTTCATGATCCATCCAATTTGCTGTTACGGTCGAACAAGAGCGTGAACAAGTTAGCTGTCCGAAGCTGATATAGCACGGTGCGGGATTCTATGTACTTCTAAATTTATTTGGGTGAGCTCAGAAACACGGTGGGGTGATGGATAAGATAGAAATTTGGGCCCGTAAAAGCCAAGTGAAAGCTCTGATGACCCCTTGCGGCAAGCAAATGGTCCACGCAACGGGTACGGCAGCCTCGGCAACTGAACGCGGTCATGTGGTTATTGTCAGGCGACGACCTTTCACGGTGTCACACATGTGCAGAGGAAGTGACGAAATTATAGTAAATCTAGCTGAACTCACAAACTTTTAGGGAATACCATCAACCTCACGAACTTCCGCAACACTAAGCGAAGTAACTAAGTGACGAGGATGGCGCGGACTCATGTCCACCTTCAGCCGAGTCCTGAGCTCCTCCTCCGCCATCGCATTAGACAAGCCCTGCGACTCCAGGTACCGTCGTAATCGTGCAATGCGGTCCTGGATCTCCGAGCGTTGCCTATACGCAAATGAGTCGTCTGACGTACTGTGATGACCCACTCTGCGGGGCATAAAAATCGGAATCACCAAGCGGCACACAGAACTAGGGCTCCAACCATTTAGTGTTAGTTTACGAATCCTCGTAAACTAAACGAAAACGGCTAGTAAACAGTTTACAAACATTCATAAACGTTTAAAAACGGTTATTTATCAGAATATCTTTAGAACCGTGACTGCCATTGCAGTATCGTCCGAACTTGACGGATAATCAGAGTGGGCATCGCCCTGTCGAACAAAAAACTTTAAATCCATCATTCCAGGACAATACATACCATTTCAGGTATCCCAACTCAGTGCACGTCGCCGCTTGCTGGCTTCATTTAAAGGTGATGGAATTGAATCATCAAATTGTATCACCCAGATCTTTCTGGGGATACATCTATATGTATCAGAGATGGAAACGATTCATCCTGGAGGGTACATCAGGGCCTTCCTCAATTCCTCTGCAAACAACCGTTTAAACAATTTACTATTTACGGGATCCCGTATATACGGGTTTTCCGTTTGTAAACGGAAATGGTTGGAGCCTTGCACAGAACACACCGGTAACTTATGGCCTTGACGAAACTTGTTTGAGTGGCCTCCTGCGCGCCTCCCGGACGGCGGCGATCGCCGTGATAATGTCATTACCATCAACTCGTAGTTGTGGACGTGTACATGAATAATAATCTGGCATGCGGAGGACGCGACGAAGGGGACACCGACCGTGTCAATACTGCGCCGAAGAACCAGTCTGTTCTCGGGGTGCTGATGGCAAATTCGTTGCACGCGACGAGCAGCGTCGAGGAGGGGATGGTCGAGGCGAGAAGCAGGCCGGCGGGGAAGTCTGCGGGCAGGGCGTCAGGTTCGGTAAAACTCGTTGCTAGCCGGACACGCACTCCATCGGACGCAGCGCCTTCACCAAAGGAACACGCGGCAATCGAGCGGGCGCGTCGATCGGGCGAGCAGCGGAGCGCGTAGCCAACGCCAGCGGCCTGCGGGATCGGTATTACACCTTCTTCAACGCAACCCCGCACCTCGGAAGTCAGGAACGAACAACGAACGTAGGAAGGAAGATTCGGATTCACACAGGATAACGAGATCCCCCGCTTGACGACCCTTTCGCTTCATTGATTTGTTGGCGGGGGCGGGACTTTCACAGATTGAAAATCACCGCACCGAAATGCCTGAGCCTCGAATAACTACTTTCGCCCTTTGTTGTCTGCCTAACACCACCAACGCCAGTTCCTCCTCGACGTGTTTCCCTGAGCCTTGAATAACTACTTTCGCCCTTTGCTGTCTGTCCAACACCACCAACGCCAGCTTTTCTTCGACGTGTCGTGATGACGCGGCGGGAAGCTGGGCGGGGAAGTAGCGGATGAGCCGGTTGTGGAGATAGTTGAGTTTGGTAAAGGTTAGAAGGGGGGAGCAGGTTAGCGGCGAGCACATTAAATCAGGGTAAGCGCCGAGTTGATGGCGTTAGTGGGGTGCAGGGCGGAAGGGACGGGGAGGGCCAGCTCAGCAAAAATGGGGAGTAGCGGCTTAGCGGGTGTGTGGCATGGATTGACGCTGGTTTGATGCAGACGGTGGGCGGATCAAATCAGCACCAATTGAGGTGCAGTATGTGTGTGGAGTGAGGGATGTTAGAAACGTGGGAGGCGTTATTGTGGTTCAGTGGGGTAGTAGGGATAGTATGGTAATAGATTGTTACTGATGCAGATGCGGTAGGACACGCGCAGGGAGTAAAAGTTGATTCGTTGGTGTTCATTAGAAAATGTGAATTGTTGTTAGTTGAGTCAAGTCAGCCTCAGATATATTTGGGCGCTGAGTTGAGAAGCTGTTCAGTGGGTTATGTAGGTGTGCGCCGAGAATGTGTGCCAGTGCGGGTTAAGAGTGGGTTAGTTAATTGGGGCGCTGAGTTTGAAGATGGGTAGATTAAGTGTGGAGTAGCAAATAGCAAATGTGGTGCTTTAGTCGGCAGATTAATGTTGAATTGATGCTGACCGCGTTCATTGGGTATAGAATGTAGGTAGATAATGTAGCTGAGTTAAGTCAGCGTCCAGGTAGCTTCAAGTTGCTGTGTTACTGAAGGAGTCGGCGGCATCTGTGAAACAGTCAGCAAGTAGTGTGCAGAAAAGAATGGTAAATGAATAAATTTGAAGTTGACTTCGGCTGACCTGGTGTCTTAAATGTGGCCACTCAGCAGCAGGCGTACTTCGGGCACCTCGGCAGTCAGCGACCGAACTTTGGGCATCTCGGAGATTAGCCAATCAGCGGAATCAAACGAACTTAATTACAGCATTCCTGCGGCCATTCTGGGTGAAAAATCGTATTCTGTGAGCAGTTCTTTATAGATTTGAGAGGTTAGTGGGTCGATAGAAAGGTATAAATGCAGTGAACAGTGTTATGTAATTTGTAGGAAGGTACCCATTTTATATAAAAAGCAATAGCATCATTTAGGGTAAACATGCATACTTTAAGCATGTTTGGAGTATTATATTTGCAGGGGGTGTGGCTTTCGGAATTGGGACCTGCAATTTTGATACATTATCAGAATCGATATTCTGATGGGTCGGGAACATGATGTATGAGTCCGGGTAAGTCGGCTGGTGTTGGGTGCGGAACACAGTCAGCGGGTTTTTTGTGCCCCTTTTTGCTGACTCTGGTTTGGAACAAGTACTCACCGTGGGAAGAACTTTGGGTGGGAGAAATGTGCATTGGAAGGGGGGGTAGCCCACCAGGTCAATATGGCCAGTGTTCATTCTGATGTTTTGGAATACTCAGCACATGTGTGCAACGAAGGGTAGTTTCAAAACGGGAATAATGCTAGCCTCAAGCCCGCATGTATCTAGTTTGGGATGGGAGTTTAAAAGGACATCATTATTTCTATTGTCCACAACTCTGCCAAGTTGAACCGGTACGCTACCTACAACAGGAATATTGTCCCGCCTTAAGCGACAGTGACACCAACAGGGAACCGGAACGTATCCTTCGGGTCCAGCGCAGCCTTGAGGGCTTTGAGTCGTGGGTAGTGTGTTCCGTAGTATAAGTTCGCCGCTGATGAAGTATAAGTAATTGAGCGAAGGCGAAGAAATCAAAAACGAAGAACGATAGATACCATTTAGGAGCCTGTCATCGATGTAGTTCAGATATGTGCTAATTCGGTGAAAAAATAATAATAATTCAGCTTCCACCAGCACACGACAAGAGACGCACCCATAATTCCAATCGGCAGGCTCATTATTCAGGATACTCGCAACCATCCCATCAAGGAAGGTAAACCCAGCAGCCGGGTACGGCGGTGCAGCGCTTGCAGACACAAACTGAATTGTAAACAAGGTGTCGCGCTTTGCGAACGCGGTCGAATCGAGAGGGACGGCGTTGATCGCGCTAGCCGACCCGCCATACAGCTCCACCTCCACGAACCACTCCTATGAGGGATGTAATTATTATAAGCAATACGAATCCGAAAAGCGATGGTCGGGCTAGGCTTACCGTGGTCGACGAAAATCCCTCTGTCGTCATGTATGTGACAAATGCCTCTATGGCGGCCGCGGACATCGGGGCCGCGCTGGGGGTCATAAGCGACTTCGTATAGAAGGTGTCAGATTCATCTGGCGCCGCGCTCGTGTTCAGCCCCTGTGGGCTCGCAAGCGTCACGACACTATCAATGTATGAGCCAGGAAATATATTCGCCGAGCTCGTCGCCGGTAGTGTGTTCAGGTACGGCGCGAATGTCGCGTTGAATAGTTCGGGGGCGCCGTACCACGCGCCGTTCAGTTGCAAGTTGACTTTGCCACTGGAGGAGCCCTTGGTGAAGAGGAGCTCCGCGCCGAGTTCGGGGGGGACGTTCATGGCGGCGAAGGTTTGGAAGGACGTGATGCTGTCAGCGGCTGTGGAGATGTCCAGATCATTCCAGATGTACTTGAGGACGATGGCGGAGGGCGGCGCGGGGAAGGTTTGCGCCTCGATGGAAGTGACGATTCCGAAGGACGGCGAGGCGCCGCGGATGGCCTGCAGGTATTTTGGACTCAGTCAGAGAGAGAAGCTGAGGCATGCGCGGGGTTCAAAACGCACCCAGTAAAGGTCCGGGTTTACGCTCGCGGAAGCAGAGACGATGGTGCCGTTACCTAGAACTACAGTTGCAGACTTCACAACGTCGAGAGCGAGGCCCCAGATTCGTGAGGTGAACCCGAACCTAGAACAAAACCAGTTAGAATAATTGACACGTCTGTTTTTAAGACAGTGGGCCGAACCCGCCATAACCTAGAGCCACGTTGAATTGATAATTAACAGATGATCCAATAAAGGCATACCACTGGTCCGCCGATTCCCACCTGGTTAGTGGAGTAATGTAATGAGATTGATATCCCTAACACAAATTTGAAGCTGCTCGACTCACGTAGCTGCACGTCCCATGGGGCATTGCTCGCCCCTTGGCATTCAACGCCAGAGCCACATCGCCGAGCCGGTTGCCTGTCTCGATCAAAGCCGTATTGTTGGAGGACCGGACGGTGATCACTTTGAGCTTGCTCATGTCCACCACCAAGGCTCCGTCCTTTCCACCAAGGCCGTTGGCAATGTACGAGTGCTGTAGGGGAACGGTTAGAAGAAGACTGAACAGCAAGAAGTACGTCTACGCACCCCGCCGCTTCGCGCAACGACTTCAAGGTTTTGGGCCGCTCCAGCAGCGACGGCGGCTGAAACTTGGGCGACGGAGGTAGGAAAGGCGACAGCGATTGGGGAGAATTGTGAATCGTCTATTAACTAAGGAAAAGCCAATCAACAAATGAGAATTTAGTGCCCTTCAGTCGAGAGAAACTCACAGGCTTGACTGACGGTCGTGAAGTTTTCATCCGTAGGATACACAGTGGAAACTCCATGCGCAGACAAGGTGTTTTGCAAGTCAGTGATATTTTGAGCCACAGCGTTGAGCAAGATTGCCGCGAGATTGAGCAGTAAAAACGCAGCCATGGGAAGTTGGATTGTGTGAATCTGGGTGAATCCAGGCCCTTATTAAATAGCGACGAGGAATAGGCGGGAGTTCCAACCGGAGAAGATGTTCATCATTGAACTCGAAGGGCCTCCCCGGCCCTGGCGAGCCCATACCGATCATATGATGACGCAGGGCGTATTTGCTGCACTGTTTCTCCTCGTCAAAGCTGCCTCTGTCTTCATCCCATTATGCCGCTTGCGGCCCAAGGTGACAAACCTTGCTTACGGTCGGGCCACGGCTCCGCTCCCGCTCATTAGAGGCCCCGGGAAGCTCCAGCTAAGGGCTGTCCGGAAAAATCCTAGATTTTGGCCTAAAAGACCTGATGATTTGGAGCTCAAAAACCTCAAGTCGGACACTGTCTTGGCGTGGCAAAAATAATATTGAGAGCACCGTTTCTCATTTTTTTCTCCAGTTCGCGAAGACGGGTAAAATCTCCTGGGTTTCAAGCTGCAGCTGCGCTCTGCCATAAATATGCGCCTATCAATCTCCGACGAGTACGGGGCTGCTGCAAATGGAGTAAAATTCACTGAGAAACGTTGATTACCGTACGTATGCGGGTGGTGAACGGCCAAAGGAAAAGAGGCTGCCTGGGTGCGTCGCCGGGGCTTGATCATGAAATAGTCTTCTTCGAATTTCTTCCAAACGTTGCCGAAACTCCCCCGTTTTTGAAGGAAACTGGAGTCAAAGTGGATTGTGGGCAAATTATTGAGGCTGAATAATGCATATGGAAACTTCCAGGAAGACAGAAGTACTGGAGATTTGCTGGAGATGGCTGTTGAAGATGGAAGGCGGAAGAAAGCGCGACTGACGTCACGACTTTGGCACCACGAACAAGACCAAAGCGGTGTCCACCTTGTTCCCGATTGGCTCCCGGCTTGCTCCCAACTTGCTTGAAACTCTGATATCTCCCTTGGCGGCGTCCGCCACAAGGCCAAACTTACTAGTTTCAACTGTATATGTTTGCTTTAGTTCGTCGGGAGTCAACCCTGAGAACACCGGCGTAAATTTTTAACTATTTAGACTCATGCAAAATCTTTGTTTCTCCCGTCTGCGACCGTCAATATCCCGTTTCCTGCTCTCTCTTACCAAGTTCCTTGCCGGTCGCCTGCTCATGGGTCGTCGGAGTATTTTTATCCGGTTTACTTGTTCTTGGTTACTCAGCACCATTTAGCAGGTCCGAGCTCGTCGGTGGTGCTTACTGAGAGACACGTTACTTATGGCATACTTTCTTTCGTCGTCTTCGAACTCTTTGGCGATGTCTCCTCGAGGTTGAAAACTCGCTCCCACTCATTGTGACAGCGGAAAATCGTACGCATATGTTTTCAGTTCCAACCAGTCTCTGGCCAGGACTGACGCGACTTGCACGCTGGTCCCGGTGTGAAGCGCGGAGGACGGAGAACAGATTTTCTCGACACCTTCTACCGCTGAGTATATTTCCGTATCCGACCGATATCGTCCAGGGACTCGCATATTCAGCCTGTTTCCACTCGCAGATGTTGTAAGTGACAGAAAGTGCGCAAGTATGTCTTCTTCCGCGTATATTTCGCCTTGCTTTTCGATGGAGATTATGCACTAAACACCAAATGACTAGCTCGAACCCTATGTTGTTTTCGACAATTTACCCGCGTGAAACCGAGTAGCCTTACCTCGCTTCGTAATGTTATCAAAGTCTTCTCGTACAAACCTTGCCTCCGTGGGAATGTTCCTCCACGAAGCCTGCTTCTTCCTTCTCGCACAAGAAAAAGAACACGGAGGGATCTCCAATTTTAAACTCCCAGTTGTAGCATTTTTGGTCGCTCGCTCCATGGGCAAGACGGAGTGGATCCGGATAGTGGAAATTAGGCGAATCCTGGCGAAACTCATGTAGCTTACGCGTGGGTCCGTTTTATTTGAAATGGAGCGGTTGATGGAGGCAGAAAAAATACGCACGATTGAGTAAGTCCAATACTTCATCCTTCAATAATATTCGCTGATACAAAACCACAATGGCATACGATCACTGTCAGCTACATCTCACGGAAGGACAAGATACACCAATGGCCTACGTTTACAATGCGAGCGCGCTCATCCGAACCCTTCGTGGAGAAGAGTTTACCGACTCCAACTCGCACATGACCGACGCCCGGGGGCACGAACTAGCCTTTAACTCTGAGCTAGTTACATTACGCGCCATGCAGGACGTCTACAACGGCCTCACCAAAGAATACCACAAAATCCTGGAGCAGGAAATACTCTTCGGCGAGCCGATCCCCCCCGATTTTTCCCAGAGAACGACATCGCCAGTCTATTTGAAGACCCGCGAAACAAAGCAGCCCGCCATTTCCTACCTTTTATATTCTTATGAGCAAGGAGGCTTTATGTTCCTAATGTCTCATGAAGATATAATTCTATTGCAGGGTTGTGAAGTCATCCGTTCCTTCCCCCCGATACATAGCATCGAGATCACTAGGGCGAACCTGCAGTTCGCAGCGACGAGTAGCGGACTGTTCGCTACTTGCAGACACCGATGCGCAGGAGCCCCAGCGCAGCTGCATCTGAATGGCATTTTTTTCTTTTTTCTACATCCTGCATTCATTTTGCGCTAACGGCGAACTTCTGGGATTGCCGAAGACTTTTGAGGCCTCGGAGTGTGAAAGGAAGGGGGTAAATAAAGGCCTAGATTCATTTCAGACCGCTCTGTGAAATCTTCTTTTCATTTCACCAGCGGTGTTCGAAGTTTCTGCTGGCCCAACCGCGAGATCCTATTCGCCTTGCACGAATAACGGCAACATCTCACCCAATATTCAACGGATGAGTTGCGCTTCTGCTTGATTTCGTTGTTGATTGGTCTTATATTCCCAAGCAGTTGATCTCTGCGCACTGAAAATTTCACGGCATCGACATTCCCAAAGATTTATCCGAAGTCGAGGTATCGGAAAAAGTTCGAGAGGGAGATCAAAGCCAATTTCATTCGAGCAGCAAGCGGAGTTTCAAATTAAACGACGGTACTGAAATAAATATGCGAGGGCGGCGTGCAGACGTTCACAGTTCTTTGCGACGACGGCAGTAGCGAGTGCGAAGGGGGGAAGAAGCGCAGGATAAGAGGATGGTAGTAGGATCCATAGAGCAGGAAGGTCATTGTATTACGCAGAACAATACATCACAGCGCCGTTATAGTCTCCGATCCGCCAGGGTGCCCACAAGTCGAGACGGATGCTAGAGCGAGCAGAGACACTTAAACAAATAAAAACACGTCCAGGAACGTCAAGACGCCGTTCCAAGACGGCGAAACGGCCGAGCACGGTGCAGAAGTCACGGAGACTCATTGGCATTGGCGTCAAGATTGGCGTGCAAATAAACAATGGCGAAGATATAAATTCACCGCATAGAGCCGAAAGCAATAAGGGAGAAAGGAAGATCCAAGCGATAAATAAACGGTAGTACAGTTAGATGGACGTTAGAAGAACGACGCAAGACCAGCCGTCTGCTGCGCTGACAATCGCAAGCGGCACGGGAGTACGCCGCACGGCGACAGGATATGCAGCATCAAGCACAGAATCTGTCGAGAAAGGGGTCTGAGCCCATGGAGCAGCAAGGGACGCATGCAAACGGGATGGTGGCGAGAAGAAAGGGTTGGCGTTGTGGGTATGTGTTTGGATGAGGCAGTGCCGGTCCGATATCCGCGTTTCTGCTCCGTTGCGCCATGATAACCCCGCCTTGGCCGACTTCGGCCCACCGACGAGCCGTTGCCGCATCGCATACTCCTACTCCCTCACGCCGCCGTACATCCCGACGAGCCGTACTATCCGTTCGTTCTTTCCTCCCTCACTCTACGTCCCCTCTACTTTCCTGCCCCTTCCCCACCTCGCGCCCAGCGCCCACGCACGACAACAGCCTCTCTCCATCAGCTCCCCAAAACTCTACTTCCAAATATGCACGGTTCGATTGCGGCGAACATGGACCGGTCGAGCCCAAGATGAAGATCATCCACCTGCACGGCTTCAGTGCACAGGGACGCGTCGAGTACCGCACGAGCATCCACCACACCGCGCTCGACAGCGCGCATACCCTCGCGCGCGTCGTGAGGCGTGTTTTAGTCCGCGCCGGGGCTTGTCTCGCAGAAGCGGCGAGGAGCAGGAGATTACCGCGCGACCCTACTGCTATTTATGGAGGTGGACGTGGACCCGGCGCCGTTTGCGAGTTAGTCAGGCGAGGCGACAAAGGGGGTCCACGAGCGGGTGCAGCGCGAGCATGGGATCCACATTGGACGGGTGCGCTCGTCTCGTATTTAATGTCCGCTTCTTTTTCTCTGCCCACAGTATGTTCCTCATCGTCCTGAAGATACACCACAATACCACCATTACCCCCACTGTTTGTGATCTGCACGTGCGCATTCCAGTTGGCTCAATGCGCTCTGCTGACCTACGACTTGCGCAGCGAGCCATAAAATTTCATCGAGTACTCCGTCATATATGGCAATCGGAGGGCCGCCGGATGTATTGTGCGTTTATTCAATTAACTTAGCTCCCCCTTCTCTATCATCCTTATCAGATATCTTCTTCACCACCGTCGCCCAATTTCGATTCAGTCTCCAGCACTTTCACTGCTACGTTGATTTTGGTACGCTTGCCATTTGCCTGCGCTCCGGTCTCCCATCGCTCACCGTCCGTGGACTGCGCGTGCGCATTCCAGTTCGCTCGGTGGACTCTGTTGATCTACGACTAGCCGCAAAATTCCGTTATTAATATATATGGGAGTCGGCGCTTTCCCAGGCGCAATGTGCGATTCTTCACTTGACTCAACTCCCTCTTTCTGTCGTCCCTCCCCGATAGTATCCACCGTATATCTTCTTCACCGCCGTTGCCTAAATTCTAACAAGCCTCCGGTACTTCTATTCCTACGTTCATTTTTGTATGTCATTTATTTACCCGCGCTGTTTTCTTTCCCAAATCCCGCGAGCTCTTTTATCTGATTTGCAGATGCGACGGAACAAACAGAGTGCGCCCTAAGCACGAAAACGGGCGAGGTTCACTCCCTACCTTTACTCACGCCACCATGGCTAATCAAATTCAGATACTTGATTAGCTTTTCTTAAGTTCTGTGCAAGTTCTGTGTGGTAAAGACCGCCACAGGGACTTAAGTTGTAACAGAACTTAAGTCTTGTTAATATATGTATACGACACATTTAGTACCATTCACCATGGGTGATCAGAACTTAAGTTCTCGACTCCAGAACTCAAGATCATCGGGAACTCAAGATCCATGCCACATCCTCCGCAGGTGATAACATTGAGATTGAGGTTGAGAAGCCACGTAGTCTTCACATATGAATGAGAGAAGTTTGCGCTGGGTTCTGTGTGCTCGAAGGCACCTCGTTCACCTTCTCCGTGTCGCGCTCTACACTCCACACGCCATACCGGAAACGCGCGAAGTTGCAACGTGCATAATGCGCACCACATACCTCCCATTCACTCGTGCAGGCAGCCCCAGCTCCAGCTCTGGCTGGAGCTCCATGAGCCCACCCTTATCCGCACACCGCACAGTGGCCGGTACCACCTGCAAATTGTCCGTAGGGAAAGAGCACGCATGAGCCACTGCCCCAAGAACTGCGAGAGCCACCCCGTGAACGCCTAGCCACCGAGAAGCTTGTCGGAAAGTTAGCGGGCGTGCGGAGGAGGGAAAAATACGGGGCTGGAAGGAAGAGGGCAGAACGACGAAGTCGGAAGTGCAGGGAATGCATATAGACGGCGATGGTGGTGGCGAAGAACAAAGCGTGTTCCATCAATGATCCGTCAATCTCTTTGTCAAAACAATAACAATGATGGGCCATTGATGCCAAACATTGCGTCTCTCTTTCACATGAACCACCATCTCCCAACCACCTATTCCATGCAGGGAAGGAACGACCATCATTCTCATCTACTCCTCAGCATCAGTGCTTCGGCCTGACTGTGATTTCTCGGTGTCTTATAACCTTGGCTGTGTGGCACTTTGTGTGGTGTCGCCTTTGCTTTTTAGTGGCAACCCTTCACAGGATTATTTGACATGGTGAAGTTGTCGCATACCTGCTGCAGGTATGTACACCCCTTTCATTCACATGTCATGGTTAGTACTCACAGCGACGTGTTTGCCATGCATCACATTGCCGCAGGCAAACCTCTTCACGTTATGGCGCTCCTGCCGATGTCTCTTGGGACAAAGATAGGTTATTCTGTAACAGAACTTGAGTCCAGCCGCCAGCGGGACGTGCGACTGAAGTAGCTCAAGATCTTAAGTACTTATATAATTTGTGAATAAATCTCAAGTTTGCAATGGGACTCAAGTTGTGGGCAACTTAAGTTCCAGTGAGAGGGGGGGAGGAATATTGAGAGCATGTGGTATATGCACAGGTGGAACTTGAGTTCCTGGAGAGCTTAAGATGTAATGGCAGTGTTTACCATAGGAACTTAAGATAACCTTATTTTATTTCACTCAAATTCAGATTCGCCGATCATCGAAAGGACATCGATACTAGGTAAATACCTCCGTGCTATGTTTCCCGTCAACCGCTGATCATATCGAAATACAGAGCACGTTTCGTTCCGGGGAACTGGCTATGATGATATTTGTGCTTCAATTTCCATTATGCGGTAATCCTCGTCATTCACTGCGCTCATCAATTTCTCCTCGTGCGGCCGTTACTCCAATGCGTATATGTATCATCAATCCCTCCAACATATCCCGCCTCGGCCGCGAGTTTATTTGGCTGACGGCCTTTCACCCATCACGCGCTTCCGCTCACGCTGTGCCCACCCACCTTGTTTTAGTACCGTCCCACAATGGCTTTCTCGTGCGCTGGGGTGCACGGCCTACGTGGTTTCACTGCCTTTCTCGCTGCGCCGCGAGTCATCTACTGAATCGCGGGGTTTGCTGGACCATTGCTGAAATCAGTATCCGCGGACGAGTTTGATTATCCTGCATATTTTATTCCCTCCGCCGACGGGAGGTCTTTCGCTAGCCAGTCGACATTGCAGTGTATCTGCCGGTGGGGTAGGTTATCTACTTTGTGCATGCTGCGAGTTTGCATGGAGCGCGCGCGATGTCTCCCGCGGCCAAAAGGGGACGACTCCGCGTCCATACACCGTGTCCAACGCACGTTGACCATCTCCTTCATGCCATGCCCTGCGCTCGCGCTCGCAATATGGAACTCGTGCGTCGTCCGTTTCATCCTCGTGCGCTACTGCTGCCGTTCTACTCACAAATACCGACGTCGACATGCAGGTATATCGTTTGGGAGTTGGTGCGTGCAAGATGTATTGTGTGTCGATCCGGTTCGTCTGAACCCACGAGCTCTCTTCTCGTTTTATATTTAATTTGCAGATGCGACGAGGTTCCCCTTATGCTTCACGAAACACGGGCGAATTTCGCTGCCTTTAATCTCTGCATCAACGATGACCAATCCAATTCAGGAACGCCGACCTTCAGAGAGTTCGTCTAGGTAAATAGCTCCGTGCGATGATGTCCCACGCCTTGATATCACCGGGATACAGAGCCCATTTCGTTCCGTGGAAGCCCACCGTTACTGGGACTAGCACTGGGATCGGGAACACGATGCTTCGGGCACGTGTATTTCGCCGATGATATTCGCCGCTTCACCTGTTTTCATCCTAATTCTCCATTAATCCTCATTCACTGCGCCGTTCTATTTTCTTATAATTATTTGGTGGATCCATATTAAATCCCCCTGTGCGTATCCATCATATTGGAGTCTAGTGCGCTAGGCGGCAAGGGGAAATGGAGCGTCCCAGTATGGATTTGCCGGTGAATGTAGTAGTCTATTCTGTGGCGGGCACATCCCGGCTCTATGAATATTCGCATGGCGACTGTACGGTCATAGCGCTGGGCGACCGCCTTCATCCTCCTATTTACTTGCAACAGATCCCGCGCCGTTCATTTACGATGGCCTTCTTGGAGTTGCCCGGGACTGCGCCTTCTCCCAAACTCTGCAAGTGCGTTTTTGTAGAGCTATTCCTATATCATGTGTTGGCCTAATCTTGGGAATAGCGCAGTTTTTCTCCAACTTCTTCCCTGCTTTCTATCTATTCTCACCTCCCTTCCCATTGTGCGCGTTCCTCGTGAAAATGAAGCAACTTCCTGCCCTCAACTTTCATCCCATTCCGAGAATTTCTATTGCGGTTCGTCGCTGTGCATGCACTTATTTCTGTCGGCCTTGTACTGACAGGGCGCATCCTGTTGAATCAGTCACATCCACCCCGCTCGTGCGTATTCATCTTTTCCGCATACTATTCCCTAACTTGAATACGCGTATGCACCCAGCCGAAAACATTAGGATTATGCAGTTAATGGTAGCTAGTGCACTCTGATGGAATTAAATGGGTGTTTAGTACCCACTGACAGTAACCGACAAAGGACGAAGATAAAGCAAATATAATGCGGAACTTGAACATTAGATATGTTTGGACATTTTGAAAAATTGTAATTATATGGACTGTATGTGGTCGCAGAAGACTGAGTACAGTATTGTTATTTATAGGGGCGTAAGGCCAGTGGCCGCTGATGCTCGCCAATGGTTGAGTTTATTTTATTGAGGCTGGCTCATATATTCAGGTTTGTTTTTCGGCAAAGCTGTAACCTATTAATATTTTTGGCCGTAATCATTAGTGGGATCCGAATTTTTCCACTGCAGTACCAGTGGACACTGACCCCCTCCTTTCCGCATCCAGTAGTCGCTGATGTGTGAGGCGTGGATAGGGCTCATGTGAATAACACTCATCAGTATAAGTGTTCAAGCAAGACCTGACTTCTGGGGGTGCCTGGAAACACTTCAAAATTATCTGGTCAATAGTTTGGATGGAGAGAGCATTCTTGAATTACCACCTCAAAAGATTCAGCAGGTTCTAATTTCGACTTTAGTATATGGCTACAAGAGACACACCCATGTTAAAATGATTCAATGCCGACTCATTGATGGGTTTCTGCCATCTGCACCCAGTCTCTGTATATGGTTGTAAGTAAAATACTCGCAAGTGAGAGAATCAAATTATCAGACCCTATTGAAACGGCCGTTATGCAGGGGGCGGGCGGAACCTGTCCGTCTTGAGGCTCTCATACACCGTCTCGCATGTTGTAAATTCATCTTCAAGTTGTTGTCGAGCATGGGAAAAACACAGGAATATTAGCAATGCTTGCTGCAAAGCATAGCTGATACAGAAGTCAAGATGGCTTTCAACTTCACAAGGAGTGAGAGCGAGAGCGACAGAGCCGGATTTTGTTCTCAGCCGAATTACGAACTGTCGCGGCAAACATCGGCTCAAATGCCGAACTAACAAAGCCGGAAGATTTTGGCGGAAGGAATCACTGCTTAGAGCGAGTAAGAGAAAATGGTGGAAGAAAGTGAATTGAATGGGAATCCTGCGTACCTAGATGCTCCAATTTGCGCCATCTTTTTACAGAAGGTTCTTTCAGCGTGTTTACGCATGCTAGATTGATTTCCCTTGAGCCTGGGCGACTTGAATGCGGCGTGGCACAAGGAACCGCTAGGCGTCACGGAGGGGTGCCAAAGTCGACGGTGGTGTCGCGGATGGAGAGTTTGGGGTCGAGGTTGTTAGACCTTGGACCTGCGTTTCACACATTCAACTGGCCAAAAGGTAAATAGAAATACAAGGGTCTTGATGTGAGGTTCAGGACCAGAACTGTAGACAACGGGAGCTACTCCCGAGGAAGTCCAATAAATATACGCATGGGGACATTTATCCTGTGACGCGAGAATGCGCAAAACACGCTAAAAATGCACATACAGTCAGCTGTATATACATGAATTTATGAAACAAATGGGTGGACTCACTCAACGTTATTCAAAATTAGAGGATCTGAGCATGGAATTCAATCCAGATGCAATGGAAGAATGGAAAACAACATTTGGAATTACAGTCAGCTGAATAAAAGACACATGAATTTATGGAACGAATGGGTGGGCTCACTCGACGTTAGGGCGTGGTGTTCGAAATTCGAGGATCCGAGTATATGGAACTCAATTCAGACGCAACGGAAGAACGGAAAACAAGGAAGACTAAAGAATGAAGACTGATTTTAGTAGACTGCCCGTTCTGTACCCCAGAACAGATGGCTATGTCTTGGAACCTACTAGGATATGGCTGGGGTAGGTTCCAAGACATAGCCACTGATAAAGGTACGTCCCAAAAATAGGACTCAGGTCGCAGCACTCGCACTGCGGACCCGCGGCATTACAGGTGTCAGGGATTTCGAGAGGCGAATTGGATGGAGGGCTGAAATAATAACGCAACAGACTGTTGATGCTATAACACATCATGGGTAGGGGTCCTAGGAGATCCAATGGATCAGTTACCACTCGCTGAGTGGATGGGGTTGTTACGATTCGGATTGAGCAAATCGATAAGAAATTGACTGAGCACTAAGAAACGCCCGTGAGCGATTTATATTGGTACGTTCGTGTAGAAGGGGGCTAGAATAGCAAAATATTTGCAATCTTCGACACAGCTGCGGCAACCCAGGTAGGTAGGAACGACAAATGCGCAGAGTTAGGGCACAAAGAATTCTGCAGACATACTGGGGTTGCCGATAACCCACGCAGGTGTGGCATACACCTTTTTGAAGGCCAGAGTTCGTATATGGCGAAGATTCGGGCGCGTGATGCACAAGTGGGCACGGTTCAAGTCAGCAGTGCGCAATGACTCCAAAATGGAGACACCTAGCCGCCGTTGACTTGAGCGCGCTATCGGTGCACTTCGCGGCCATGGATGCGCTGTGCTCAGCTCAATACGACGCGGGAATATAGCGTTGGTGGAACGATCGCGACGCGAGGGTGTGGCTATATGGGCGACGACAGGGGATGGGTATGAGCGAGCGGCTTTGACAGCAGTAGAAATGGGACACCTGGCATAGGGAAGAAGGGGGGACATGGCGAAACTCGCCGAGGCTAAAACGAGACCAAGCCGGTATCAATTGGCGCGGGATCAAGCAGACCAGTCAACCTGGAGCCCGCGCTACGTCCCCAAACTGGTCTATCATCTCCTCGGCACTCCTCCTTGAATCCCCAAACGAAAACGACGGCGATTGATAGCCGGGAAAACATGTAGTAGGCCAGATTAGTGCAGAAACAGCAATTAACTATTTAACGGACGCACCGAAGCCGCCGGGAGCTTGCGACGATGAGCCAACTAGAGTTTTCAAGGTCGCGGAATCCGGATATGGCGCCGGCGAAGCGATCGGGACGCGCAGGTGTGGCGGTACGCGCAATGGCGTGGAGATGGACAAGCGAGCCGTTGTGAGTCCAGTAAATCCGATGCACTAAGCCTAGGGATAGAGAGGAGACACGGGGTGATTCACTGGAGCTATAATTATGCCAAATCGATGAGGATCCGCACGGGGCCAGGGCGAATAGTTGAAAAAAGAGTGAAATTCGGAATATAATTGCATACAACGTACCTGAAGGACCAGTAATAGAGAGTTTGCGCAGAAGCCACCGGAGCCATGTGGTGGCTTTTTGGCTGTGCGCAACTGGATGGCTCCACAGCCAAAATATGACGTCAATGGCTCCGTGGAGCCACCCGCCTGCTATTTTTGCGCACGGCCCGAAAGCCACTGGGTGGCTCCAGTGGCTCTTGCGCAAACACGCTAATATCCCCAAACCGACCCATTCTGTTCAATACACCCATACCCCGACCCCATAACGCAGACGACGACGAACGAAGGCGAAACGGGCAGCTGAGACCGATTGGCGGAACGGGAAATCTCCGTGGGTCAAAATTTCGAGGTGGAGAGTACTTTGGGGATTGGTCCAGGGGCGTCGCCGGGTGGGTATAGGGGATGGATAAACCAAGAGCAGGGAAGGGCAGGAGAACGGCGGGGAGGACTAAAAAGCGGGCAGAGCAGGCACAGAGGGCGTATTTTTGAGCGTACAGGGAAGAATGGGGACACAGAATTGAGTTAGGGTCGTGTAGAACGCATCGGTGGTGGCTGCAGGACAATTCCGAACAAGTACGGACTTTTCGAGACGAAAGCGCGGGCGGAGATGGCACTTGATCCAGAGAAAAGGTCAACTGGCACAGAATCTTGAGTGGATATGGTAGAGAAGGATGACCATGAGCAATCTGGGTAAATATTGGCGCTTAAGGTGGACGGTGGGGAGCAGCAGAGGCGGACGATGTCTCGCCTGGTGGTGGTAGCGAGGAGAGAGCAGATAAATAGGCACATACATTGATGCCGGGAAATGCCGGCGCCCGGGAGTGTGGGGAAGAGCGCGGCCGGAATTATACGGTGGCGGAATATTTTCTTGCGGCGGGCATGAGTGAGCGGGTGGACCGGTGTGCAGGAGCCACGTGTTGCGTGCGCGTCAAACTCAGATGGGCGAGGATGGCGCGTGGATGCGCGGGTGGGAGCTGCACAAGGGGCCGCCAATTCGCGAAAAATCTACCCGGGGTCGGTTTTTTTTTTCCAGGGGACTCGGTGACCCCCCCTCCACGTGCCATCAAATTCCCTTATTGGGATAGCCCAAAATATGTTTTTCTCCGCTGCGCTTGTTTTTTTCTGTACAGGGTGACTGAAGTATCCATCCTACATATGTAGGTCATAGTTGGGGTAAATTTAAGGTTGCGAACTGTTAGATTTAAACACCTCCCAAAAAGGGCAGTGATCCCATCAAAGTGCCTGCGAGCAGCTGAGCCGTTTAAATCACACAGTTGAATGAACCATGCAAAGTCGCACAGCACCTCAGTATATTGGCCGGATGTGCTGAATCTGACACTTAGATTTACTCAATAATTCACTTCTCTTCTGATTGGTCCAGCACATCACTTTCTTACCATGGCTCCTCGGCGAAGTTCTCGCGCTGCAAACAGGACTTCTACGTCTTCTGCTTCTTCTCCTGGTTCCGCCGCCAAACAGAAAAGCGCGTCAAAGAAAAGGGCAAAAAAGTCCGTGACTGCGGCAAAAGCCACATCGGCCGCTCCACCACTATCAACTTTAGATGTTCCCACTGGAGCGTCTCTTCTTGCCAACAGCACAGAGACAACCGTTCAGTGGTACAAGTCGCCTCGCATAAAAAAAGGATACGGGAATTATGTCAAAAGCGGTAAGACATGGGTAGTGGACTGGACTGCGGAGGACCGTTTGTATGCGGAGATTTCTGCCGATACCTTCGACGCCATCACTGAGGCTACGCCCCTGGCACTCAGAGCTTTTACAGCCTACAAGTGTGAGCACCTGAAGCGAGGTTTTTCCACTGCCGAAGGTGTACGGTCTTCATTTAAAGATTACTTCGAGCGGTGAGTTTGGTGACACTTCGTACCACTGGTATGCGCTCCGTTAAAACACTTTGCTAGGGTCCTGGGATGTCAGGGAGAATTTTGGAAGTATAATGGGCACACCAAGAAATGGGAGGGTAATCCCGTATTCGAGAGTGGCTACAAGACTTATTACGAGTCGCTGAAGAACCGCGCTAATCGAACCGCGACCACAACCCAAGCTCTGCCCATGCTTCCCGCAGACCTGAAGCTCATAATGAGCTATCTGGACACCGAAGAGGCTGCGGAATACTTCTCGTTGACTCGCAGACTATATTTCAAGGCTTTTGCGACTACGGCCTTTGGGCTCTGGACTCGGTACAGTTATTGTAGTGTTCAGCTCCACCGAAACATATTTTTGGACTTGTAGGAACGATGAAATAATTAATCTCCAGTTCAAAGACATTAAATTTGACTTGCGCTCGTCGAAGACTGGAATTGCGTACCATGAGTTCTCCCTAACATTCCGCAAAACTAATAATGATCCAACAAAAGGTACGCTCATTATTTCAAACTTGCATCGATCCCAACCTGTTTGTCCTTTCAAGTTCAAAAATTCCAAATTCCCCGCGACAATGAGCATCCAGAGATCGACTGCTTTACTCACATCACACTTTGGAAGCAACACCAAGAGGGATTGCTCAAACGACGACTCAGTGGCTCAGATTTCGTTTTCCCTGCAATTGCATCGACCGGTCAGCTCAAATTCGGGGAGCCCACAAGTCGAACCGGCTTTGAGGCATTGATGGACGATATTGTCGAACGGTCCAATATAATGGAAGATAGGAATGGGAAGTTCACGACACATTGCTTTCGTCGTGGTGGTGCGCAGTATCGATTCATGTGGGCAGACAGGAAGTGGAGTTTGAAGGCGGTAAAATGGTGGGGCGGATGGTCGTCAAGCGAGAACGTAAGAATCGTTTTGATTCTCAATTTTTTGCTACTCATTGGCCTCCCAGGTCGGGACAATTATGCGCTATCTCCTCGACGAACTCATGGCATATGAGGAGGGCTTTTCTGATATCATGATGGACGACCGCGCATATGACCGACATGAGACATTCATGGGGGAGGACGATGATCCACAGGCGGCTGTATCGAAATCAGACCTGGTAAAGTTTGAGGACAACCTTATGCGGAAAATCGGGAGCTTGTTGGCCTCATACGGGACACCCTCAAGTGAGCGTGTTCTGGCTGGACTAGAAAAATTATCGGCTCACTTCGCGCAGATGCATCTCCCACAGCACCTCCAATGCTGGTGGTAGGAACTCAAGTTCCAGCAACGACGGCCAGACAGCCCGAACAAAGCTCACGGCATTCAACACCAGCGTCCTCAGAACTGGGTAATTCGACATTGGGTCCTCCTGAGATCACTAGCCCTTCCTGTATCCCTCAAACGAAGACACTGGACGATGCCCTTGATTACTGGCAGCATGGAGCGCCAGAGAAAGGCCTCACGGTGCCCTTGAGCGAATGGTCCCAGCGTTTCAAATCCTCACAGTATGCTTCAGAGGCGGTGAAGCTCGGGAATATTCGCTTCGTCTGCGAAGAGTACCTTATTCAATGCGGCAGCGACAACAACAAATTCGACAACATGTACCCAGGATTACGGAAGAAATTTACAAAGCTTATGATGGCTGTTAGGACGGCTCGGAAGCTTCGGGGCGAGACAAAGGCACGGCGCAGTCATAAGTAGTTTGTCCTCTAGATTTTGAGGAACTGGATTCCAATAAATGCACCGCTGTTCTCCGAGTAACTGAATTGTAACTATTGACAATATATACCAATTGGAACTGTAGGAATTGAACGGTATAGTGGACGTGAAAAATCGGTTCATGCTACCAACCGTAAGGTACCCACACTTCATTTGGTGCTTAAATTCAGAGCGACTATGTGCCGACTCTGTAGTGACTATGTGGAAATTTAAGAAAAATTCAAGAGGAATTTAAGCGAACTGAAAAAAAACATTATTCGATGCCCATGCTCTGTGGGCCTGTTCTAAGCCGCTCTATTTTTTCTTTACCCGATGTTTTATCCTGCAGTCAACGGATTATATTCTTTGAGCAGTGGAAGACGACTTATGAATTTATTTACTGGTCCACGCAAGCCATTCAGCTTGGTAGCTGCTAGATGAGCCGGTGTAAATTTCGCACAAACCAGATAAATGTCGGAATTAAGCAGTTGGTTTCAATGGATCAGGGTGTTGAATTTATACAGCCTATATCTGTGGCTAGAAACGTTGAATACGAACTGTTGAGAGCCTTCATTTGGAACATGGATTCGCAACGGTTGGGGAGTTTGCCTTGAAATGTCGGTTCTGAACAGTTGAGAGGCTTTCCTGGAAATGTAGATTCTAAACAGTTGAGACGCTGGCTTTGAAATGTGGATTCTAAACAGTTGAGACCCTTTGATAGTTTCGGATTGAACTGTTTGATCTGCGCACTCTGTTCTATCTGGGCAGTTTTCATTGTTGCCGGCGTCGGATGTTCTTATTATATTTCCCTATTCCCTCCCAGAGCCGCTGCGAAATAAATAAGAAGGATGGTTGCTGATTCTGTCACAAAGGGCTGAAGTGGAACGGACTGTGTCTCATGTTTTGCAAGGCCTCGTACTCGATTAAAGCTGACCCGACGTAGCTGAAACAAGATAGATGGGTGTAAGAAGACTTGAATAACAGCACTAATCCATTAGATTTGCTTCGTCCACCCTCCCCCACGGCAGAGAAATTCCATGGTTTGGTTCACTTATTATTTGGCCACTGAACTACTGGGCTGCATGCGTTGCTGTTTTGGTTGCAAACGACTGAAATGGAATTGCCACATTCAGACCATGTCTCACGGTTTGCAGCGCCTCGTACTCGATTAAAACTGACCTGGTTTCTCTCGGCTCATGGTGCATGTCTGTTGTCAAGTTTAACCCGATTGGGTCAGTGTTCTCCCTTAAGCCCTTATTAAGGGTAAAATTTTTGTTTAAGCCCTTAAGTCTTATTAAGGGTACTTAACTTAAGGGTATGTTAAGGCCTTAAGTATCACGTGTCATATATTACTCCATGATAATAACCTCTCTATTTTATTTAATCTCTTCTTTACTTCTCACTACCTGTGTGTCTATATGCATCCCGACGGACAAACAGCTATCCTACTGTTGCCAAATCCTGCTTCAATCAGGTGGATCATTGATTACTGCCATCCCATTCCCCTCGGATAGGCTAAAGTGTATGACAAGGAAATCCACAGCCACTGTAGTTCACATGGGTTGAAGTTTCCTTTCCTACACGGCAGAAATACCTTCAATAATTGGGTGTACAAGTAGGTCAAGAAAATTGTGCGATCAAAATATAATGATGCCATCATTAAGCCTTAATTAAGACCTAAGAAATTCTAGACCACTTGTTAAGCCCTTAAGTTAAATGCATTTTAACCCTTAAGTCTTAGGTAGAACACTGGATTGGGTTAAACGAGACTTAAACGCGGGTCGCTATCCCTGAATCATGATGGCAGTTGTGACATGCCGTGAGGCCGGCGTTTGACAGAAGTATTGATTCGGCATTCCGGCGAAGATATCACGTGCTTCTGTGTCCTGCCTCGGTCGAGCCTGTATTAAATTCAAGAGAGGTTGGGGGAAGAATCTTACCACCCTGAAAGCTTCTTATGTTGCCTTTAAATACATTTTACGCGTCAAAATTCTTTGGCCAGACGATTCCCAATAGCAGCGAAGTGAATTTGACGCAAGTCGGTCAGGCCTTCCTGAACCTTCAGCACCGCCCGAAACTCGCGATTTCCTTCCAACCTTTGCTTCGACGCCTTTATTAGCCCTGAGGTATGTCGGCCTTGATTCCTCTTGAACTTATTTGCCCTTCTTGATTCAGCGCTTGACTTGCGGCTCCAGGATGTATTTGCTGCCGGCCTGCTTCCATGGCTTCGATGCTTCACCGCCCCTGGTCACCAGGCGATCGCTACCGCATCCCAGGCATCAGAATTAACTTCAAACCTTCGACGCTTCACCCCGTTCTCGCGACTTTGCCTCGATGATTTTTTTTGTTTGTGTGGTATTCATTTCGTGAGTCGGCGCATCCGCTCTCGGTTCTGATTTTCTCGTTGCAGAACTTGAGTCCTCACAACGTGCCGCACAGACTCCAACTACGACGACCATCAGCGGAACTGCATCCCTCAACTCTTAGGAAATTACTGTCCTCTTGGTATGGGTTCAAAGTCAGCTTCGTTGCATGGTGAAACTGACCTCTCGCCTTCTTTGCAGCCCCGATTCAAACCCAAATCTGTCTCGCTGCGTGGATTCCACCAGGGGATTGAATTTAAACCAATCTTGCTACAAAACTTTCTTTAAATGCACATACTTACCGTCTCTTTCGTTCATAGATGTTCACTGAGGAAGTTGTCGTCAACATTACCCTGTTACGAATCCAGTTCGGCCATCGAAATTAAATGCATATTCAGGGGGCATTCCGTGTCCCGATGACACTCTGACTGATCTTCGTTGGTACCCAGTGCTTTGCCTTCAAACGTATTAAACCGGACTTCAAACCCATTAAAGAGGAACGGAAGTATCGCCACGATTGATGAATCCCCTCCGACTTGGCTTAAGCTGGGGCCATCTCAACGGCAAAAACTTAAGCTGGAGGATAAGCTGAGCTGGCTTAAGCCACAGAAAATAAATAAAAGTACACTAGATATACACGGTATATACAGAGTTACTCCTGCTTAAGCTGGATTAATCTCAGCTCAAGCCCGCCCGCCGGTCCAAATCCTTCATCGCATGACGGGTGGAGGAACTGGGGCGTGCCTGCAGACGATGGAGACGGGGGGCATGGGTGAGGGCTGGTCGGACGCGTTGGAATCCTCGAAGGTTGACTTGCGGGCCTGGAGGGGCCTGTCGTAAGCCAACTCAAAGCAAAGCCATAGCCCTCGAAATATCGGGCTTAAGCTGGCTTACCAGGGCCTGAGCCAGTGGGACATCACTGAGTCCAAATAAAATGGATAGAAGTTGCTCAAGACTTGGACAGCTGTCGAACTGGAAGTGAGCCAATGGACCGGAACTAATAGTTATGATTTCGTGCCACTCACTAAGTAGGCCTACCACCACCACCAAACTTGAACGACTCGAACGAGTTGGGTCGGACTAATGGCCGGATGGAATGCAAGACCCAATGGACGACATAAATTTGGCGTTAGATGGAGTGCGAAGTCGAGCCCAAGTAGAAATGCTGCGGGGAAGTCGAATGCAGATGAGAGTCAAGACAAAGAGCGACGATTTGGATGTCGTTGTTTGGCCATCAAGAACAAAGGATTGATTGATGGCGGCACAGTCAGTCACACAACGTCAATCTGTGACACTAGTCTTTCGCTCCTCCGCCCATGTCCACCTCGCCGTCTTCACATTCTCTTGGTGCTGCTAGCCAATCATAGTGCAAATTGGCTGAGAAGTCAACCAGAATGCGACATAATATCGGTTTTCTCAGCCTACCAGTACGGCTGCCACTGCGATGTTGCTGCGATGCCACTGCGAGTCTGTGACTCAGTGGCGACGTTGAGCAGCGAGGTGGAAAGTCTCGTGAGACGGAGCCTGTACTACTCCCCATATGTTCCCTTGATTCATATGTCCCGGTGAGTGTTCATCCTTTTCGGACATTTCATACTCAATACTTATTATTTTACTGAAGACATTTTTCGTGAGCTCTTCTCGAATCTCCACGTATGCTTCAATTATTTGTGTCATGCTGGCTTAAGCCAGAGGAGGGGTGAGTGGCTCTTAGGCCGGCTTAAGCGAGACAAACGATGGCTCTGCCATGGTGGTTATCGAGCGCCGGGAGTGGGCTTGAGCCGAGCTTAAGCCAGCTTAAGCGGGATATATACAGTATATATATAGTGTACTTTTATTCATTTTTCCTGGCTTAAGCCAGCTCAGCTTATCTTCTAGCTTAATTTTTTGCCGTTGAGACGGCCCCAGCTTAAGCCAAGTCGGAGGGGTGACAGACGATTGCGGGCATCAGAATCAAGGTACTTTTTATGACGATGGACCCTCGCTTCGGTGCTCCCTAGTTAGCGGCGACTTTCTCGGCCCTGGATCGCCGAGTTGAACTTCGCTCGAGGTGCGTTTTATTGTGCTCTATTACCCACCCTCTGTATGATTCACGATTCTCCACTTTCACACCCCTTCAAAGCTCTCCTTGGTATTCCCGCGGAACCATCGTGAAATTGCTCTGATCTCGTGTCTGGACATCGTCGAGTGTCAAACCCTGCTTCCAGGTCAGCGTCGGTGGATTCTGTCTCGTAGAATAACTGACTAGCTTGGATTTAGCGCCAATTGTATTTCGCACTATTCCTCGCATTATGGTCCTTGGAGGCTGAAGTTGTGCCAGTCAGGTATTCCGCCGCCGTGTTCACTAGGAACTTTTGAGCTGATTCTCGTTTGAACTAATATTCAGGTTCAAGGATCGGTCCACTGTCCTTTCATCGATCCGCGACCTTTCCCTTCAAAAACCTCGCCTGAACGCCGAAACTACGCTGGTTTGACTCAGATTCGGTGGGGGTCTGTCTGCGTTCCGGGTTCCATCTATATAGTATAAACCATGCAATTCTCTTTCAATTTGCACGAATGAAGGTTAGCCTCGAAACTGCGCACCTCGGATACCGGCCGGGCTTCGCGTGGTTTCTCTGGATGAGGCCAAAATCGGAGTGGGGTGCGCACGCGATTCATCTTCCCAGCGGATCGAATTGTGCACAGCCATCTTTCTTGCGCTTGGTCTTCAAGCTTCGAGTCACCGATTTTTTTTTTCAAGCTTCAAGCTCCAAGTCATCGGGTCCGCGAAGGGCCGAGGCGCACAGGATTGTTTACAGAACGTGATTTTTATTCAAGAGGTACGGAGGGACATGGCGCGAGTCGGGTGGTACGCCTACAGAAGGGGAGGAGGGGATGTAGGACGCGTGGCGATAGGGGAGATGGCCGCGGCGCCGACGGCGAGCGTGCGTCTGTGTGCACGCAAAGTCGTGCCCGGTGATGCAAACTGGACTCGGGGTGCAGCGCAACGCAGGGACCTTCCACTCGGCAGCCGCAGCCACATCCATACGAGCGCACCACACCCCGCGTCAGGTCCCGCACCGCATGGCGCCGAGTGGTGTGCACGGAATAGGAAGGGAGGAGAGGACAGGCGCGGACGGGATGCGATGCGATGCGAATTAGATGAAGCGGGAGGTACGCACCGATTCGTCTTTCCCCACAGACTTTGTGACCTTTCTCTACCTCTACGTGCTCCCATGCGATCACGTTCTACATGGCGCCCACATCAACGGTGTCAGCGCTGCGAGTCCGTATGAGTGACAAGTCAACACGCGCGCGCGACTAGAGAGGTGGGTGATATCAAGGGTAAATACACAGATGAAGATGAATGAGACAAACCATGCAAGGGGCGACGGACGTGGGAGGGTGGGAAGAGGAGAGAGCGGCCGCGGCGGCGCGCGTTGCGTTGCCAACATCTGCGTGTGCACAAGGCGCGGCGAATTGCACGCAAGAACGCGCGCAAGCTGGGCCGAGCGGCTTGAACGTCGTATGTAGCTGAGTAAATTCGTGTTGTGCTCTAATCCTTTTATTCGCAGGGCTCAGGCGTAATTTACTTCGAATCATAGCCGGTACCACCTAGAAAAATCGACAAAAGATGTTCCGCTGCAGTTTCATCCCGCTCTTCGCCTTCCTCGACGCTGTCGTGATCATGGTGGGTACAACGTATGAGCCCGGGCCCAAGTCATGGCCGGAGGAGGGGAAATGTCAACGACATATATAATCTACCTGAGTGCGTCCTTCCCGCCTTCTCTCCGGCTACATAACAAAGACGTTGTAGAACCAGGCCGCGGCGGTCCTAATTTAAACCGAGACCTCGGTTGTTTCGACGAAGCACAAAAGCCGTGATGCATCTTTCACTGGAGCGATTACTGAATAAATACAACATCGTGGACCATCGCCGTAGCTGCAGGCCTGGGTATCAGGGTTTAGGGGTCGACGCATCCCACTCCCATCAGGATTATTTTTTCTTGTTTTTTAATTTAACTATCAGGAACCCGTGCTCCGCACGGAGCCTTTTTTTGAGCAGAAGAATTTTGCTGTCGGTAAACTGGTGCAGTGGTTTTGAGTCGATATGAACAAATGCATGCAGACCTCTCGAGATCATCGGGCTTTAAACAAATTGCCTATGTTCTGATTCGCAATCCCCGAGGGACACGGAAAACGAACATAGGTGAATACAATGAACACCGCCGTCTTGGCGTTCCCGTTACGGAACAATTTCTTTCCTTCGTGCTTTTTCCAACAGTTCAATTTTGTTTCAGACGTTGATTAAAACCATGGTCAAATTAGAACAAGAGCAGATCAGTGGTGTACGGATGAATAAGGTGTACGAAAAAGAGTGCGGGTGTGCGGTGTGCGGTCGTGGTGTACGTTTGTTTAAAGAGAAAGGTGTACGATAAGTTAAAACGTGAGTATATACGGTGAAAACTAAAGAGCACGGTGTGCGATGTGTGTGAGTAAAAGAAGGTGAGTATTGAGTGAACTGTGCATTTAGCCTTGGGTGGTGAACGGGGAAGGGCTGCTGTTAGGGCATCCAGCGTCGTCCTCTTCATCATCGCGTTTCCGTTTGCCACCACTGACAGACTTGCGGGTGAAGATCCAGCGAGGAACAGCTAGTTATCAGCTGTGGAATAACAGGATGACGCTTACCACTGCTGCCGGCCTTACTGGAAGACGCTGCCGGCGCCTTCGACACCGCCTTTGGCGCGGCACCAACAACGGCACCCAAGAAGGAAACCGTGTCGACAGCGGCGCAGAAGCGGTCCACCATTTTCTCGCCCTCCAGCGTGCTGTAAATTCCGGTGAGATATCCGGTGAAGCCGCAATACCTTTTGCTGAACGGAGTAGGCTTCTTCGCATTTTTGAAACGCGGAGATTCAGAGATGTAAGCATAGACAGGGAAAACGGGCTTGTGAGAGAACACAGTTCCCACGGCATCTGTAGTGCATTTAGCATCCTGGAAAGCAGATGTATACTGCTCAGGTGTCGCCGTGAAGGTAGCAGCCTGCTGGTCATCGGTGGTCACGGTGCAAGTTACATGGACAGCAACCTGTTGACACGGGTCAATGGTCCATGTATCATCGCCTTCCGGTGTCACCTGAGGAATGCAGATCTGAAAGATGTAAATATTAGCGTCATAAGAAGAGAGGAGAAAAGACATGGCTAGCCTTTTTAATGTCCCCAACGAACACAAACTTGGCCTCCTCCTCCGGGTCGTCGGTATATACCTCAACGCTGGAATCCCTTTTTGCAGCCTGCGAGATCAATCCCAGATCAATCAAGGAGGAACGGTGGATTGGGTACTGTGTCATACCGTGAAGTCGAGATGGTACAGTCCAGCGGGATACTCTTTCTCGTCGTGCTCGTCTTTGAAGTAGTGAAGAGACCCTTGAATTTCCTCCAGTTTACCGCCAGCGTAGATCATGGCGGTGAAAACGGTCACTCGAGTCGAAGCCACTTTTGGACTCTCAAGAAGGACCATGCCGGTCATGAAGACAGAGGAGGAACGAGCTCATGAGCAATAAGAGACAGGGGGCGAATGCCAAAAGTCAGCCTTTGGCGCCACATTTATACCCAGTCGGTTTGAGCTTGTTATAATTGTTCCAAGAGGTTCTGAGGTGTTCCACGACGTCCGTGTGATTGTGGATGACGACGATCCTTGACGGAGAACGGCAAAAGTGCATTATTTGGCTTGATTGACTTTACAGGCTATCACCTTCTAATCTGTCCAGACGTCGAGAACTGTACTCCTCCAGCTCAGCCAGGTGCTTGCCATCCTTGATCAATAGCCCAATAAATACTTTGGTGCTGTTCTACATTTATCACATTTTTTGAGACACCCTTCAAGTCTCCCCCAACTGCTTGGACACCAAGTCGAATTAAAATGCGGATTAAATCGAATTCATGGAGACTGCTCCGTAAATAATGTAGGGTACAAAATTAATCCAAGAGAACCTCGGGATAGACAACATTAGTCGTTTTAAGTGCAGTAGCATTATCAGGGAGTAGAATCTTTATCTGTTGGCCAGATGTCGCTCGCGATAACGCAACGTAAAGCTGCTCATGAGAGAAGACAGGGACACGGAGGTCAAGGCCAACAATTTGACCGACTTCCCCTGCGATTTATTGATGGTCAAAGCGAAGGTGAGACGAACGGGAAAATGACGTCGGCTGAATTTGAAGGTGAAATCGGTAGTATTGGAAGGAGTAAGGGTGATTCGAGGGACGAGGACAATATCACCGTCATGATCACCACCCATTAGCCTGCATTCAAGTACACACTCCGACATCCGCAGTAAAGTCATTCGGCTGCCATTGCATAAACCACGCGCTGGGGCCAGATTCCGAAGCAGAATTAGGGGGCAACCAACTTTGACAGTGAGTTCGCCAGGAGGCAGGCTTCCAGAGTTTAAGGAGCGAAGGAACTCCACGAGAATTATTTTTTCGTCGCCGGGACCATCTGCGCCTGCCTATTTATCTTGCGCTCAGTTCTGTGGGCAGACTGGTGGCTACATGCCACCCGGCTCTCTCTCCAGAGTGTATAGCCACTTTACTTGCAATATTAATTCGTGTCCCCGCATCCAAAAGGCCAATCTCAATATGCATCAGAAATATTGGCGCTTTCCAGTCCTCTCTTCATTTCCGCTTCACGCCAATCGTTGTGCCGTCACCTTCAGTCACAACACTGGGAGCATCCTCGCCTGCTGCACGTGAGTGGCCAATTGTTGTACCGTTTCTTCGGCTACGATACCAGAATCCTCCTCGCCGTTCTCTGCGTGTGCGATGCCGATCACAGTGTTATCTCCTTCAGCGATCGCACGCGAGTGACCTGTCGCGCGGAAATCGGGCCGACTAAACGGCCTTCCTTTTTGGGATGACAGCGGCCATCATCCGCATCAGCGGCTGGCTCTTGCCGTGTCCTATTTCGGTTCCATTGTTCGCCAACCTTCCGTTTCAGGAGTGCAGGAAGTCAGTAACGGATTTACTGAAGTCGTGGAATGAGTTCACGAAATAGAAGGTACACGGAAGATGTATAATTGCAGAAGTACAAGAATTAATCTGTAATTTAATGCGGGGCAAAAGACTGGTGCCGTATCTGCTGCTTTTCCGGAGACGGAGGCAAAAGACCCTTGCGCTTCAGAGAGGGGTTGTTGGGTAAGACAGGAAATGAAATGGGGGATGGAACTGTCGCATCTGGGGAAGGGGCAGGCGGTAGATCCAGGAGCATGTCCAATTGGGTTAATAAATGGCGGATGTGACCAGCTTCCTTCCCAAGAACCTCGCGCTGAGTGGCGGTTAGACTCCGAACGTTTGCGTGCGCCAGTGAATCACCGAGATCAGAAAATTTCCCAAAGTCCCGTATCTCATACATGCTACGCGCCAGAACTTGCTCTTGGATAGCAGCTGCGCTGTTACGGCTTTGAGTCTTCGCGATCGGTAGCTGTGTAATGCGGCGTGAGTTAACTTGACATACAAAAATTCAGCGAAGATGAGAAGCGTACCGGGGGTAGTTCGTCAGAATCAGAGTCCGATGAACTCGCATCACTGTCGTTGTCGGCGCAACCGTCGTCAACCTGCGCCTCCTCTACCTCGACACAGGAATCATCCTCCATCATGTCTACAACTCGCTCCGCTGCGCACGAGGTCGGCAGCTCAGCCTGCTTCGGTCGGATTGTAATGGTAAGAACAACCTGGGCTTGCAGATCTTGGGCTTCTGCAAGGGACTGAGGTATCGGAATCGCAGGAATTGGTACTCCTTTGCCTCGGAGATCCTCCAACTTGTAGAACGCTCCATGGATGTGTTTGCAAGCACCGCCGCGGCCTTTGAAGTCCAAACAATCGCAGGAAACGGCACCGTTGAAGCCAACTCGGATCGTGTATATGACGGGATCCGTATCGATAGACAGCGCTTGCGCAGAGAAAGCGGTGAGTGTAAGTCCAGCATTGTCGGGCATGAAGACTGGTGCTGAAATCTGACGATGAATGTGCATCTCCCATCCACGCTTCTGGCGATCGGAGTCTGGGACAAAATAAGCCAGCTTGGGAACCGCCGCAATGATCTTCTGGTTTCGTTGGCCGTGGAGAAGCGCCTCACCACCTGGAAGTAATCTGATGTGAGCTAAACGGCGGCTATTCTGCTCGCTGTACATCCGTCGTTCTTTGAATATGGATGGCAGAATGTGCATAATCAACGCATGAATAAGGACGTCTATGCGCAGCCGTCGACCTCCCTTCTGCCATCGCCGTAAGTGGCTGCGTTTGAGGACGCCGTTGAAGGACTCTAGGTGGTTTGTGGTAGGCAATACACCGGCGACGTCGCAGCCCATAAGCTCGGCCGCAACTGTTCGGCCATGATCTGACCAGCTTTTCCACAAGTTCTCGGTCGTCCAGTACATGTCGAGATAGTCGATATGGTCAATGGATTTTTGCGCTGACCGCGGGTGATCTGGCAGGAGCTTCTCCATCGCCTTCCGTTCCGCTGCAAGGAGGGCCCGAGCCTTCGAGATTTCCTGCGTCGCCGTAAGGTCTCGTTCAAGACGGGACATGCGGTTCTTTAGATCTGTAAAGACCTGGCCCTTTCCCTTCAAGACTTTGTTCCGGTGATTTCGCCATGACTGTCGCAGATGGAATCGACAAATCAGGAGCCAGATATCGGGAAAGATCCGAATGAGGGCGGCCCGTTCCTTCAAGTCGGTGTCGGTTATGGCACAGCGGGGGTTAAATTTGATACCGCCACGGCCGTAGAGGTGCGCACATTTGTTCAGCGACGCCTTCCACTTGCCCACTAGCTTCGCAATAATGTCTGTATTATAGCCAGCCGATGATTGCTGATTCCCTGTAGGCGCAGAGAAGAGAAGAAAGGCGATGGGCACCCCCTTTCGGTTCTCGTCAACAGCCATCACAATGAACAGGAGGACACGGCTATCACAGACTCCAAAGGTCCCGTCGAGAATAATCTGCGATTCATGCCCATATTTCCACACTGCCTCGTTCATCTCGTCGGTGGCAATGCACGCCTCGAAGCGGTCGCCTTTCTCAGCGCGACCCGAGTAATGAAAAATTGCGTGGGCCAAAGCGGCGTTGAATTTCTCGGATTTTGGATCAAGCCAGTCGTCAACATTGACCTGCGGGGCATCGGCGGACGATGATGGTTACACATTGTTACACAGAGCAATAACATGAGAAATTGAGACATCACGGGCAAGAATCTCGTGTTGGTCGCTCATCCGAAGCGACAGAGGTGCCTCCAATGACGACATTAGTTCACCCCCTGGGGGATGATCCAGGCAGCTGGGATTTTCTTGAAATGGTGATTAAATCCCCTGAGGAGGCCGTCCCCGTCGAGCGGATAAATGCAGGCATTAATATCGCAGGTCCACCATGTTTTGAAGGAACTGGTGACATCGACAGAGGAACAGGAACCATTCGAAGAAGTGAAAGACTTAACTTGGCATCAAGCTAGTCCTCCTCCTGGACCAGGACAAGTCTTGGCAAGAGATATAAGAAGAGCTGCCAACTCTCAAGGATCCAGACACTGGCATTCTCGCCTCGTTGAGCAATGTTCTTTACCACGCACAAGGTGATTGATAATTACTTTATCTATTTTCTTGCCTGTGCACTTTAGCTGCTGATTCTAGTTTCATCGTCTTCCTCCGCTTCTTGCTTTCGTCTTGGTTGCCGTCCTCGCGACACCAGGCTTGGCTCAGCTTCAGGTTAGCTGCCTCAGGGGTGTACAGTTCAACTGCACGAGTTTCTATCCAACGTTCTGCGCGTCAGTTGGAAATATTTCGGTACGTTGGGAATCGGAGATGCGCCGTGCGCGCAATGAACCTCATTGATCGGCTTCACCCAGGTAAATGCTGGCAACACCGTCACCGCCTGTTTCAATAACAATCCCGGCCAGCAATGTGAGTGAAATGAAGGGACACTACTTGGATGTTTCTGACGTGTTGCAGGCCTCCTGACCGCGTTCAACAACGTCAAAGGACCCAGCACCATTTCTACTTTCGACTGTCTCAATACCCTTCAGCTGTCTCGGTAACCCAGACGTTGAGGCATGATCGGCCCGATCGGAGTTTCAATAAATATGAGAAAAAGATGGGCCAAGATCATTCCTCAACGTCTGGGGCAATTGGTATAGCAACACCCCATCGAGTCACACATCTCATCCCTCCGTCCCTCCCCCCCCCCCCCCCCCAATGTGCTGCTGGAACTCATCCTAGCAATGCACAGATGTATTCTGTGAGGTCTGACAGCTTGCCCCAATTTTTTTAGCTCCTTCTTGAGGTGCAGAGGGCCGTTGTAGAATTTCATGTTTTTGCGCTTGATAGACCCGCCTGCACTATAAAAACACCAAAATGTAATCATGTAGCTACCTAAGTATATCTAGCAGCTATAAAAGAGTAGTTCTGCAGATATCTGAGGGGTCTAAGGAGGCCCTAGGTCGAATAGAGCATTAAATGGGCGTAGGTGTGACATTCGGAGTGTGACTCGATGGGGGTGTTGCTATACCAATTGCCCCAGACGTTGAGGAATGATCTGGGCTCATCTTTTTCTTCTATTTATTCAAACTCAGCCGGATCATTCCGAAACGTCTGGGTTACCGAGACAGACCCTTCAGGTGGTCTCTGCGATTTGTCCCATGGTGCGTAAGCGTCTCGCACATTTCACTTGGTAAAATATCGATGGGATGGAGATCAGGGCGGTACAGGCCAGCTTTTGGGTGCTGCCTTCGAATTTTCCATCGACCCCAACAACGGGGCATGTGGTATTCCCCCTGGCGACTGACTTTTCAGAGAGCGGGAGAATTGGAAGAGTCAGCAGCAAGAGTAGTGATTGTTATGTTCCGCTTGGACACAATGGAAGATATTTCCTGTTTTACTTTCCGGAACCTGTGTTCAAACTCAGGATAGGCGACGCTCTCCGTCCCACCTCTTGTATATCTTTGCCATCAGGCTTTCCAGAGAGTGGGCGGAGAAGATAGGATTTCATGGGGTTCTTGGCCAAAGCTTCCTGTGCTATCTTGCGCTGCCGTGTTATCTCCCCGCTTTCTGTCCATTCTCACTCTTCACAGCGAAGTTTGACGCAAGCGTCCGCGTCGAAATTTTTATCTTGTGCGTCTGGTGGCTCCTGAAATAATATCTGGGTTCATTTCCCGGCTCTGATGGCTTCAAGACTCGCTTTTGGTCCTGATGGCCATAAAACCATTCTTCCAACTCATGTCGTGGAACTTGTTGAAATATTGGCGCAAATTCGCTGCCAGCTCAGCACAGTGGTCGATGTTTCAATCTGTATCTCTAATCTGGTCAACTCGGCAACCACAAAGCATTCCCTGCTATTACTCCGCCTCCAATCCTAGGTAAAGTGTCGTCTGCGGATTCATTGCTTTCAATTCAAGCAAGAATGCACCCTGTTAACGGCAGAATATTCGAACAACCTTATACCTGGATCATATGAGTTGAGGAATTTGGAGACGTGCGAAATAATACTGGGCAAAGAAATTATTAAAGGTGAGTGGCGTCTCTTCCCTCCTCTCGGCAATTTTGTCTCGGAAGGTACGTTCGGAGAGCATTCCTTATTAGGCGCAGATTTGGATGCTTTACGGGTGTTGGTTGAATTCACGAGTTCCTACAGGTCATCATGAGCTGTAATCGTCAGAGTTGAATATTAATTCGAAACGACTGAAACGTGCGCACTTGTATGCAACATACAGGATTCTGCCAGTTTAGATTTGCAACGCGGCCTCACCGACTTTAATCGCAAGGTCGCTGAAATTGAAGTGACAGAGTACCCTTGAACCGGACTCAGCATCTATATAGATAACTCCTGCGTGTATTGTATACATCTATGGGTATCAGAACCTTAAGCGAGCGACTAACGTTCTGACCCGATGAGACATCGGTACGAGTTACGCGTCTAGGCGAGACTAAATTACAGTTTATTACACGTCATCCCAAAAACATCCGTCGGGTCTCCAGCTCGAGGCAAAACACCTTGTCCTGCAGACGGTGCATACCCGCCAAAAGCTCAGCGTTCTTTGCCCGAAGCTACAATGTATGGCTTGCTTGATCTATGAAAAAAAAAAAAAAACTCAGCTCCTGGTCAAGTGCACGAGTCGCAACATAACACACAGAAGCGCGTCGTAGGTGTGTTCCCTCCCGACCACCTGAATGGTGGCGGGCCCATCGAAACCTTGGAGCTTCAGCCGGACTGGGAACTGGTGAAGTGTTGGGTTTTCGAGGTAGATGAGGAGGAATGGATACGGGGCTCCAGCTCAGCTCTCATTATGAGAAAATCACCCCCTGCAAAAAAAGTAAATTCTAATTCAATTAAACCAAATCTCCTCCCACATCGTTAAATCTGCTCCCGCATCGTTTAAATCTGCTCCCGCAACGATGCGGGAGCAGCATAGCCACCCAAAAAAAAACCCTTCAAAAATTTCAAACCCCTGCAAAAAAGGAAAATTCCAATTCAATCAAATCAAATCTGCTCCCGCAACGATGCGGGAGCAGCATAGGGCCAATCCCCACGCTACACCGCAACGCGCCGTGCGGCGCCCGGACTCAATCCCCGCCCCCTAAACACTACTGCGCGGCCCGTACTACCATGTCTCCGCCCCCGCCCCCGCCCCCGCCCTCGCCCTGTCCGCGCCACCCGCCTCCCGCCGTGCCGCCCGCCTCCCGCCGCCATCACGTCAGCGCGCACTGCCTAACCCGCACCCTATGCACGCCGGCTTCTGCCGCTGCGCCTTCCCCACATACCGCTCACTACGCAAACCCTATTCTGCCTGCGCACTGCGGCACTATACTGTGCGCCGCACGGTACGGAAACTGCCGAACATAAAATACCTACAACTAACTTGTGACTAATACGCCGCCAACTCCACGCCCGTTCAGACACTACACGCCGCACTCTGCGCACGCTGCGCACACTCCAGCCGTCCTATAGCCATCTCGCCTGCGCTCCACTACAGCTTGCATCACTGCGTCCGGCCGGCATCACGTCCGCCTCCATGTATGCAGCTGTTTGTCGTCTTTTCTCGCGACACTACCACCATCGTGGCCGTCACCGATCAGCCTCTCGACGGGCCCCTTCCGACCGCCCCAGATGCATTCTAGAGTCCTTCCTACCCCCTCTCATAGCGTCGCTCTTACTCTCGGCAACAACTCCGCCCGCTGCGCACTTTTTCGCCACCCGTCATTTCCGCTGGATCTCTGGGCTACCCGATGGCTCCACCCCCCTACCAAACCGTACATGCCCCCGGCCGATACTGTAAAACGCCCTACAACTTCAAATTTTGACCCACCAGTCCTCGCCGTTCTGCCAATCGCGTGCCACTCGACCGCAGCCGTCGTGAACCTCGCGACGGCGCGTTTCGCGGTCTCTTATCGTCGTGGTGGATCGGACCTCATGGGAGACGTATATTCAACGGAAGGCAATGATTTCTGGGGGTTATGAGGCCCAAAGTGCGTTATATCCGCATTTTTTTCGCATTTGGGCATTTTTTCGGGCTAATTTGCTTGCCCACGCCCCAGTTCGTCTTCGTTTCGCTCTATTCTGGCACCAATCAGTCACCCTGCTCTCACCCGACATCCCTTGGCCTATGGCGCACCTCTTGCGGCGCTCCAAACTGCTTGCTGTGGCGCCTTTTCGCCAATGATGTCCCCCACCGTCACGCGTCGTTCTTACACCCCAACAGACTCCATATTCGAATTCCTCGACCTCGGAAACGGTGGTCTACTAACGCATGCGAGTCATCAGCCCCCTCGGTACGTCTTGAAAAAATTATTTCTCAAATTTTGCGCTAATAGCCGCTTATATGCGCCCGTAGATCTCACCGCTATCCTTGGACGCCTTCTCGCAAGAGAATACTGCCGTACCACGACGTTCAGGTGCGCCGACATACCGTTCAATTTTTTTTCCCCTTTCGTTCGTAACAGTTCCCAGGGAAAACCCTCGTATTTTGGATGTGCATTGTTCTGGCGCTTTTACAGCGGCGCTGGCAGCCTAGGGACGTCTCCTACATCACACCCTCCTCTCTCGCGTCCTCGCAGATCCGCACTCGCTGCGGGTCCATGCCGTTCTTTCCATCGCCTTTCCGCCAACAAGCCAGCATCGCAGCGCCGGACACCAATCGGAGTCATGGCACCGTGCTGGCTTGAAGGATTCTGGACAGGCTCTACGGCACGCGCGCCGTGTACGCCCTGTGTAATAATTTTATTTCTCTATTTTTTGCGCCAATATCTGCCATGACTGTAGATCTCACTGCCGTCATTATACGAGTTATCGCGATAGAATAGCGTCGTACCATAATGTTCAGGTACGCCGCCATATATTTCGCATCTTTTTTTCTTTCGTTTTTATCATCTCCCAGGGAAAACCCTGGCAGTTTGGGTGCCCTCGGAATTTGTTGTAACTCCCATCCGTCATCGAGGAGAACTATGTATCGTCTCCTACCACTCTAGTAAATACATTTCTTCCTCCCCGCCGTCTTTTTCGGCCCTTTACCAGCGCAACTGATATAACTCAATTTAGATTTTGACCTGTACGTGCAACACCGCGGCGAGGGATCTGACGCAGAGGGTTTGGCCAATTTGAAGATCTTCCAAAAACATTCAGCGTAACTGACATGGGAAGGGGGCAGGGGATTGTACTTGTACAACCACTGTTAATCGCGGGATTCTGTGCGTGCAGCTGAGCGTTGGAGATGCCAAGCCTCGCCTCGATGGCCGCACAGGTGTCTCCGTTCACGACAGTGTATGTCTGTGAACACCCACCATCACTGGTGCAGAGGATCTGGCCGATTTGAAGATCTAGAACAAGATACAGCACAAATTAACATGGAAGGAGGCCATACCTGTGCAGCCGGTGTTGATCCCCGGATTCAGTGTATGCAACTGAGCGTCAGAGACGCCAGTCTGTGCCTCAATTTTTGAGCATGTGTCTCTGCTCACGACAGTATATGTCTGGGTGCAGGTGCGTTTCTGAAGCAGGTCAGGGTTGGGAAAAAAGCAGTTAGGATTATTGAGCACCGCAATTCCAAACAACGCGTCGGCCCTCGGGGGACGCAACAGGGTTTGCACTCACTACGGCAACAAGCACCATCGCAAAGAGAGAAGCAGGGACCTTGGAGAATACTATGTTCGACCAGAGGTAAGCAGAAGTGAGTTTCAGCTTGATGAATTGGTTGAGACCAGGTCCAGCATTTATACCATGAGCCGGAACAAGGTGAAGGGACAGTTGAACCACATGCATCCAAACTTGGCGCTTTCCTGGTGCTATCGGCGATTTCCGTCTTGACGTGACCGGCGCTCTTTGAAACGGGTTTTCAGTAGGACGAGAGTGTAGCAGAGTTGACTTTCGAAAGAGTTTGTACTACCAATCTTCTCTCGTTGAGGGATGTATGAATCCTTTAAACCCTTCGCAATTCTATCAGCTGAGGCTCACGAGTCATGACCCAATGCTGTTGACAAAGATCTCGGCTGGTTTCCGCTCCCACCAAGTAGTAAGGCTCGGCTGGAGGCTGTCATTGTACACACCCTGTTTCACGAGTATCGTCAGCCCTGAGAAAGGGAGTATTGTAATTTCTGCCTGATTCTGTGGTACATGACTTAAACACCGGCGTACCAATGAGCGCTCTTGATGGCTTCGCTCGCACCATTGATGATGCGTTGCCGTAGTAACCTAGACATAAGGCGCAGGATAGGGGGGGGGGGGTCTGGGAAGGTCTGAAGCTCTCTTCGAAACTCCTCAAGATGTGTGGGGGACCTCCGTACGATCGCCCCAACCCAATGCACTTAAGGGTTTCGGAGCCGTCCCTCACCGCCGTCGCCTGTTTGGCACCGGCGGTGGCAAACGCCTTCCAGGGTGGGCGAAGCTCGTCTTTTCGTTCATGAAGTTCCATGGGGGACACCCATCCAGACATTCCCTTCGCTGGCATCGATATCATTCGAGGATGTCTGAGCTCGCTCGCCGCTGTTTGATGGCGACGGCGACGACGAAAACGTGAAGTTGTCAAGGAGACCGATGAAGATCTGTTCAGAATGTAAATACAAGCATTTTTCAGGCTTTGCCTCCATTTGTGCCCGCGGATGATCTTATGACGATAAAACTAGATCTGTTTTTTTTTTTTGCTGACGGCACTAATCACGACAACTCTGTCAGCATTGTGTCGCTCACCCCGGTGAGAGCTAAAGCTGGTACTTGTTTAAACCACAGGAAACAACCGAATTGTGGCCAAACTGCGGAGTATTGCTACTCTTGGAAGGATATACAGTTGAAGCTGTCATAACCCATACCTCTCGGTGGACACCAAAAGGTATGGGTTATACTAACTTGGTGGACAGCCAAAACTTATGGGGTATAACAGATTATGGCTCATGACAGCTATTGCTTATGACAGCTTTGACTGTATTGGATATGTCCCAATTCTGGTGGGGCATGGCACCGAGGTTTAAGCTTCAGAATCTGAAAAGAACAAATTTTTATTCAGAGTCCTTGATGTCGCAGTTGGGGATGTGCAATGGAGGCTGGTTTTTTTTTGAAATATACTAGGACTCGCTAAAATTGCGGCCATAATGGATTGAAAGTCACACGTATATAGCCGCTATAACCCAACAAGTACTCAATTGTTTTCAAATCGTAATTTTACGGAGAGAAGAGGTTTTACGAAGGATAATGACGTCGTGAGGTCAGGCTGACCGTACACATTAACAAGCAAGTTGCCCATTGATGTTAGTAAAGCAAGGGTCTGGCCCAAGGCTGTGAGTATTATTTCATCCGAATTTTGAGATGAACCAGCTCACCAAGATTGAAGTTGTCCGTTTCCTTACTACCTCCGCTTCTAGTTGTGCAGTGGGCGGAAATAAAAACGGCTGTGGCGGTTTGGAAAAGGTCGAAGAAGACACAGCTACCACTTGCTCCGCCTCTAATCAAAAGTGAGTCGTCATGTAGTATGGAAGCAGGGAGCTAACTCACCCGAGTTGACAACCCAGATTTCCGTCCTGGTTTCCAATACAGTTTCCGAGTGTAATTCTTGTGGAACGAAGGGTGCCTCCGGCGTCAGCACAAAAGGCCGAAATATCAGCTGTGTTGGGCACGATCTGGAAGTTGGTGCAGGTAATGCCGGCGCTCAGCGGGTGGGGCGGATTGAGCTTGCTGGAAACGTCCTGAGTGACAGCGGGCGTGGCGGCCGCTGCAGTGGAATTCGTCACGGCTGCCTCAACGAGGCCCATTGACAGGGCGAGGGCGACGAAAGACGAGAGGAGGTTGAATTGCATTTCTGAGAAGGGTCAGAGGGGATGCGGGAATGCTAAGATTGGAGAGGTGGCTGGGTGAGCTGTGTCTGGAAAACCTAGTCGCTCACCTGCAGTATTTATACGAAAATGAAGCTACCGGCGGCAATTTTTCACAGTGCAATTTCACTTCCTGCGTTGTAATCGCAGTTCAAGAGTTGAATCCTTCTGTTCCATGACGATTATCTGGGTCCCTGATAGCGGAGATCGATGTTCTGTACCGTTTCCATTAATAGTTGATGTGGCCGCTTCATTTCCACTCCAGCCATTTTGACTGCCCAATCCATATCCTCTTCGATCAGACATGTGTACCGAAATCGTGGGAACATGGGTCTGCTCGTTCAACGGATCAATGACGACCGTGGGTATAGCGGGGCTAAGCGTGCGGTGCACAACACGACTGGCGGACATTCTAATACGGTCCCACGCCTTTGATATTTATGTATCGTGAGCCCTCAATGCAACAACTGCAGGCTGGAACACCGTTGCTCGACGAAGGAGCCGGTCTTCACGACATCCCGGCGCTAAGCATCAGTATTAGTGCTGGGTCGAAAACCCCCATACATACACAGTGTATAATACAGGCATGTATTATACGGGTATAATACATTACATACCTGGAGCTTGTTGGAAGCCATGTATTTAACCTGTATTTAATGCCAAAATTCCCAGATCTTGCCACATCTTGCCCTTGCACTGGTTGACACAATCACTGATTACACAGTTTCGGCGAGCTGAATAGGCCGGACTGATCCGCCGCACCCAAATTGGGATGTTGATTTCATCAAGATTTTATCATGATGTCGATTGAGGAAGCGCCTTTTACTGTGCTGAGCGCTCTCGCAGTTGGTGGAACCGGTCTCAAAGCTATGGGTATTTTTATCTGATGCTTGTAAGCCAAACATTAACTTACCTGGGCTTAATTGGATGCCCTGAGAGATAAGGGCTTAAAGAATTCGGCGGATGCCGCTGGTCCTGGCTGGATACTATCGAGATTCGACGGACGTCGCCTGAGACAGCGAAACGGACTGGGGTGCATACAATGTGGACTTATTATGATGCCGAGTGGGATAAAGCGAAGTGGTCGAGGAATTGGTTAAATACACTAAATACGTTAAATACATCGTTAAATACATGTATTATACATTAAATACTGTAAAAAATCGGGCCGGCGGCGCCGGTATTTAATGTATACTACATGCCCTACGTTAGAGACCGGGAGGCCGCTGCGCGGCCTCACTGTATATAATGTATGATACCATTCCGACCCAGCACTAATCAGTATCTTCGAGAATGAATTCAAGATTTTCGGCTCGGAGCAAGGGCGTCTGAGGTAGGCGCTTTGCGCGCTTGAAAATCTATGACACCCTTCGTTGAGCCACCGCTTCCGTTCCCGTCGCGGAAGCGACAGCATTCAGCGCTAAGCGGAAATCTTTCTTAGGGGTGAGAGCTCATGCATATTTGGGAATTATCTAATATGTTGCACAAGTTGAACAGGAGTGACCTGGACGAGTCATTATGATATTATCAATGTTGCCAGTTGCTCCAGTGTAATCGGCTCCTAAACCTCGCTGTGGAACCCGTCTACGTCGGATTATTCTCACCAACATCGAGCACTACCGCATCAGAGGTGCGGGGATGGCGGGGGAATAGCTGTGAGAATAATCCGATGCAGACGAGTTCTGGGGTTTAGGAGCCGACTACACTCGTACTTGGGCGACTGGCAACGTTAATTATCTGTCCTCTTAAGATTATCTTCGGATTTAGTTGGGATCTATATGTCTGAAATCTCCTTCGAAATAGCCGCTTCAGAATCTCTCTATCGAAGTGCTTCATCGACGACGTTCTTTCCTGTTGGACAACCTCTTTTAACTCCCATGGAACTGGATCTTTCCCCATCCGTTGACCTGCGCACGTCCAGAAAGGAGTCCCGTGTTCAATGTTTCTTCCTCGCTCCGCTTCTCTGCGTGTCTCGAATCGGTCTCGAGACCTGAACATATGGCTCATTATGGCTTGTTCATTCGGGTACCCAAATGAGCCACACATATAACTAAAGATCATTATCTCCGGTGTGAGGGAAGAAGCTTGGGAGGAAGAGCTACTAACGGCGACGCATTTATTAAACCAGAAAGCAATGCCGACGGGATACATGGCCGCAGCGGGAAGGATGTGCCGAATTTGAATATGTTCAACAACAGTTGAGCCGCTTGTTGCGTCCGTGAACGATCAGCTCAATCCAGATTAATTCGACTGCTAACCACGGCAACTGTTGTTCACCTCAGCCAAATTTAATTGGACGGCTCACCAGCTTTTTGCATTCGGAATAGAAGAACAGCTAAAGGCTGTGAAAATCAAATTGACGGATAGCCTCAGCGTATTATTGGGGACACAATCTTAGTGGAACAATTGACTTCCACGTAAGCTCTGCCTCAACGCTTGCCCACAACCCCGATTCCTTCAGGGTTCGTTCAAATTAAAGCGAGCACAGTGTATATTTTTGAATATGCTCTTTTTGTCTGAGCTCAATGAATGCGAGGTATAGTTCCTCGGTTTCAACTATCCTCAGCGACGGCGCTTGTCAGTATCAGTTTGATCGTCGAACGCCTCAACATGTGAACGAGGAACTCACGTCAGCGCTCATGGCACAGCTTCTCAGTTGATAACCCTTCATAAGACTCTGCCCATTAAGTTGTGTATCCCCGCGTACACCCAGTCGCAATCCCCTCATCGGATGGCCCAGCTCGGTTCATCCGGTGATGAATGGCTCAATCGGCGATCCTGTCCGCAAGGATTTTACCGCCGCTGCGGACAGCTTCCCTGTCCCGTATGCAAAGGCTGCCAGGGCTCTGTGAAAGTAATGGATATCCTCAATGATCATATGACCATGAATGGGGAAACAATCTCAGCGAATTTATCTAAGTTCTGAAGAGTTCGAGAGGTTCGCTTTCCCCCTACGTTATTCTTGAAAAATTTCGGCCTTTGAATTCGCTGCTGCGTAGTTGGGATTAGACGTGCTATTTTCCCATGCCTGATTTGGCATCCACTTCCTCACGGTTCATGGCGAGAATTAGTATGACTGCGCTGCACTCCACCTTAAGTGCTAAGATACCGGTCAGTTGATAGACCACCGAGTACATTAATTGAGGGGCGCCTCCAAGGTTTTGGGCCTTTACGTCCCGGAGCGAAATTTAAACGCTTCAGACGGACACCCGTAATTTATAAAGAAGGAGATGATGTCACCCGCGGGTCACGTACGGCTGTGCGTGACATGCGAAGTTGCGAGCGAAGCGAAATTATCATCTGGGGCACCAACCCGTCCCGTAAATATACGCAACCACGGGCCCATTCCATGTACGATTTCCATGGACTCGACCTCCGCCGCTGTCCTAGAACCGGATCCGTCAGTTTTAATTTTCCTCATTTATCACTCAGTGTATAAATCTTCAACCTAGGCAGAAGCACTCGTGATACTTCTGCGCTTTATAAACAGTTTAAACCGTTTCTAAACCATTTATTCAGGGTTTTCATTCAGTTTACCCCTAGCTGTAAACCAAAACTAACAGTTGGAGCCTTAAAAAAAATACAGTTGAGGTTCGCCGGTACCTCAGGGACCATGCAATTACGGGCATCACGGATGGTGCGGCACGGTTGCGGGTCCCAAGCGACCGTAACATATCGGCAATTTGAGATCCAGAGATCTCGCACCTCTTGGTAGGATCAGCAATCCTACAGCTCGTCTTTCACATTTTTTTCATCTTTTCCACAAGCGCCCAGTGATAAATTGCCGTGTATTTCGTAAGATCAACACTCCTACAATTCGTCTTTTCACATCTTTTTCATCTTTTTCGCAAGCGCCCAGTGATAAATTGCCGTGTATCTCGGCCCATCTCGATTAGTCATTTCCTCAAGGAGATTACTATGAGTTACCTCATTTGGCAGGGAATTTGATGTGAAACGAAGAAATAAATTCAGGAGGGAACAACAGAGAGCCAAAAAAAAAACTGTCCCCGACAATACACGGAGAAGACAAATGCAAACAAGTTTCTCACTTCACTTGAGGCAATAATATGGATGGCTAAGGCTGCATCAACGATTTTTTTGAGAAGGACATCAAAGTCGGTTACATTGCCGGTCCCCATTAGTGTGTCAAAAATGATGTCGCCGGGAAATAGAAAACACGTGAGCTTCATGTGGTGTATAGTGCGATAATATATGACTTTGAAACCTGCCTGCGCCGGGAGCGGAGCACCGTCGTATTGGTATTCCTGTGCCATACCATTCAACGTCTATTCAAGGAGTTGTCGAACTGTCTAGTAGGCGGAGTCCGCAGAAGAGTTGTCAGAACCAATTATCATGAAGGGTACAACATTATACCACTCCGCAGACCACTCAATATGGATCTATGAGTCAGGGAAAATGTATCATTAACGTCAGAACGTACCTATAGCAGATGCACTCACTCTCCCTTCCACATCAAACGATGTCGCTCATCCCATCTCTGAAGCTGAACACAGGAGCGTCGATAGCAGCCATCGGTCTGGGGGCTGCTGCTGGCTTCACGTCTGAAAAGATAATCGGCTCCAAGACTGGATACTAGGCGCCTTGAAGGTTTCAGATTCTTTTAACATCCCCTCGCTGCTAATTTCCTTTCTTATCAGCTGTGCTACCGTCACGTTGACACAGCGATGATATACGGCCAGTGGAATGAAACATGAGATCAATTATGAAGCTCACTGAGGAGTAGGTACCGAGGGCATAGTCGGTGCCGCCGTGCGCGAATTTGGAATCGCGCGGGAAGAGATATTCGTCACGTTGAAGGTTCCGTGAGTTCAAACTCGCCGCATGAATATCCCTATCAATGAGCTGAGCAGCGGAAAACAGGTGGAACCACATGGAATATATCCCGTGCTCCTTCAATGATTCCCTCTCCGCCTTCGGTTTCGACGACTTGGACATGGTCGGATGATTTCACATATGTTGGCGAATCTAAATTGACCCAGCTGGGTAATACTTACTTCACTGGCCGCAGAGTATCAGATACCCAGGTAATTACCCAGATACTGTTCTGTGGGGGAGTAGTGGGAGCACTGACATCTTTTTTTCATTTATAGGGGGTCATGACGCGCCAACAGACTTGGAAGATATACGCACCGGGTTCAAAAGATCGACGTACCCTACCGGCCACTTGGACAACAATACTGTAATGCCCTGATTTTTTTTGTTGTGGCTTGAGCACCCGCCAATTCTCAATCTGTGGTTGCGTGAATGAATATATTTATTCCGAGTCATATAAAAGACAGCGAGAAAGTGGTGGTCGGCACAACCAGGTACCGTGATGGCCATGATGGGGTTGGACAGTCACCATCAAATCGCGCCGATGCACTTTTAGAGAGTAGAAACCTATTGCATTGGCCTCCTCTCACATTAAGTACAAATAAATACTCCCATACACATCCATGAGTGGTGTGAGCCCCAAGATTAATAAAATCTAGCTTCATTAGTGTGCAAGCAATATTCTGAGCCAATGTCACACTATGTCACTCACTGTGATTGTACGCCGATGCAACACGTTTATGGGACGATACCGGCGTCCGGCGGCTAAATTGGGGAGGCAGTAATTTTTTATTCATATGAGAGCACAAGATGTAGTTGGGAATTTTTCCTCCCTTCAAAACTGCAAATGTATGAAATATGAAGTAACACTTCAAGTTTGAATAATCAGAATCCCCAACTACATCTTGTAGATACACACTTTAGAAAGAGTTTGGCCTCTTAGATTTTGCGGGCCAACGCCGACGCCGGCTCAAAAATGTGTCGGCAGAATGATGTCGGGTTCTGGCCGGGTGTCATGCGAAGCTAATACAAGCAAACATTTGTCAACACCCATAGGCTGTGCCGACCACCAGAGAAAGGAGGGAGGGGAGCACCTGCATCAGCAAAATGACAAAAACTTGCGCTCTTGTGTACTTGTTTCTCTTGTTCAAAGAAAAAAAGACCGCAGAAATGAGTCCTGGAAGTCAATGCGCACTTCAAAAAAAATGGAAAAAAAATTCACTTGTCGGGTTTCGAACATAGCCTGTCGGCTTGTCAACTTGTTGGAGGGCGAAAAAAGTAACTTATTTCCTAACTTGGAACTTTACTTGCCGCCTAATTTTGGTGCAGCTAACTTTACTTTACTTTGCTTAATTTTTCCCACAAGTGGTTCCAGTTTACTTTACTTGCACGGTTCAAAGTAAGCTTTTCGTGCCCATTGGGGAAGCGTCTCAGCGAAGATATGAGATCATGCATCACATTGAACGTTACTTGAACATGATTTACATGTGCCTTTACTTGGTGGACCTGAGGGTGGGGATGTTTGGGGTCACGGGCTAGAAATGTTTTATCACCAATATTAAATTTCGGGGAGCCCCCATAATACTCCAGGCCGGGTCATGGCACCTATTATAACTCTAAATACCCGTTCTTTGACCAACTTTGACCTCCATGAGAAAATTAGGAATAAGTTCGTCCATTCATGGCACATCAAAATGAGTTTTGATCTCGTCGTCGTTCTGGGAACTTAGCCTAACGTAGGTGCATGGAACAGTGACAGACTCTTCTTCAGACTTAGTTCTCTCATCAACTCAAGAACTTTGTACACCTTGCTGATCTTCTTTAACCCTGTACCAATGCAATTTCGAAAATTGACATTCACTGCGTTTCATGACCGAGTCCACCGAGTCGGTTGACCTGGGCTGACATCAGTGGACGTGTGCCGAGCCGGCGCGACACACTCTGCCGACGCTTGCTCGGCAGAATTCTGCCGACCTGGGTTGACGCCCTGTAAATCTCTGCCGATCCCTCGTCCACCGACTCTGCCTTCCTCTGCTTTCCTCGGTGTCCTCCGTCAACCCAGCCACACCTGCCCAGCCTGTCCCCGCCTGCATACTGGGACACGCTAAGATGTACCTATTAATATGTCTCCATGTAGCTGATAAATTCGAGCTTAAAAGTGATTTTCTGGGTGATGGCCCTTCGGAGAGATTTCATGGTCGTACCTGCGTTTTCTTCACTTTCTCCCACCCATTCCCTCCTTGACAATGGACCGTCGAACCGTTCATTACCCCTACGGCGACGGTGCACCCCACGGAGACCCGTGCGTCTTCCCACTTGTGATATCCCGGAGCGTGCACTTACGTCTTTTCAGCTTTCAAGTCGCCACGAATACAAGCAGTCATGAATCTCGCTTCATTGGTCTAGGTTTGCCTCCGTACGCCTGCTCAGTGTCTGTCCTGGAACTCTCATCTGATTTACCGTTACCAGTGGCAGGCAAACTGCGGCCCCTCGTTCGACGTCTCTTGACACTACGCCCGTCGCTTTTAATCGATATTCGGCTTACAATTCCAGCGGACGGGCAGCCTCTGTGAATGTGCTTCCTGCCCGAATGGCGAATACCTCAACGACTCAAAACACGGCAAGCAATACTCCCACTCCGTCGCATCGGCAATATCTCGCATCCGGGACGCTGCCGCCCGCCCAACCACAGTTCGCCATTCCCGAGGAGCGCACCCAGCTGGACCAACTTTTAGATATGATGCAGATGCTCCTTCACGATACAGGAGAACTGAAGGAACGTGTCGCGTCCATAGAGGGTACCCTGGCACAGTCAGCAACCTCCGACTCAGCTCCAACGCGCGGATTCACAGCCCAACGGGGTGGACGAATCACTCAAGCAAAGACGAGGGCCGCAGCAAGAAGTACTCACCAGCCGCGCGACGTACACAATCATCCACCCATAGACCCTTCGCTCAGTGGAACTACCACCGACGACACCGACCGTGAGCCAGAGAGTCTAGACGAAGATAGAGTGGAGCTTGATTCCGTGGATCTTACCCAAACTGAGCGATGTGCACTACAAGTAATATTCCTTTATTTTTCTCCAATACCATCTCGCAGCACAGGGCTACGTTACCCAAGCATTCCGTCACCGCTGCAACGTCCCTGGTAGAAACTGGCCAGATCCCGAGCAACCCCGCGTTAATCTTACTACGAACGAGGTCTACCCAACACCATTTCTCTGTCTGACAGTGAAAGACGAAAGAAATAAGCGCATCTTCATCGAAGTAGGAGAACAAGTGTTTCAGGAACTGCAGGTATGGATTGCTATCGTCTGTCTTATCCAAACTTATCGCCTCTAGGACAAAAGCTGCTGGCCTGCTAAGCTCAGTCGTCTCCAAGCTGATCCTGATCCTGCCTGGGACGTCGCCTACCTTGGTGATCTAGCAAAGCAGTCGTTCCGGGGCTTCAAAAAACAGTGGAACGAGACGCAGAAGATTGAGACGGCGCTGAAAGCAGAAGCCAATCGCGGCAACAATCGGCGCCTGAAGCGTCGTCAACGGGCAAGTCCTATTTGCCTTCCGCCCTCACACCGGCACTTATCATGATGTTATAGAAATCCACGCAGATTTCTAAAATCTTGAACGCCTTTGCCGCCGCATCCGGCCTCGATCCTACCTTCCTAATGGATATCATACACGAGCAATACCTCTCCGATGAGGTTTCCGGCCCTGAAGAGGGTTCGGAGGAAAGTCGCGACGCGTGGAAAGTTCGCCTAGCCGCGGCAGCCAACAAGTCACTCGATCCTGGCTCCCTCAAGAACACCGAAATCTTTGAGGTACTTGTTCCAGGGTGGCGTTCGGCGGTCGTAAGTCGCAACGAAGCCGCTGCTTCTCGGCATCTGAATAAGTTTCAATCTAGTATTCAAACCTCATCCGTGCTATGGAAGAGTTTAAAGTCGACGGCCGTGAAGATACAGCACCACTTCGTCAGCTAGTATATGATCGAGTCTGCCTTGGCCGTGTTTCAAGTCGCATTCCAAAATACGCGCCCTATAATTTCGGTATCTCGAAGCAATGGTTTGACGCGAATGGCAAACTTCCCGCACACAAGACCCTGTTGAAAGATTGGAATAGGTGGCCTGAACCGGCCGATTGCGCACCGATTTTGGAACAGTATGATATAATTGACGACGCTGAAGTTGTAGTTGAATCTTGATTCTTGCAACGTAGAATGGTAGTAAATTTCTGTATTTAGTCGAAAGTACTAAGTACCACTCTTCAATTGTCCTCTCCAGTTGCGTTTCCCATTCCATAAGCTGAGAATGAGGTCGGAAACTGAAAAAGGGTTGAAAGATTAGGTTCAACACTCTCGATGTGAACGTACCCTATCCATTGACGTTGTGATCCACATGGGAATGTCCGTGTATGTGATTTTTCCTCGAGAAACTTGGCATTCGACGTCGGATAAAGGAATTACGGTGGGCGGGAATTTCGGATCGTTCGATTGTGCATATTGTTCATACAGCCAACTCTCAACACTCAGCTCCGGACTGCCAAAAAATCGTTTAGTTGCGGACAGGTGGATTGCAACAAGACCCACAATTTATTCCAGATGAAGTTGCCATCGTCGAGTGGAGTTTCTTGGGAGGGTTCCATCCACACAACATACACCAACAGTGTGTGTTCAGAGCTGGGCACACCGCTTCTGCTTGTGCTTGAATATTGAGCGCACCTCTCCAGCATATATTTCAGGTTCTCCAGAACCTTCGGAAACGTCGTCGAAGTGGATCTGGATGATAGAAGATCCCGCAGAAAGGGCGCTTTGAGTGTGTGGTTGATGTAATCCTGCGACCATCGAGGAGAGCATAATCATAAGTCTCAGTGTACGACCCAAGCATCTGCGCGCCTTCTCCTTGTGGCCGGTTCCGAGTCAGATAGACATTAAAACCGTTCCACTTGTAGTAGCTCATAAGGGCCATGCATAAAGCATCATCCTCGATTAGCTCTGCCCGCACTGAAACAGTCCCAGCGGATACCCGTGTCATTGTGCGTTCTTAGTCGCATCAGTAACGAACATAGAAAAGAAAGGTCAGTAGGTACCATGAAATGTGGCATCTTGAATCGTTCCCAACGCCTCTTGAGCCTCGTCGTCCCCAAAGAGCAGGTTAATGAAGCCATGTTCCAGTTGGAGTTCGAGAGGCAACGCATCGCCTGCCGTCTCATCCATAATTCCGCTCAACTGAAAGTGAATAACATCAATTTTTAGCCCCACAATTTAATCGACCAGGGTTGACGCACAATTCCGTTGAGCTGAGCCATCCGATTGAACTCCCGCATCATTGATACTTCAAGCTGCCCTCCTCCTCGATTATTGCTATTGAGGTTCTTGAGTACCTTGTTCAGCCGTTCGGTGAGGAAAGCCCAAAAACTATACAGTGGGCCAGTAGTCCAGAACTTGATCGGGGACGTGCACGGCCCAGTGGTGGTTTGGTTTCATCTCATCCGCACCATATAGCTGTACATCGAATTATGTCAGTGAAAAATACTTATTGGAACGGAGTTATACTTCTGAATAACCCAACAGATACTCCTGCAACAGAAGCTTTGCTCGCTCAAGCCCCTCGATCCGAATTGAGCTCCCCACTAAAATTTTTAAGAAAGTAGCAAAGCGGAGGAAATTTTCGTCTTCTCCGCGCTGCATGCGGCAAACCGGTTTCTTTGGTGGTTTTGGCCGCCGCCGCCGCTTTGTTCCCTCTCTCCCAGGCCTTTTTCTTCTTCTCATACTCTCTGAGTGCTTTGGGGTAGCGAGTCGATGCCGCCTTGTATTCTTTCTCCGCCTCTTCTAAGAAACGTTCCCAGACGAGAGGGATCTAAAATAGAAGGAATACATCAGAGCCATCCAGTATTTTTGAAGAACATCGTACAACGACTGCCCATGGACCTGTGATGGCGAATTTATACTCATCTGCGGTAAGCGACCCCCCTGCGGCCTCTCCGACTCGCAATGGTAAGCGGCCTGCCCAGAGAGGAGACTCAAACTGAAAACAGACGGTAATGTCAGTGTTCGACGTGACGCATAGGAACCAGAATGACTGACATTTTCCAAAAACTGGTGGACAATATCAAGCTCCCGCGTATACCCAGGTGTATTTCCTCGCAGTGCGCCTCCTTGGATCCAGCGCGTGAACCATTGGGTCTTGGCAACACCTGCAGATCGGGATTAGATGATAGCTAGAAAAAGCAGATGGCAACTCACCTAGCAGTAAATTGTGCATGGGATCTATGACCGTATAGCGTACTAGATCAAAGTAATACAGGCGGGCAAATTCCGTCCATTGCACACCATGTTCCAAGAAGAATGCGTCTCTCTCGTCCTGGGTGGAAAGAGCTTTGTACATATAAGCCAGCCGTCTATGTTCTTCTCCAGTTCGTGGTGGAAATTCTGCCGAATCTCGTCAGCACGCTTCATGAATCATAGCCAAAATTCAGAATATCCAGTACCGTTTCTGAGAGACTCGTCCGTGAAGAAGTCTTCCTGGGATACCTTGCACTTTGTGCATGGGGTGGCGTTGTGACTGTGATCAGCAAATCCGGACAATTTGCACATAGCAGGGTGGTCCGCAATAATTGCGACCAAAGCAACGCGGACTCGTATCCCTACATGAGTATTGTCAGCCAAGCAATTAAAGTGCAGGATTTGACACGCTACCGTTTGGATGTTCGGGGGTTTTGACCAAGATCCCTTGCTCGTACAACGTGATCAGGTCATCGACAACGATCTTTAAATAATGTTGTAGCTGGTCGGCAGTCGGTTCCTTCCCAGGCGGCATCCCACCGAGAATGAGATTCTCGGCACGATAGCTGAAACATGTTCAGCAAAACTATCTGGCTGTAAGCCTTAGACATACCGGAGCGAGGTAGTTAGGTTCTGCACGCAAAAAGACATGACACCTGATGAATGGCTGGGTCCAAAGCTGCTTGTGCTTCGATTGAACCTAGGAAAAATGGATAGAATGTCGCAGATAGTTGTGCTCCCAAACGTACCAGTCCAAACTAAAACTAACACCAAGCCGAAGTTCGTTGTCGGCCCGAGGATCAAAGAAGAAGGAGCGGCCTTCCGAGTCCTTCAGAGTCTTCCAGACTTCTCCATCCTGTATCGATTTGAGCTCTCCGTCTACGTGTGGGCGCGTCTTCCACGAATTCACAGCTGACTCCATCCCTGGTCGCTCGAAAAAGGTGCGTAAGCCTGTAGATAAAAGTTGAATCGGAGCGACAGCGTAAGGCTTTTGTTTCCTCGGCTTGTCCGTAGCTGCGCCCGCATCCCCAGCGACAGACTCGTCATCACCTTCAGCATTGGGGCCGTCTCGCGGTGGGGCTCCGAATATTTCCTCCTCACAATCAAGGCAAAAGGTATCTGGTTCAATATCCGGCTCGAAGATGACATGGCATTGAAAGCAGATGGGGTGAATGGTAAAAGTATCCTTGATATCGAGCTTTGCGAAGACGGTTCTCAATGTGCGCGGTATCTCAACATTGCCTAGTGCGGTACCAGCAATAGAGGAGAAGATGAAGCCCAGGCAGATGAGTATGACAGCACAAGCACGGAAGGTGACATGATGTTTGGTGTAGAGAAATGCGACCATGTACAGGATACAACGTACAAACCAGCTAGGGTGGAGATGGTCTCGCGCCGTGGGCTGGGAAGTACGGGGAGCGGTGACGGTCTGCGGCACTGGAACATTTTCGGCTTGGTGCTGCGCTGGTGTTTGGGGAGACCTGCGTGCAGATCAGTCAGTAATTAAAATCATCATCCGAGAGGCCACTACATACTGGGAGTGGTGTAATGACGATGGCATCTGGAGATCGGGATGGTGTAGCTCATCATGGATTCTATCTGAATGTCAATGGTCTGCAGTTTCGGGGGAAATCCAGAAGATCGCACTCATGATCGGACGGCTCAAAGTTGTGCTGCGAAGCCAATGCGGGTCGATGGTATGTGCTGCGGATGGTTCCGTCTCGTCCCGAAAGAGTCGAGGTAACTTGAGGCTTTGCAGATGCACGATCACGCGGAGCAAGAGAAGGTGTGGCTCAAGCGGGGGATGCATTCGAAATAGGGGCCGGGGTCGATCTGTGGCCGCCGCGCCGTGCCGCCAAGGTTGAAGCCGGTAACGGATCTGGGACATAGTCGGGTGGACGAGGATCTGACGGTGGCTCAGCCATCTTCGAGGGTGCGTGGAGGGATGGAATGTAATGAAGGTCGCGCGAGTGGCACAATTACGAATGACGTTAATTTGTTTTTGTTTGATTTCTATAGCCGCATACGTGACACAAAACACAACAACCTTCCATCTTCACCACTGACGGCAGCGACAAACATGCGCAGAATGAGTGCAAAACGAGTTGAATAGATGTGAGGCAGAGGCAGGGGTCGACTGAGGACGGCAGAGTCTGCCGACTGCCAAGTCTGCCGAGGTCTGCCGACCCTGGTAGGCAGACCCTCTGCCTACCAGCCCTTGAAACGCAGTGATTTGCGGTCATTCGGAACTTCTGATTGCCACGTTGTAATTGAGCACCATTGAACACAAGAGTGTCATAGACAATTCCTAACAGGCCTCAGATTTTCCAGTTCACTAAAATTCATTTTTGACTGAGCCCGAACTTGGCTGCCCAAGTTCATCAATCAAACAGGAACAAATTAACTTATGCCATCAGTTGGGCAAGTTAGATGGATTAAGACCACCAATTAAAGCAGATATCGCGTATCAGTTCTCGAATATGATTTCCCCACTATAATAGAGCTCAGTCCTGTGATCTCCCGCGAAATTGACGCTTTTACTCGAGGTTTTACCCATATTTAAGTGGCGGCCCAAATTGTCAACAGGGCCGCAATGAGGACACCTCGGGACGTGGTGACGAGACATATACACTTAATCAAACTTATTGACTTGAGTGGAGTTGGGAAGACAGTGAAAGAGGGGCATAACTGAGAAATTTCACGGTAAGGAAGTTGCGTGTTTGGCAGCCAAAATATCAATTAAGGACAACCTTCCTCTCCGTGCAACTTGTGAGGCATATGACTTGATAATATGAATCATTTGAGCTCCATGAGCATTTTCTCCAGCCAGACTAAGGTCTCCCATACACATAATCACCTCCAGTTAACAGAAAGTTAGTTCGGGTCAAACACAACCATACTTACTTTGATGGCTGATCCGAAGCGTGCCGTTAACTTTACTTGTGCTTTCGCTTAACTTTGCTTGACAAACTAACTTCCTGAGCCAAAAGTAAAGTAAAGTTAAATTTGTATGGCCAAGTTAGTTTGCACAAGTTACTTTGTGAACCATCAACTTGTTGTCTTGTTTTACCCTTACAGGCCTGTACAAGACCCAACAAGTAAATTATTAAAAACCTGATGTGGTAGCACGGTGGTGTGCATTCACACTCACTAAGAAGAAGACGAAGCTTGTGTGGAAGGTCCCGTTCGACTCGGGGTCGGGTGCATGATTGATTTCTCCCCCTATTCGTGTTTGGTAAATTTTGGAGGGTGGAAAACTCGGTTGTCCTTGATTACGAATGTGGTGATATTCCGACGGTGATGACTGGGCTGGGGGGTTCGATGAATATATGTAAGTATTTATTGATATCTATTATGAATTGTGCACTAATAATAAGTGTATGTCGCACCTGTCTAACCGGATAGCGATGCGCAGGTTGCAGAGTTGTCAGTCCGAAAGGTATATAATTTGTTCGATAATAAGAGCTACAGAAGAAGGGTATCAAGCGCCTGATAGCAGTGAGCACGGTGGCGTGGATCCACTGCAATTGCCCACCCTTTGCTGTGGAAGTTCCCCGTTCGACTCGGGTCAGGCACGTTGGATAGGAGTCTTCGTGGTTTTTTTTCTGTATATGTGCGAAGAGAATAATTGAAAATTGCAAGAAAATTGCCACCTGTCCAAGGCTTTTCTCCGGCCCTTCACGCAGATCCTCACTTTGCTCCTAGTCGCCATCAGCCAGTGAGTCCTCGTAAACAGTTTTGAGCGGGGATGAGCGAAGGACGAGCTCACCTCAAAAATACATATTTAGATCCACTTAGAGATGCCCAACTCTTTCTTTTCACACACCTTACTGTACCTCTCACTCACCTTCAGCTGTTCTGCCATCTGAGCGCCCGCTCCACCCATTCAACTTTTAATCACTTTTGCATCAGTGCATCAACCCGGGCCCGTCTAACGCCAACAATGCCAAACAAGCTGACCTTGCTTTCCTCCTGCCACCACGATGGACTCAACACACGCCTCCAACAATGTAACCTCCGCTGGCCTTGCAACATCTAATGTCGGCACTACTGACGTTTGGCCCTCCTGGAGTCCTTCGGGATCGACACATCTTGCATATCCTTAATCCACGGGAAGAGGTTCCGGTTCGTGTAACCGCCGAAGGAGCTGCGCAAGGTACTGGTGGCGTCGCCTGCGCGTGAGTCTTTCCTCCCTCCCTCCATCTCTCCCGTCCTGGTGCCAAATCTTAGTTGAAGCTCGTCATTTTTCATGCTTGATACTCGTTATTTTTTTCAAACTCGATATGCGTTATTCTTCAACTCGATACGGAATATCATTCTTATGCTGATCATTTATTTCGCCGGCCTCACCAACCGCGCGCTGCATCTCTAGATGATCAGCTCCACGCGTGTCTTTCCCCCCTTCCTCGCCTTTTTTCTTCCTGCCCACCACCTGCATCGCATCTTCTCCTAATCCTCCATCCCTCCTTTTACCTTCGCCTATTTTCACCTTTTTTTCATGTTCATGTTTCTCTTCTTCCGCTTTTACGCATCTCTTTCGCTTTCGCGTCTCAGCTCTTTCGCTTTCTGCGTAGCTCCGTGCGCGTGCGCTCCCCTCTCCTCCTCCGTACCTCCTCCTTCATCTCTCGACCTCCACTCCTCCTTCCTTGCGCGCTGTCCGCCCTTCCCCCTGCCGCGCTACTCCGAGTCCCGTCCGCGCCATCCTCCCAATGCAACCTCTTTTCTCCTCATCCTCCCTCAGCCCCGCACCCACTAACACGACCGCTTCTCCCGCAGGAAGAACACACATCGCTCCCTACACTACCGTCGGCGCGCACGATGTCTACGAAGGCGCTGCTGCCGCCACCGACCAACAACAAGATGATTATGTCCCAGAAGCCCCACGAGGTGGTGCGTCGCATCTCTTGTCTCTGTTGCTGTCTTCTCGCTTTCTTCTGCGCTTTTCCCCCGCGCTCTTCTTGCGGGTGGACGTCTCAAGGTTCCGTCTTTCGCCCACCGGGATCCTGCGCGGCGTCGCAGCGAACTTCGCTTTTGTGTTCGGCGCCGCTGCGTCGTTTTCGCGAGCTGGCGACGCGCCATTCCATTTCAGCAAGTGTGGGCTCTGGAGCTTCGTACTCGCGTCCGCTTTCGTATGCGTTCTTGGGCGGTGGTTTTAGTCAACACCGGCTGTCTTCTTGGACGGCATGGTGCTGGTCTTCGTGCGCGACGTGTAACGCTGCCCGCGTCGGTGGGCTGCGGTCTGGCCCTGTCGTCTTTCGTGCCCTGCGTCCGTGCAATCGGCGTAACATGGCAGTACAGTCCTTTGCGCCCGTTCGCTTCGACTCCGCTCCCTTCCTTCTCCCATGCGGGTGCCGGTGCGGTGGCGATACCCCGCGTTGCGCGTCTGTGTCCTCTGCAGGAAGAGCACCGTTCGTGACTCGCATTTCGTCTTGCGTTGTTGGCGCTCCCTTACCTCGCGCGCGCCGCTGGTGGGGCTGTGGACCCCCCGCGAGCGTTGGCGTGATTTTGGAACAAACAACGCGTACGCGCGCCTGCGCACCGTCGTGCCCAGTGCTTCGTTCCGCGCACAGCTGGACTGGGCAGGCGTCGTCATTATTTGTTCCGGGTATAGGTGCGGAACGATACGGTGCTGTTTTTTTTTACGGGACGATACTGTCCTCTTCTTCCTCGACCCTGCGCCACCACCCAGCTTCATTGTCTCCTAGCGTGCCTCCCCGAACTCATTATCTACGTTTCCTTCCTTCCTTCCCTTTTTGCGAACGACGTACGACGCCTGCGCCATTATTTCCTATTTATGCCCATTTTCAGTTTATCCCTTCTCTTGCTTCTTCCGTCTTACCTCAATGCCCAGCGTGCTCATCCTGCATCCTCACAGACGCCGAACACAACAACGCAGAAGATGCAGAATACGCCGAAACCAGCGCCGCGCGCACGCCGTGCGACTACGGGGCGGCGTGTGACTGGGCTCCGACGGCGGATGATAGTGATGATGAGGTGTGTTTTGCCCGCCTTTCTTCGTTTTTCCGCTCGTTTTACTGCCGTGTGTTCTATGGACCTGCTTAACCACTTATTCACGCTTGCGTGCTGTTTATTCCCTTCGTTCTCCCCGTTCTCTTTCACCTCGTCCTGCTCCTATCGATCTGGGCCTATCTATTTCGTTCAGAGGATGCAATGGTGCAGCCAAAAGCACTAGTGCCGCGGGCACAGAAATAATGAGCGATGAAGCTCGGGACAAGCTCGATTCGCGTCCCGTAGCTAGAGCTCTGAGTTTCAGGATGACACGCAGAGGAAAATGGTGGAAACTTCGTGGAAACCGACAAGGTAGGAAGTGATTCAATTGTCGTGCTCGATTGCTGATTTCCTTCCCGTCTCCGTTGCTTCATTCCGCTATGTCTCTGTCTCCTCACCTCCGATGGTACGTGCCATCTCATCTTGGGCGGACCATGGGAACTGCTACCTGCAACGTCTCGGTTCTCGCCATGCTTCAGGCTGTTAAAGCCGGCGTTTCCACGGCGGGCAGCGTATCAAAGCTAATTCTGGCCGACTCTACATTCTTGTGCCCCGGCAATTGCTCGGCAATGTGATAGTTAGAGATTTCTTATGTCCGGAATTGTTCTTTGCGTGACCGAACAGCATTCAAACACCGTCGGCGATTTACATCAGGGACGCGTCATAAGAAGCTCTACGACTCCCGCAAATCGCAGCTTATCCCTGCAGCATGGCGTTCCCAAAATTCCAACTTCCGAGCTTTCTCTCGATTGCGGGAGTGGCTTCTGCAAGTAGCATGGACCTCCACCAGCGGCACGCGGCCCCACCCGCCGGTTTTACGAGTCAAGGTGCTACACCCCCCAGCCTACGTTCAACCTTCCCCCGCCACAATAGACGCCTTCAACTCATTTGCATCCGCGAACGGCCGTCAACCCAACGTAGTCTCGCCCAGCGGCGAATGGGTCTCGATCGCCTTGTCTGTATCGCAGCCGAATGCACTCTTCGCCGCAAATTTCGAGCAGTTTACGTATCCCAATATGACTGCGCCGCTTACGCGCACGCTATCTCTCTCCCTCCTGAGGAACTGGTAGGTCATGTGGAGGTATTGCATCCCACCACTGTGTTCGACACGCCCATACGGCGTCTCGCGGCCAGTCGAGCCGCTCGCTCCAGACGTTCGAGATGTGCGATCCCACCCGACTCCTGTTTAGGTCCCGAAGACACGATCACGCCCGCGTGCTTGCAGACGTTCTATAGGATCTCTTTCACGCCCGCGACCCAGACGAGCAATACCCTCCTAGTGACTGGATACGCTGAGTTGCAGTATTGCTCTCCGAAAGCTCATTTTGAGAGCGGTGCTCATGTAGAATAGCTGTTCCTCCAAACTTACCGCCCAGATATGCCATCCAACACGACGTTCGTATTGAAGAGCCTCGACGGGGGCAAGGACACGCAGGGCCCATTCTTGTTTAGTAATGTTCTCGAGGCGAGCCTAGATGTTCAGTATACCGTTGGTACGTGTCCAGTAGGGCTGCCACCCGTGGATCCACGGCAACGGCCCGTGGAAAAACGGCCGTGGAATGCGCTCAAAAAATTCTGACGGCACGGCACAGTTGACGGCACGGCCGTAACGGGTCGACGGCATGTCCAAAATATAAATGCACTGTGTGTTGTATATATACTATTCTGAGGGTCTCTGCTGCAACCTTTAGCTATCTGTATCTGTCCACTTACTTCAGCATCGAAAATATGGCCAGGATGCAGTCAGAAACCCGGTGTTGAAAATATTTCTTCATTTAAACTCCGCCATCAGTTGGGAGGCAAATGCCGGTGCTTCAGTCTGGTGGGTTTATCCGAGGTAGAATGGAGAGAAAAATGGGTTATGATAATCCATATATGCTATTGAATGGCAGATAATGGCTCCAGGAGGGCTTCAAGACAGGTACAAGCAGTTCAATGAGTGTGGGAACAAGTAAGCCGTTCCACGGCCGTGACGGCCGTGTTTTACGGGCCGTTTTACGAACGAAACAATTCTCGACGGAACGGGACGGGTACCCGTGCCACGGGTGCCGTGGAACCGTGAACACGGTAACGGACGGCAGCCCTAGTGTCCAGCACCTCGGTCATCGTCTCCCATGTACCTGCTGTTACGTTTCTATCTGTGGGCAACGATACAACGGAAACCGGGTTTATCACGTCGCTTTTGGGCACCACGATCTTCCTCGCTGGTGCCCCCGATCCGTCATCCACGATGACCACCTCGTACGGTGATAATGAAATAAAATTTGGGAGCAGTTTAGCGACGAGAGTGCCTATCCTACGTCGTCAATATAGAACTCATCATCTTCGGTGCAGGCAAATCTGCAATGGATACATGGCGCTCGGCGCGCGCGGAATCTCCGTACTTTTTTCATGAGACTTTTCCGATTGGCTTGACCAATCGGCTTGCCCCCATATCGGAGTTTGAATTTGGCTTTGATGGCTTTTTTGGCGTGGGCAAATCGGCTTTTTTGGCGGGCGTGGCTTGCGCGCAAATACACTCATGGCTAGCACTGTAGCATATACAATCTTGATGCTATGAACACCAATGTAAACATGATCCTACAATCCCACAGCTATATCCAAACTATATCTGAAGAGGTTTATGCCCGAATTGGCACCGTTCTATGCCGCTTCAACCACTACTAGATATCTACTGCATACTATATATCTCTATTGGCGTCCACTTTTGCCCTTAGAGCGGTGGCTCGTACGCGGCTTTGACGAACCTCGGTGCTGCTTCTAGCCTTCTCCTCTGCTTCTCGTCTCCGTTTGGGTGGCCTTGACATCGCCGCCGAGTCTGTATCCGTCTCACCTGCAGCCCTGCGTTTCTTGGCTACGTTTGGCCTCTTGTTCACCACCGTACCATGTTTCTTGGCTCTCTTAGACGGTGGAGCATCATTGCTATTCCCCGCTATCCCCCGCTTCGAACTTCCCTTGTCTTCCGGGGGCCAACATCCGAAACCTTGCGCACGTTACCTGTGACAGGCTCCGGTGCATCCCAGACACGTTTGAAGTTTGGTGGTCTGAATGACGCCTCGAAGCATCGGCAAAACGACAAAATACTTGTCCTCTTGTGCACCTGTTTCTCTTGTTCAAAAAGTAAAAGACGGCGGAAATGGGTCCGGGAAGTCAGTGTGCACTTTTTAAAAAATGGAAAAGAAAAGTCACTTGTGCGGTTTCAAACATACCCTGTCGGCTTGTCAACTTTTTATCTTTGTTTACCCGTACAAGCTTGTACAAGCCCCAACAAGTCGTTAAAAATCCGATGTAATCGGTGCGATCAACCTTGAACTTCCCCATGTAGCCCTCCAACTGTTCGCTTGTCCATCGTTTCCGCGTCTTCAAGGAAGCTGGATGAATTGAGAGGGACATCGCAAACTGCCGCCGATGCCAACCTTAAATGTTTAGCACGCAATTACCCCTGCAAGTGGGGGAGTATTGAGCAATTTTGAGCTGCAAGCCAAAATAATGGCTCGCTGAATCTTTTCAGTTGATATATTTGTTTACTTTAACCACAAGCCATATTGTGTAACCCAAGCCATTTTCGTTCAGAATTGGCTTGCCCTGCAAGCCGATTTGCCCAGGACAAGCCGAATATATGCCAGGTGTCCAGTATCTGAATACAAACCAATTTAGCAACTCCAATCCAAGTTGGCAAATGCAAGCCAGTTCATACATGACGAGGCCACTTACGTTCTCAGTGGCCGGGCCTTATGCACAATAATACTACTTACTGCTTGGTCTCTGAGGACCAAATATTGTTTTCCAAGCGAATTAGTTGAGGATGAATGACTTCATGTTGCCAGTTAAATTGGCTTGGGGCACGCCAGTTTGTGTGTATGCCCAAACCGTTCTGCTCATGCACAAAAAAAGAAACTAGTTGTACACAGTGCATTGGCAATATGGTTTCCGTCAGAGTGGTACATTCGACGCTCACAAAATCTATTCAATGCCCGTTAAGGTATGTAGTACTTAGCATCTTCATGGCTTGGTGAATCTGACACGGGGACATTCTTAAATCAGAAAGCAGTCTGGTGCATGCGATTTGCAGATACAAAACTGAGTTTGGATTTCTCCAATGACAATAACCCGCATTAGAATCGATCTGTCAATTTTGTGCGTGTTTTAGTGTGTAGGGAAATCTGGATGTCAGGGAACCCACATATCAACCCCCGAAATCAAATTTGTTTAATTCTCAGCTGCGAAGTGCAACCAACCACATTGCTTATCCCCGTGTTGATTATTGTTTTATGGCGTGGGCATGCTCCTAGGCGGCGAAAGCCAATTTGCGCACACCCATCAAAGCCCACGCCAGTTCCATGGCTTGTCCTGCCGAAATTAATTTCAGCAGTATGTTTGAATGAACACACTCGGAGGCTCTCGTAATGTCCTTGATGTCGTTTATTATTGCTTACTCTCTACCACCACAAGTGCCCGCACCCACAGTGACAGATTTCCTTGTTACTAAACATTCTGGAGATTGAACCACCGCAGAATCTAAGTCTTGTGTTCATATAGCCATCAGAGGAAGGTTCACAGCGAAAAAAAGTCACTGATTTGAGCATACCTGAGGCTTTGGCATATTGAAACTATTAAATTACCACCAGTCTTCTAGTCTTTACAAGAGGTGGTCACTGAGCCGCTGCGTAGCGTGTTTGGCTCTATTAGGCTGTGCAGGGTGCACTGTTTGGCGGCAGTAGCGTAGATACACAACCTTTTCTGCTGAATTCCATACACGTCGGCGCATCATCTAGCACACTGTGACAGGGGATTAAATCCCATACCCCACCACCCCAGCCATACACATACACAATTTGAGTTCATTAGGGTATTCACACCTAGTTACTGGGTGGGCCACGCCAATGAAGCGGCGTGGGCTTTGATGGGCGTGAGCAGATCGGCTTGGCCCACCAAATGCGCATGACCACGCCCAAAAGCCATTTTTGCATGCCCAAAAATTAAGCCTCTAACCACGAAAGTAGTGACAATAGTGATATCAGTCGCTTAATGTTCACAGGTGGTTTTAATGGAGGTGATCCAAGAATGGTCACATAAAATTTGGGGGCACGGTAGCCTTTTATCCTAGTGAAATCTTGAAATTGACTTTGGTGGGCCAAGGCGACAAATTGGCGCGGCTTTGATGCCATCAGGACAAAATGGCGTGCGCACTTCGGAGTTTGAATTGAGTTTTAAATCCATGCCAAGTGTTTTGAAAGCAAAGCAGAGGACCCTCAGAAAAATCCAGCACTCCAATGCATATCCTTGGCTGATGTCAACTGCCAGCGGAAGGGATATCCTGATTTCTCACAAAATGGGGCCGCATGGTGCCAATTATAGCTTGTGCGTGCCTATTTTCAACATGGCACGAACAATTATTTTGTTTTTTGTCTCCTGTTGTATGCAGCACCTCTTACACATTTCTGCTCCCTATATACCAAGACAAGCCAGTGAATCAGTAGAGTTTGGACTGGTGGAATGCCGACTTGGGCACAAATATGCAATATACCGTGAAAGTAGTGTGTCTAATACGTGGAGCTTTGAGTGGTAGGATGCTATGAACATTTGCAGAGTACTCTCATAGGTATAATCCTAGTTAAATGCTTTTATTTCACGTTCTCGTCGAAATTGATCCCGGCGGGCCAAGCCGACAAAGTGGCGTGGGCTTTGATGGGCGTGAGCAAATCGGCTTGCCCCACCAAACGCCCACGCCCACGCCAAAAAAGCCAATTGGCGCGGGCACACGCCGTTTTGGCAAGCCAAAAAGTTAAGTCTCCTCTTTTCTTCAGGAGATGTACGCACTTTCCACTTCTCCAAATGTTTGCAGGCTAAACATGCTATCTGTTCCTCAATTTAGGACGGCGTTCGCGGAGGCCACGACGTTCCCCTGCAATGCACCAACGACACGTTTATACCGGTCTTCCCCGCATCCTGTCCCTTCGTCACCTCCGTCGGCGCAACCGTCAATTTCGCCCCCGAAACCGCCGAGTCCTTTTCCTGCGGCGGTTTCTCCGACGTCTTCCCCATGCCCGCATATCAATCCGCATGCAGTCGTCAAGTTCCCCGGCGGCCTCGAGATGTACGACCACGAATGCCGCCCATATGCTGCTGGTCCCGCGCTCCTTATGGGTGCAGCAGTAGTGGACGCGCAGAGGCTCGCAAAGACCGTTGATGGATTCATCGCTACCACAAGCAGCTGCATCGAGCCCATGGGTGTTCCGTACTGCCGCGAGTTGTATGAGAAACGGGGGCAGAAGCTTTTCACCATCGGAATGCAGGCGCATCCGTGCTGCTGGGAGAATGATGTTCGGGTTACGCCCTCTGACGGGCGTGTCAGGTCATTTCTGGACAGCGCTGTGCGCCAATACGGGAGGAAATCCGTTCTTTATATCTCCTTCGGGTGCGTGCTACTCATTTCGACGACCCCATTGCCCCCCTGAGGAATTGTGTGATTTCTGATTAGATCCATTTATTTTCCAGTCGCCACGCGACAGCACGTCGAGGCGCTTGTAACGGCACTTTTGGATCTCGAGAAACCCTTCCCCTTCATATTCGCACTTGGATCGAAGGTGGCATCACTTCCTCCAGGGCTCGTCGAGCGCGTCAACACGAGCGGCAAAGGGCTTGTCTGTGACTTTTGGGTCGAGCAACGCGCCATCTTGCAGCATGGTGCAGTGGGATGGTTCCTTACACACGGTGGTTGGAAGTGAGTTCTTATTTTATCCTAGCAATTTTTCGGACCCATCGCTCGCCCATTCCTTTCCAGCTCTCTGTCCGAGTCGCTCACCCAGGGAATCCCGCTGATCGTCTGGCCTGCGAGCGGCGAACAGGCGCTGAACGCGGCGTTCTTCTCTACGGAACCGAACCCAGTGGCTATGGAACTCTTCCAGGTCAGGTCCTTTCATTTTCACTTGTACCTCACTTACCCTGCTTCGCATGGCAGATTCGCACAGGCGCGCAGATCGGGCCATCCATGCACAGTTATGCCAAAATTACTGGTACACTCGAGGACGCATCGGCGGAGTTCGGAGCGACATTCGCTGCTGTGCGAGGAGCGAGGGGTGAGATCTTGCAAGAAAACGCAGCAAAATGGCGAGTGCTCTGAAAGTGGCGCATGTGAGGAGGCGGCGGAGGAAATTGTCTGGTTGGCCAAATTTTAATTTTAGTTCGAGGGGGCATCCAGCAATCATCCATGATTTCTCCAACCACCGCTCCTGAAGTCTCCCAACAATCTTGATAAACCCCCGCATTCGGTAAAAAAACGCAATTTCAACAGTGTCGTCGAGCTTGTTGCGCGAAATGCAGCAAATACCCGCATTCCGATTCACGGTTGTGGGGAGCGAAACAGTAACGAATCAAGCTCGGTCGTCATGTTCAAGCGTCAGCAAGTTTATGATAATGGCCTCCGTATCCAGTGCATGACGACCAAAATTCCCTCGGGGCTGGTGATCATTTGACGTTGACAAACACGAGGACACCGAAGGAAAGTATGGGTCCCACGAGTCTACTCTCATGCGCATTCCCTATCCTTACGCCCTCCGCGTGTATTCTCTCCCTCGTTCCTTACCTGTGTTTCCCCCTGCCTCCCTTGCTGTAATTTGGAACGGGATCCTTCTCCGTTCTGTATCAACACTTTCGTGTGTGGGTGCCCAGCTAGGCGTCCAATTACAGGTTGACTTTGTTGATTTTATCCCCAGCGCCAAGGAGAAATTCTCTCAAGAGACTGCAGAAAGACACAACGGTCAGTCAGTTGGTGAATCGCACATCTAAGTCATAAAAAATACGTTAATCCTCCGTGTCATCCACACGACATCGTAACAATACACCCCATCCACATCTCACTCAGCCCGTAAGCGCACCGCACAACCTAAATCGTAAACCCTCGCACTGAACGACACCCCCATCCGCCTCACGCCCCTTGCCCAAATTCGCCGCCGCTTCCGTGCCTGCCGCCTCACGAATGAGGCTCCTAGGCCCAGCAGCAACACACGCGACGCCTCCCTTCCACTGTCCACACCAGCACCAATATTCCCTTCAAATCCGCAAGCTCATCCGTCGACGCACTCGCGCTCGACACTGCGCTCTCCCTCCGCTGGCCACCTGCTCCGCCTCCTTGTCCTTTACGACCACGAATGGCCCAAAACACCCCACAGCAGTTCCGCACGGGGCGCAGAGACGGGGGCGAGGAGGCGATTGAGGACCTGCGAGCGGTGACGGTGCATTCAGCGGCGCGGTCGCAGAGGCAGTCGACGAAGATGCAGATACGCAAATCGAGGCCCGAGTCGGGGCACCGCGGCGAGTGGTGGCGATTTGGAGGTATGGGCGAATCAGTTTATCGCCACCGGGGGGCGACACGTTAGTGACGCCGCTACCCATAGGAAAGGATGGAAGAGAGAGGAAACCTACCAAACGACCGCACACACCAACACCACACCACCCTCCTCGTCTTTTCTCAGTCTTTCCTCCCAAGCCGTACACACCCTCCCACCCAGCTCGGCCAACACCCCAAGTGTAAACGTCGCCCACTTCCGCCTGCAAAGAGCAACACGCTCAAAATCGCCCGCCATATGAGCCCTCGCTACCCTAGACTTTGTGTTGGCGCCCCCAGCCAACAAAAGTTTCGATGAGCGCTCCCTAAAAATGCGGACAATTACAAACAAAAAAAAAAATACCGGCCTCTTCAGTTTATCTCTGATGGCGCATCAACTGCCGCAGGCGGCATTTTCCTTTTTTGGACTATTTCGCGCCCCACAAGGTCAACAGGGTTCGGATACCTTCAGAACTGTCCATCAGGACCGTATATATATATAGCTCATGTTCCGCCAGTCATCGGTGCTTCCACGGCCCCAGTGGACAGAAATCACCCGATTTGTCGCAGCCTGTGGCTATGCCCACAGCCACCGTCCAGAAAAGCGCTTCGGCTACATTTACCAG